>OY987244.1:31086156-31476977 GCA_963920765.1 Ulota crispa
AGAGTATTATACTCAACTTGAGTGAAAACCAGGGCTTCAATGTAATAGGTACTTGCAATCATCTCTTTTTTTTGGGTTTTGGTAAAAAGTCAGATTGGCTACGTTGTATTTTGAACCATTGTCCACATGGCAAGTACTTCATATCTGTTAATGAATTGTTGTGGTGATAGTGGATTGTAGATATGGTGAATTTGGCATAGTGTGCTAAAGACTAGTGACAATTTTTGGCACTATAGGAACTTTTTTTGTTTTGAAGTGGCTAGATTGCTCAAAATTGTTGAGTTTTTCAAGCACTAGAGAAAATTATATTCAAGCAAAAAGGGCAAAATTGCTAAAAAGAATGGTGTCATCTAGCACTTGGTAGAATTTTTGTAAGAAAATGGACAATGCAGTTCCATATTTGCACCTGTTAGAATATCTAAAAATATAAAATTTCATTCATGGAGGCAAGGTTGTCCTATAACTTGTAGCAATTTGGCGCTTGAAGTAAAACAAGAGATGCCGCATGATCTCTAGAGGTGGCAATGACTATGGCCAAGGCTGAAGCTTTCTGGCTGAGCCCTTAAAACCCTAAGTGGTTGTCTGGCTACTTTTATTTTATTTTATTTATTTTTCCCTTATGTTATTTTACTTGCTTTTTTCAAGTGGTGCTTTCTGGCCCCATGGTGCTTAAAAAAAAAGGGCTGCTTGCAATTGCATTTTCAGGGCTCCCCATGCAAGAGCCCCTTCCATGTGTATTTTCACTGTTTGGAGAGTC
The DNA here is from genome assembly GCA_963920765.1 of Ulota crispa. Classification (NCBI taxonomy): domain Eukaryota; kingdom Viridiplantae; phylum Streptophyta; class Bryopsida; order Orthotrichales; family Orthotrichaceae; genus Ulota; species Ulota crispa. The sequence goes on from OY987244.1 coordinate 31,086,914, forward strand.
TTGCATAACACTCTAGAGTGTCTGATTCTCTAACTCTGACACAATTTTAGATATTTCTAACATGAGCCTTCTCACATAAGCACTTAAAAAAGACATAAATTATTAAAAATTGTGGTTAGTGAGTGTCAGAACTTGTTTGCATTAGGGGCTACTAGACTAGGAAATGCCCCTGCTTTGTAACTAACTCGGAGTCAGACACGGTCTGACAAAGTTTTTGGGGCTATTTTCTTGGATTGAATGGGGATGCCCTTAGTCGGTTTAGAGCATCTCCATCCTTCCTCCTTGTCAGACAGTAAAGTATTGGGCCCTGCCTCTACTGGCTTGTAAATTGGGATCCAATAGGAGCTTGCCAACCAGGGAAAATTAGCAAGCCTTGTCAAACTTCGCCTTTGAGATACCAAATTTTAATGTCGTTTTCAAATTTCAACGTGCTTGATTGTTGCTTTTGTTCTTGTAAGTTTATCTTTTTTTGTAAGGTGACATATGACTGTTCAGACACATAGCATTGATGAGTTGGTTGCTATTTGTGCTTCTTCAATTGTTGCTTTGTCAAAGCAAAAGAGGTTTTGACGACATTGGATCAGCATTTCTACAAGCATCTCTTGGCGAGCGTGGTTGACGAGGAAGGTTGGCTCTCCAGCTTGTAGTTACTGCCGTTAAGGAAATCAATGCACTTCAAACCCTCCTTCACTTGCTCCGTGTGGCGAGGAAGGTTGGAGATGCTCTTAACCCTTGAAAAATGTTATTGTTTTGTATACGCTCTCTCATGTTATATATGGATAGGGCACTTGAATAGCACTAAAGCTCATGGGAGTTGTAATTTCAAACTAAATCACAAAAATACTAATGGTCATTTAGGAATTTTTGGGAAATTTTGACATTTATCATGAAGCCATTTCTTCAAGTACTAAATGATCCTTGTATGAATACAACCATCACTTTTGGTAGGCAACATCCTTTAGGGGTTAAATTGCAGAAAAAAATGGTTGAATTCAACATTGTTGGTTAAAAATTGGTCAAATTTTATCAAAAATCTTTTTATAATATATTGCAGTAGTAATATAGGAAATATTGGGTGCAATCTTTGGTTGAAAACCGGCCTTGTTAGATATTAGCTAGTGAAGACAAAAATTTCTCCTTGAACGCTAATTCCATCCTTTAGTTTTCAAAATTTCCTCTTTTTCCTTTCTTTCTCCAGCATCATTTTCACTAAGGTATGTACACCCAAAAGTACAAAGCTATAGTAATGTAGAAGCCTACTATAACACAAGTCTCATTAATTTACTTTTTTTCATAAATTAACAAATTAGCTTAATTTATGCACATCATGAAAATTAATTTGTGTATTGTCATAAATTAGCCTACTTATATTTTTATATTTGCACGTTTGATATCATATTAAATATGACAAAGCATGAAATTGCTTGCACTTTGACAACCTCTCAAGTGAGAGGTTAGTCAACAACCTATAATGCTCATCTTTTGAGAGTTTAAGAGTAGGGAAGTTGGATTCAACTCTGACCATGCTAAGGAACATGGTGGCCTTGCCGCCACAGAAGTTGCATAGTGACTGCCATGTGGCATATGCCAAGTGCAAACTTTTTTTATGAGGATCCAATGGGCTTAATTTGTGCACATTGTCAACAATTAATTTGTTAATTTGTGCATTTATTTTTAGAAATGTAAATCAAAGAGGCATGCTATAACATGAGTTTGATTTCCATAGCCTCAAATTTGTATGAAAGAAATTAGAAAACAAATTATAGGCTTTATAGCCACATAGAGAATTTTTTTATCTCCATAGTGTGCATCTTTATAATATAAAAGATGTGAACAATGAAGTCTTCTATATACTTGTGCAATCAAATCTCAAAAAACCATTGTATATACTTTTCAATTAATTTTTATGTGAAGCCAAGAAAATAAAATAAAAAATTCACCAACAATAAAGTTTTTATTTATAAACATTGACATTTCATTTGTTGATGAAGGTTCTATAAAGCAATACATTTAATAGGATAGTTTTGATAGAACACTTTTACAATGGAAATAAAAGAAAGAATTTGAAGGGCTTCATAGAGGGGTTGCAAGAGTTTCTAGAGGGTAGTGTATAGTACCCTAAAGAAAGAGTACACAAGTCCCTCCTATAGGATTCAAAGAAATTTGTACTATAAATAAATTAGTTTTTAGCAAAATAAACATATCATCATGTTTAGAGGTACAAACTTAATGACAATGTATGAGTTTAAAAAAAAAAACTAGTTTTCATAAAGAAATGTGTATTTTACTAAATTTGGTCATAATCACCCTAACATTAAATTCTCTAAGGAAAAAAATTTGGATTTTTTTGGAAATGTTTGTTTAAAAGAAAGATGTGCGTACAAATGTCTCCTATATATCCATGCAACCAAATCTCAAAAATTCATCACCAATGTTTTCTAATCTATTTTCTTGTAAAACCATGATTTTGACACAAAACAATTTATCTAAAATAGGATTTTGATTTTTAATAACTGAAATTTGATATGCTTGATCATGATCGCACAAGGTTCACATACAACAAATCTGAGGATAAAACGCCAATTATATTCTTTGTTATAAGGCAGTACAAATATTTTTTGTGAGGGTAAGTTACTGTGCTTAGCTCTTTTAACATTTTTCTGCCCGAAGGGGCTGCCTTGATGTCGTATACGTCAATGTCGCCCACACTATTTGTCCTTAGGACTTGTACTGCACACACATGTTTGTGAAGCTAGGGTGGACTCAGCTTTTTTTTATAACAAGTGTAGAAGTTAAAATTTGACCCTTATTTTGATGTTGATCAGCTCTATCCTCTTTTCTATGCACAGTCGAAATCAGGGTCCTTGAATTCAAATACGAATTGCAATTTTCCAAATTAAATATTTTGGGCCGGTAAAAAATTATAGAGCTTGTCCACCCTGCCCCACAAACACGTATGTGCAATACACTTAATCTGTCCTAACTTGCTTCAATCCGTCCCTAAGTTACCGTAAATATCCTTTGCCACTAATTTACTGTAGTAACAACCACCCCAGTTACTTATTTAGGATCAACTTCCATACTCCATTAGAATTAGAAAATTGCAAAAACAACAAAGGAGTTAACCCCTCAATGTCCCAAGTATCTTAACATGTACTGAAAAGGGACGACATTTTTGCCCTGGCATTGAGGGATTAACCCTAAACTGCCCAAGGGGACGGAATGTGGCCGTTATGCATTTTAATTTGAATTTTTTTGACTTTTATTGAAGGTTAATTTAAGTGATTTAAAAAAAAAAAAATCTTATTAAAGTCTTGTTTTAGTATCAAAAATCCAAATTTGAAAATGAATGACTATGATTTGTCTATTCAAGATTTTGTGCAAGGGTGTCCATTGCAAATCTTCACTTTCTAATCGGTTGAGAGCTCTTGAAGATGAGCCTCAAGTACACTAGAACTTGGAGAAACAATCACATTAGAAACTTAATTTAAAAAGTTGTAGAGTAGATTTTAAGAAGCCGTAAACTGATTAGGGTTACACATGTTGTACTTTACATACTCATTTTTTTTGACATCCTCAATTTTAAATTTGAGATGTGAAAAGAGGATTGAAAGACTTCAAATCACTTTCATAGTTTTAACACCCTCTTCATCAAATGTTATAATCTTTCAATCCATAAGTGATATTGTTGTGTTTTCTTTTCCTATGTGATCTTTAACATATCTAGTTTGAATTTGTACGGTTACAATTTATAAAAAAATGATGTAACTTATCAAAATGTTGCCATTTTGTTCATCCAAGAGCACATTCTGAGATACTGGAAAACGTCCGTGGGCGGTTTAGGATTAATGGATCCCATGAATGTAAGCGTGTTGGAAGACAACTAAATCAAAATTTAGAAATGGTGTTCTACGAAGAATCTTGCAACAAGTACAAGACTTTTGGGGATTTGAGGCATCCAAAGTTGAGAAATGCTGATCACTATGGCCAATTCCAATGCAGTATAAACATTAGCAAAAGACTTTTGAGCTACACTAGCTAAAATTTGATATTTTCCAATTTCAACTAAAATTTCTTGGGCATGCACCAAACAAAAAAACTATAACTATAACTTTAATTTTCTTAACACTAAATAGTGCATTTAAGTTGAAGCACACTAACTTCTTGACATTCTACACTATATAAATACTTATTAGTGGCATAGTAATTCTCATAAAAAACAATTACAATAGTATTTTTTAAAAAGAGTTTGGCAACAACAATAAAGTTGTAGAAAAAGAAAATAGCTACTACAATAAATATTGCATTTATACTACTTTGACAATTAGGTTTCCTAACCCTAGAAAAAGACCTCACGACTCATCACTTGGGTACTTACAGGTGCATGTAACTAGCGTTTCTTCTATTGGCAACCGTTTGCTCATCTCGTGCAATTGGTGACCGTCCCTCCAATTATAAACCTGTGAAATGCTGCTAGATGAGCAAGCGGTCGCTAGAAGAAGAAACCCTACATGTAACTCTCTAAAAACTTGGATTTCACATGATCTGCAACTTGGAAGCTGTTATTTTGTTGTTCTAGAGCTTTGTTGTTGCTGCTATACCTTTTAAAATTTGTTTATTGTAGTAATTACTGATGAAGATTATTGTAGTAGTATTGAATATTTAAACAATGTAAAATGTCAAGAAGAGAGTCTAGGGCAACCTAAATGCAATAAGGTAGTGTGCTTGAATTATGCCCACGCATTAAAATTGCTCACCTCCCCAAATGTACTATGCTAGTACATGTTATTTATAACCTTACAACATTGTACATGCGACGTACATTTGAGGAGGTGGGCGGTTTTAGAGCCCTATGGCCTTTCAACTTCAAAAATTCATAACTAATTCCATAAAGCTCCAAAAAATATGATTTTTTTTGGATAGATGTCAATTCCTCTTGTCTTTTGAGGAAATTTTATTTGAAAAGTATTTCAAGAAGTTTCACCTCCCCAAACATTAGCAAAAATATGAGCCCTCCACAAGGCACCTAACTACCCCTTTCAAGGGGTCTCCTTAATTGTTTTAATTTGTACTTTGGGATGACAAAAATTCCTTACACCCTAATATGCTTTTGAGTACAATCATGGCTCACACTGGCATGTCCAATTTTCATTGCGTGTCACAATTACATGTACATATTACCATGGCCCTTTTTCTCTATATTAAAATCTTCAACCTAGTACTTGTGAGGGTAACATTTAGTTATGATTGTGTACAATAGTAGGAGAATAACTAAAAAATTGTGACATCGTACTAGATTGTCATTTCTATTCATAAGTTTTGTGATGTACCATAGGAAAGTCATTCGAGGTAGAGCCACTTCACACAAGTTCTCACATGCTTTTAATGTATCCGGCCTAGGCTTAATAAATGTTAAGAGTGTCAAATTTTAGGGCCTTATGGAGAGTTCAAAATTTTGATAATGATTCAACTTCAGCCCTTAGATGGACGGTTGATGAGCACATTACCTTATTCAATGTAAATTGTAAACCATGTGAAATCCTAACATCCAAAGACTTGCATGCACCTCCAAGTGGCTATGCAATGACTCATGAGATAAGAGGTAACTTTCCACGGTAGGCAATCTAATTGTTACTACAACCTAAATGCACTATTTAACTGACGTAACTCTTTTTTCTTTTTCCAGTACGTAGGTTCAACTTTCAACCAGCCTTTTTGCCAATTCAACCAGTTTTCTTGCTTTTTTAACCGGTTGACTTTGCATAGATAGCCGGTTCTCCCCGCTCATTGGTCCCGGCTATGACAGGTCATGTCAAGCACCACCCGCCATTGCGGAGCTTTGCTTTGCTTTTCCTCTCTCCTCTCCCATTTTATAATACTTTTTCCTTCGTCGTCCTCACCTCAGTCGCCGCCAATTCTTTATTGTTGGTGAATGGTGATTCCCGCTTGCGTTGATGCGTTTCTTTGCTTAGCTTTATTTACGGTTTTACCTTACCTCGATGTGTTGACAAAGGTGCTGTGCACGGCGCAGGAGAGGAGAGAGCTCTTACTCACTCACTCTTTCCTGCATGATCACCACTTAACGCAACTTTCTCGTTGGCAATCATCGGAACTCTGGCACGTCAGGTTTTTGTTTTGTCGCTCTTGTTGATGATTTTGTTCTCTCAGAGCTCGAGATCTAGGGTTTACTGGAGCGGAACCAAACGGATGGCAGTCGTCGGAGCACGGGAGCTTTTGAAGTTGTGAGAATTTGTGCGTTTCGTGGACGGATTAAGCTTATAGAAGTCTTGAGAGGTTGTGCTATGGTGATGTTTGATCGGTTTAGGGATGGTTGGAATTGCTAAAGCTGTGTTGGATTGCGCGACTGCGGTTTCTTGATGCGGAGCGATCTTGAACGAGGAGGTGGAGTGTGGATGCGTGATCTGTATGGGAGAGAGACAGAGACAAGTGAGCTGGAGATGATGCATTGTGAAGTAAGAAGAAAGAGCAGAAGAAGAAGATGCGGTTTAGGGACGGATGGATTAGGATTCAGCTGCTTTTGTTTGTTCCGGGATGGAGATGTTGCCGGAGAAGGATCATTTCTGTGTGATGCCTAATTGTTGTGAGTGGAGACTCACTCTCGGCATAGAATGTGTCACGAGGTCGAGGTCGTGTAGTTCTTGCGGGCATGCTTCTAGGCCGCGAAGATTTTGAGATTTGAGGAGGAGAAGGTCCTTCGTCGGCACGATGTTTCGTTTACAGAGCGTCGGTCCTCGGAGCACTTTAGAGGAGATGTTGGATTTGTTTAAAACAAATGATAAGAAGGAGATGGAAAATGGAGGCGAGGAAACTAGACCTCCGCCTCTCCCTCTAAGACCGACGTCACGGGCGCGCTTGCCGTCTTCTGTGCGAGCTAGGAAAACGCAGCAGAATGCAGCTTTGGTGAAGCAGGCGGTAGCTAAGCCTGCAGTGGAATCTCCTTTTGTTAAGATAGCGTCACCTACTGACCGTGTCGCCTTGGAAGGAGCTAAAGACCGAGTGTCTACCCCCGGGGAAGGTCAAAGACTAGGTGAAGGTATTTCGGCATTTACCTTACCGAATGAGTCGAATTTAGACGAAAGCAGAACCCCGGCGATTGGAGATCCAATTGAGAGGGCGAACGGAATTAAGAGAGGATTGGACTCTGGAATTGAAGTAGGATCGAAACTGGAGCTTGGAAACGATCTTATCCGAACTCAAAATGGCTCCGTTGCTAACGAAGTAGCCCGTCCCGTGCGACGAGATTTATCTGTCATTATGCCAGAACAACCTGCGTTTCAACAAATGGCTAATCTACAAACTCCGCCTTTAACTCCATCCTTAACCTCACCCTTAACTCCATCCCTAACTTCACCTTCGGGATTGCTTTCTCCTGTTCCTGACAAGAAATGGAAGGACGACGGAGTACTGCGATTGAGGAAGGTATTTATCTCGACCGAATCTTCTCCTGATAATTCTATTCTTAGCGTTGGCTTGGACCTACAATTATTTCCTCAAAATTCGCATTAGAGGAATGCAGAAGTAAAATCGTCGATTCTCAGTGAAGCTCGTCCACCAAATGAAACTTGTACTAAATCCTTACAATACTTGAATAGACTATCTTGTTCTCTGAATTTGAAGTCACGAAAAATGTGCCGAATAACAGCATTGTCACCACGTACATGATTTTCTGCAAGTTTATCCCGTTTGTGCTCCTATCATACCCAAATTGAGTATAAGTACTGCAGTAGATTGCTTGTACTTCTCCCGGTACTGGCATTATACAGCATTATCACTGCGTTTACGCTTGTGATCTTCGCCATGCAGGGTTTGCGAGTGTGGTGCTTGACTTCAGAACGCATATGGAGATCTGGAGTCATTTTATCTGTTGATGACGCGGAGGCTGTTGTGCAGACCTTTAATCGACAGGTGTGAGTTCTGACATACTCCTCGTGATCAGCTTCTAACTTATTTTTGCCTAGCCACAAGATTCGCAATTTCTCAAGCCGGTTCATTACTAATGGAGTAGTTTCTTTGTTACAGGAGATCTCAGTGAAGGCATCAAAGTTGTTGCCTGCAAACCCTGACATACTGGAAGGAGTGGATGACCTCATAAAACTGAGCTATCTCAACGAGCCTTCTGTTCTTCATGACTTAGAGTATCGATACCTAAGAGACCAGATATATGTAAGTGCAAGCCTAAGGCGAGCTGTGTACGCTTACTGATTTGCCGATGATGGTTTCCACCGAGCCCAAGCGTAGAGATTCCGAACGCTTGTGCTCAGTAAGAGGGCCATGTAGGGAATCATATATTTTTTATCATCTCCTTTGCAAGTATACGTGGGCAGTCATGTTTATAATCTGTAACCTGTTTGATATTTTTGCGGCATTTGCAGACTAGGGCTGGTCCCGTTTTGATTGCGGTCAACCCATTCAAGCAAGTTCCCATCTACGGAGAAAATAATGTGCGAGCATATCAGAACAGAAGTCCAGAAAGCTCCCAACCTCATGTGTATATGTCAGCTGACAGTGCCTTTGGTGCTATGATGAAAGGTGATATCTTCATGATTGCCTCATTAGTAGGTTTAAAATCTATATCGCGTGCAACGCGAGATAATTTACTCATCAGGATTCCTTGTCAAAGATTATGCAGCGAGCTTCGCACTAATATGACTCGTGTAATTGTAGAGTTGTAACTGTGTTGGCTCACTATGTTTTATGGGGTTTTTTCTTTGTGCAGAAGGAATCAACCAATCCATAATTATTAGGTATTTCCCATTCCGTTGGTTTGATTCATTCTCATCGCCTCCAGGCAGTGGCCGACATATTTCATAAGTTCAGGCAATAGTTGTTAGTATCTCTCCTATAGTTATTTGATGAATATGATATGCTAACTCCTGTACACAGTGGTGAGAGTGGTGCTGGAAAGACAGAAACAGCGAAAATTGCCATGCAGTATTTAGCTGCTCTTGGAGGAGGTAGTGGGGTTGAAGAAGAAATTCTACAAACCAATCCAATTTTGGAAGCATTTGGCAATGCAAAAACTTCAAGAAACGACAACTCAAGTCGCTTTGTAAGCCGTAAACTTTAGTTTGCACTCTGTTTCCAGTTACGTTTGGGCATGGACTCCTTCATCATGATCCTATATCTGTAAACAGATGTTGAATGTATGATCACTTGGAAAGGAGGACATGCAAATCTGCTAGTTGCATTTGCTTGAATAATTGTGATTCACTGATCATTTCCGAATTTGTAATCAGTTTGTGTTATTGGTGTTTTAATACCCTAAACCTTTCAAGCAAATTTCTAACAGGACAGTTGTTTACCAGGGGAAACTCATCGACATTCATTTCGACGAAACTGGGAAAATTTGTGGGGCGAACATACAGACCTGTAAGGCTTGTCAATGTCGATTAATTCTTGCTCAGAACAAGTTCTTGTTTATGCTTGCTGAACTGATTCTGACGATCGCCTCCATTAATTTGAAGTACCACTTGATTCTGACCGTCGTTTGTTCTCTCCTGTTCTGTTGAACTGGTTGTGGTATCCGTGGCTGTGAAGATTTGCTTGAGAAGGTAAGATCTCTCTTGCCGTATTTTTATTTCAAATCCATGGTTGAATGCTGTAATTCCCTGGGCAATTGTGCTTCATTATTCTCCTGTTCTCATGTTGTTGGGGTGCTTACTTAGTAATTTGACATTCTTTGTTTGCAGTCAAGAGTTGTACAGCAAGCACAAGGTGAAAGATCCTACCATGTTTTCTACCAACTATGTGCTGGAGCTGACGAAACTTTACGAGGTACATCAGTGTCGTTGTTGTGCTTTTTCTTGTCTTTCTGTCGTATGTTTGTATCTTCTTTTGGAGTTTGTAGGTAGGATGAGTTAGTTTATTCTTTTTGGGTTCTTGTGGTCTCTCTGATTTTCTCAACCCTATATGTATTTTTTTTGTGTGACTTTGAACAGATCATCTAAATTTGAGATCTGCCGAGGAGTACCGGTATCTGAACCAAAGCAGCTGTTTGTCAATTGATAATGTTGACGATTCCAAACAGTTCCGTTGCTTGAGGGTGCGTGGGATTTTCCGCTTGGGCCTCGCGTGTTTGAGTTATATCAAATTGGAGGCTAGAATTTAGTGTTAGCCATGAGTGTACAAATAAAAAGTTCCAGTAGATTGTAATGAATTGGTTTCAGTAGAACTTGCTTGTTCCTCATTACTCATCATATCAAGGCTATTATTTCTGGTTTATTGTTTACAGAATGCTATGAACGTGGTGCAAATCTGTGAGGAAGATCAGGAGCAAGCTTTTGAATTGCTGGCTGCCATCCTTTGGCTTGGAAATATCACCTTTAGCGTTGTAGAACATGAAAATCATGTACTGATTGAAGACAATGAAGGTAACTCATTCTACTTTCAGTAACTACATTGTAATTTTACATTAGCCTTGTATCATCCCTTTTGGTTTTGTGCCAGCACTGGAAGTTTTATTTGACTCTTTAATCATGGTTAAGAAATCGTGTTTAAGAAATCTTGTAATCTAGACGTGTTGGCTAACGTTTTCGGCTAGGGGCTAATGTTATGAAGATCAATGAGATTCAAAGTGGTTTCTTGAACATATGGTAGGAATTGTTCTAAGGTTGTATGGATATACTCAAGCAGGCTTGAGTGGCTTGGAGGACTCATGTTAAGAATTCGTTTTTCTTATCTTTTTCTGGGTATTTCTGAAGCATGTTATTAGTTTGAAAATATTACTAATATTTTCACTACGTGCAGTGGCTTTGAAGCATGAATTCTATGTGATGTATTGATATCTCTATGAAACTCTAACTCTCTTGTGTTTATTTTACAAACAGCTGTGGAAGTTGCTGCAACCTTGCTACATTGCAAAGCTAGTGAGCTTGTGGCAGCACTATGCAGTCGGAGGATTCGTGCAGGGGGTGATACTATCGTCCAGAAATTGACGCTTGCTCAGGTAACTCTTCTCATTTTAATTTGACGAGTTTATAAAGGTCTATTGAACCTGTGATTCTGCGATATAATGTTCGAGCGTTAGCCGTACGTTTTCTGTATAGGAGGGCTAGTGGTGGGCATTCGATGTACATGAAGGTGGCATCTGCTTGAAGGTTGACTACTCTTCTGCATTCTTTGTTGCAGGCAACTGACTCAAGAGATGCGCTTGCTAAAACAATTTACTCCAACGTGTTTGATTGGCTGGTTGGACGTGTAAACGATTCATTGGAAGCTGGCAAGATACTAACCGGAAGATCAATCAGTATCCTGGATATTTACGGATTTGAATCTTTCAAGGTAACTTTTTGTCTGTTTGTTTTATGTTTTGAAGTTTAGTTTTACATAATCTCAAGTTTGCAGGTGATCAAACGTCTAATGAATATCTTGGGTGATCTGGATCATTTGGTATTCCTGTGTCTCGACGATAATTAGTGTCAATACTAAGAATTGCCAACTGTTGGATGTCTTTTATTTCTTCCTGTTCATTTCTGTAAAGTGGTCAAAATGATGTGTACCTACTGAAAGTATAGCCCATAAATTAGTCAGTCTCAAATTTGATAAGTTCTTTGCTTTTGGAATACGGTGAGAGTAGAAACGAAACTATTCTTGGCTCAGATTAAATTTTTTTGTTAAGTACAAAAACATTCAAATTTGGAAGTAAATGCACATTGTATTGTAATCCTTTTTGGGCAGTTATTGAGTTCTGTTGCACAATTTGCCGATTTTTGTCTCTTCTGCTTCGATTTTTTTTATAGCTAATTGCGTGATTCCATCATCTTAACATTCCTTTTTCCAACATATGATTATAACCATTTTTTTTCTTTATTTTTTATTTTTTATCATTTAAATCTCAAGTATGGTTTCGAAGTGTCAAATGTGAATGTCTTCACAGAAAATGCGTGCTTTCCTTTATTTTAATTATAAGCAAGTCCAGCTTAATTTCGGCTCCCTGATTGTCCAAAAATTATAAAATGTTATAGAATCAAGCATAATCGGCATAACAGGAACCATTTGTTTTTGAGCTACATCTCTCCAATAGGAACCATAATATTTTTGATTCGTTTTACTTGTTTGAACATGTGGATATACATATATATGCGCCAGGTTCATGTTTTTATTTGATGGCTTTTACTGTGTTGTAGTGAAAGACTACATCTTAATACCAATGTTTTTGTTTGCAGAGGAATAGCTTTGAGCAGTTGTGTATAAATTATGCAAACGAAAGGTTACAGCAGCATTTTAACCGCCATCTATTCAAGCTTGAGCAAGAAGTACGTTGAAAGGAAGCTCAGTAATTCTAATCCATGGTGATTAATGTAGTTGTCTTTTTTCTTCTCGTTGCTCATTTTATTGCAGTTGAGTGCAGGATAGGCTACTGTTGTGCTTCTGGAGCCATTAGCAGTTCAAGAGTCGTCTCTTACAATCGATGGCAATTGATAATGATTATGCAGGAATACACTTCTGAAAATATTGATTGGACCAGAGTAGAGTTTGACGACAACCAAGAATGTCTCGAACTTGTTGAAAAGGTAAAATCGTGGGTTGCTTGTGAACATTGTGCTTTGTCGTTTGAACTCTTCATTCTTAATGTGACAATGACGATGATCTCTTGTCCAAAATATTCGGCTCAAACTTGAGTTCATTATTACTTGGATTATTAAACAGTAACTTACACTAGGATTTGAAAATTCAAGAGTGTTGATGTTTTTACTTGTAACTTGTAAGTGTTGAAACAAAGCTGAAGCGTGGACCTGACTTCACAGAGACCATTGGGATTGATATCGTTACTTGATGAAGAGTGTATGTTCCCACGAGCAACAGATTTAACACTTGCAAATAAGTTGAAGGACCATCTGAGAAGGAGTTCTTTCTTCAAAGCGGAGCGGGACAAGAAGTTTCGTATTTGTCACTACGCTGGAGATGTAAGAAACTTGGATCACTTATTATAGGTTTGTAGTTGGAATTTTCACTTATGCAGTATAAAGAGCTTCAGTGATTTATATGTGTCCTTAAATGTGGTGACGGCAGAGTGACAAAGGTATAGCTGGCACTATATCGTATGTATACTTTTTAAATGTCTTGGACTTGCGCTTGCTGGTGTGTTTGCAGGTGACATATGAGACAGATGGTTTTCTAGAGAAGAACAGGGACCTTTTACATGCAGATCTGGTGGAGCTGTTGGGTTCTTGTGATTGCAAATTGACTCAACAATTTTCACTTCCTAATACACAAGGTGCTTACAGGGCTAATGGTTTAGATTCCCAAAAGCAGAGTGTTGCAGCGAAGTTTAAGGTTTGTATTTCTCAATTATGCCTTTCATTTAATTTTAGTAAATCACAAATGTCTATACTTCCTTGGAATGGATGTTATTGATTCGTAAGTATTTACCGACGTCTTTCTCCCCGCAATTTAACGGAGTAGTGGTATTTGTTGGATTGTATGCACAACTTTTGCTTGTATAGTACAATTAGTTGTATTTTATGATAATTCGGTTGTTACAGGGTCAGTTGAACAAGCTCATGCAAAGACTGGAGGCAACTGAACCTCATTTTATACGCTGTATCAAGCCGAACACCCAGCAGCTTCCAAGGGTTATCGATCAGAAACTATTTTTGCAACAGTTAAAGTGCTGTGGAGTCCTTGAGGTGGTCCGAATCTCCCGTGCTGGCTACCCCACTCGCTACACACATAGTGAATTTTCCAACAGGTCAATATCTTTTCAACTTTCAGCATCTCACTGCCCGCATGATTTAAATTTTTGTTTTGTGAATCGATCTCTGTCTATTGTTGTCCAAATTGTGTAAGCGTATATTTGGGGAACTGGTAAGGATTTTCACAAGTTGAAGGTATCTTTCTTACCTGGTATCTCATCCCAATTGCTGTACTTTATGAATTTGATTAGGCAGGGCTGTGGTAGTTGTAATTCTAGTTGACAACAAATCGTTTGACAATTTTTTGTAGGTATGGCTTTCTACTTCCAAGAGTCCTCACTGATCACGAAGACGTGTTAAGCATATGTGTGGCTGTCTTTGAGCACTTCAGCATGGCTTCAGAAATGTATCAAATTGGTATAACCAAGCTATTTTTCCGAGCTGGCCAGGTTTTTCTTCTTTATACAAGCATCTTTATCTCACATGAAGTTTTTGGAAATTAATCTTGGTGTAACCGTGAGTGATCATATCATAGTACTATTATTTGTTTCCTGCACTCTGTTATCATCCCAATCTTCATGTTGTCTCTGAAAATGCCATGTCTTATTGCGTACATGTTATGTTTAAGTTTTGAGCTTTCCTTGAGCCGTGGCCTTGTTGTCATTCTCTCTGATTTGCATCAAGTTCGTCAACACAATGTGTGGAAATCAATCGTACACGTCATTCTCTAGAGGGCCACAGTTGGTTTTGAAGATTGTTTTAATGTGTTTGCCATCTGATACATGATTCTTTCTGCAACATAATGTCCTACAGATAGGGATGTTGGAGGATGTGAGGGTTAGAACGCTTGAGGGCGTTGCTCGAGCCCAAGCTGTGTACAAGGGGTACAAGGTTCGACTTGAGTACAAAAAGAAGCGGAAAGCCATAATTTTCTTGCAATGCAGTGAGTACTCTCTGCTTTTCTTGACCCTCAGTAAGAATGTCTGTCCAGTTTCTAGTAGGCGTGTTCTGAAGATGGAGATTATCGTTCCTCAAAGACTAACCAGATCGATATTATGTACTTTTCGTCAGTTGCTTTTTAGAAGATAATTGATGATGGATGTCCACAGTTGTTTAAATCGTCTAATAACTAAGTTGTGCCGACCTTCTTTGTATCTGTGTGCTAAGATAGCACTATAATTTATATCGTTATATGTCAGCATTTGCACTGCATTAATTTTGACTCAATTTTGTCGAAGATTAGGTCTAGGTAGCTAGAAATGGTTTTGCTTTGTATCCAGTGTTAAATTCCATTTTGGTGCGAAGGAAGAAACCTGTAGATAATTGGTGTATGTTTCTTCCTTTGCACGTATGGAATAGGCTAAGCTGAACCTAGTGAGATAATTTTAGAAAATCATTTGCGTGAACTTGAATATAGTCGGTTCTCTTCCACTATTTCAAGTCTCGGATTGTGTTTTATGAACTCTTTATCAATTGAGGTTGGTTGGACAAGTGGTGTTAGCTGGTTTATTCACAATGTTAATCAAAATTGTGCATGAACGTTTCCGTGTGTAGTTGTGAGAGCCGCTCAAGCAAGGAATCGCTTTGCGACTTTACTTAAAAGGTATAGAGCTGCTATTTTGATTCAAAAGCATGGTCGGCGGTGGAACGCAAGTCGCGCATACCAAGTCAAGAAGAAGCGCGTCATTATGGTTCAATCTGGTAATGATGAATTATTTATATGTACATTTTCCCGAATTGCATAAATTTCTTCGATTTTCCACTAATTGAGTGCGGGCTAAATCTGAATTCACATGGCTTGACTTGTTTTTAAAAATTCCCCTATTTGTTATTTGCGCATTCTCTGATGATTTCTTGGATGTCGCAGTGGTTCGTATGTGGTTTGCTAAGAGACAGTTTTACGCCCTTAAGGAAGAGGCTGAAAGGATAGCAGAAGAAGCTAGGTTCGCTGAGGAGAAGAGGATAGCGGAAGAGAAATTGGCTGCAGAGAGAGCGGCACAAGCCAAGTTGGCTGAGGAGAGGAGAATAACTGAAGCTAAGTTGGCTGAGGAGAGGAGAATAGAAGAAGCTAAATTGGCTGAGGAGAGAAGAATAGCAGACGCTAAGTTGGCTGAGGAGAGGAGATTAGCAGACGCTAAGTTGGCCGAAGAGAGAGCAGCAGAAGCTAAGCTGGCTGAGGAGAAGAGAGCATCGGAGGTGATGTTAGCTGCTAGATCCAAATTGGCTGCTGAAGCCGAGGAGAAGTTATTAGCCGAGTCGAAATTGGCTACCAAGTTCATTTTGCAAGGGGAAGCTAGACTCAGGAGAGCGGCAGAGGGGACTGGTGTAGGTGATGAAGAGCAAGAAAGCATCAAGGAAGCATATGAGACGGCTACTATGAGAATGTTTAACACGTCTCCATCTTCTGAGGTACATGCATGCCATGTTTTATCCCTTTACAGCCCGAAATTGCATCATCTAGAAATGTTATCTGAAACCTCTCTTTTTACCTATATGTGCCTCTTTGAATATGTATTTGGGGTTTTCAACTTTTTGTATTGTCCTCGATCGTGACATTTGATTGGTTGGGGCTTAGAGAACTCAAGTATGCGGATCTGGTCATAGGATGTAACCTATCTCTGATTTAGTATTAGTGGTTCTGCCTATCGCGCATGCCTGTTGCACATCTTTTCAGATAGTCTCTAATCACGTTGATTCTGACAAATGGAACTGTTTCCCTCGGTTGTTTGAACAGAAAGAAGCAACTATTAGGGTAAGGCCTTCTTATATCTTGGAGTTGCAACAGAGGGCAGTAATTGCGGAGAAAGCACTAAGGGAGAAAGATGAAGACAACGTATTGTTGCGTCAGAAGCTGGAAATTTACGACAAACAGTGGTTGGAGTATAAAGCGAAAATGTCCGAAATGGAGGAGGCGTGGCAGAAACAAATGGCTTCACTGCAGCTTAGCTTAGCAGCTGCGAAGAAGACCGTAGCTTCTGAAGAGAGCCCCTTGAAAAATTCCCCTAGTGATCGTTCTGCCGACCCACAGACTGCATCTGGGAAACACATCCATGACCCTCAACGTCGTCTCACGAACGACGACGAAGAGTTTGAATGGGACGATGATCAAGCCAGTGCCCCGAAGAGTCCGCAGCAGAACTCTCACAAATTTTCACGAGGGTCCGAGTACGCTTCAAGTCAGGGTGAGGTTGCTGCTGGGCGTTCTTATGTCACTCAATTGGTCCGAGAATATGACCATCGGAGGCAAGTTTTCACTGATGACGTTGACTTCCTCGTTGAAGTTAAGTCTGGGCAAACCCAAGCACATTTGAACCCTGAAGAGGAGCTTCGGAAACTGAAGGCCAGATTTGACGGTTGGAAGAAAGATTTCAAGGTGAGGTTACGTGAGACCAAGGTGGTCCTGAGCAAATTGGGTAACGCGGAATCGCTTGAAAGGGAGAAGTCAGTGTCGAGGAAGAAATGGTGGAGCAAATGAACACCTCTACCGTGACCTTGCGCTGGTCTATCAAGCTGGATATTCCGGAATATCTTTATTAACAGTAGCCGGGCGTCCCACTGCTCGGAAACATTTTTTGGTGCTTCGAGGCTGGTGGTCTGCAGCCTTACGTTCACCGGCGAGGTTCATGCGAAGTCATTCTGTCCTCGATATACTCGCCAAAGTGAGATCCTAACATGTTTCCAAGTTGGCGTGACCTTGTAACTTGTCAGGGGAAGAACGTAGTGGTGATGTTGAGGTTTCGAGGGTGCAAGGGATACCCTCCACAGCAGCCATTCATGTGATCTCTAGACTGTTGATTATTTGGACTAACATGTATATATATCTACCAGCTCCGCATGCAACCGCATCTGCTATTCAGATGCGTTTACTTCGACGTTTCATCTGAAGCTGGCTTGGCATTGGATTGCCAATTCGCTATTTATCATCTTCAAACTTAAACAAGAGTTCTGAATCTTCGGACTATTACACAATCGGCTTCCATGGTGCTCATTCGCACATGCTTAATGCATTTCAGAGTGTGCCCTTTCGTTTCTTCTGCCATGTAAGCATCTATTCTCGTTTGAGATTTGTTAACCCAGTTCTCTAGTTTGACTTGATCAGAAAGTTTATACTTTGATGTGTGGATCGTCGTTTAGATATTATTCTGCTTGCACGTGATGTGAAAGGAGCAATTTAGTCATCATTTATGTAGCCTAGCCTAACTCTGCCCATCCTAAATCTACAGTATTATGTGAAGAATGAGAAAGTACACCTCTTTAATGTTACACCGAAGGTGTTTAGAATGTACGTAAAAACATGTGTTTCTTTAATATGTGACGTGGTGTTGCATATATAAACGGTGTTCGATGCTCAGCATGAAATTGATTATATGCAGTGCTTTAATTTTGTGAAAATGTACTGGTGCAGGTTTGACAGAAGAGACATCCTTCATTGTATTGAAGTTGGGGTGTTGATCTTTTGGCAGTGTTAAATAGAGATCAATCCAAAATTTGTCTGAAGAATTGGCTATTATGACTGTGGTTTGTTGTACTTATAGATACCAAGAAATTTGGTTTCATGATTCTCCTTGCATTTTTGAAATAATGTTTTTACTGGTAAATGATTATGAGTTCAAGAGTGAAACAGGTGGTCACTAGGTTTTTTGTACTTGGATAAGGTCCCTAACATTTTGTTTGTATGCAATCTTTTGTAGTAAGTGGAATGAGAATAATCTGAGTTTTTGCGAGAAGCTGAAGTATTAAGGAATTTAGATCTAGAGTGTGCTTGATTAAAATTGGTTTACAATAGTGTTATGTAGGCACATTTCAGTACTCAACACTAAAATTCTACAAAAATCCAAGACCTCACCAGTAATATGATTATAAGTTTAGCTCTGCTTTTCGATAACCTACCACGGTGAACAGCAATGAGAGTATATTGAAGAGGGTACTGTATTTGTAACTGTTATATTAGCGCGCAAAAAGATTGAATGGTTGAGAAGGTTTATGAAAAGTTGAACTTTTTAAAGTTGGTCATCTTTCAAAGACCAACTAGCAAAACAAATCCGACACTGATTGCGTTGAGGTTGCTCCACAATCCACACTAGCGTCTTGACATTCTACACTAAAGAAATACTAATTGATTTTACAGTGATTTTATCAATAATTATTGCAACAAACAATTATTAAAGCAACAAAAATAAACTTGCTGGAAACCAAATTAGTGGTGTCCAAGTTGCGAACCATGTGAAATCTTACTATCTAGAGGGTTGCATGGGCCTCCAAGTGTCCAAGTGATGAGTTTTACGGTATCTTTTCAAGATTAGGCAACAGCATTATTAAGGGCAACCTAAACATGATACTTGTTGATTATTTGGGGGTAAATGTTGTTGGAATAATATTTTCAGCATCTTCTTCAATTTTGGCGCTTGACTTTAGCCTCCTCTCCTCTTCATATCCCTTCCATGTTAGTTCCTAATCATAACACACTACATTGATAATGGTATTTAGTGTTATGGTACCAGTAGTGTTACTTGCACTTTAACTTCACTCACTCTAAATTTCAACTTGTTTGCATTTAGAGTTGTCTTCTTTTTGTGCACACCACTCTTTGTTGCCTCCTCCAAATTGTGGGAACTTTGGGAACGTTATGTGGGAACTTTAAAAATGTCATGTTGGAACTTTGGGAACATCATGGGGAACTTTAAAAATGTCATGTTGGAACTTTGGGAATTTGATTGGGAACTTTGTGAAAGTCATACGAGAACTTTAGAAACTTCATTGGGAACTTTGTGAACATCAAATAGGAACCTTGGGAACATCATTGAGAACATAATGTGGGAACTTTGGGAACTTCATTGGGACTTTGGGAACATCATATGGGAACTTTGGGAACTTCTCTAGGAACTTTGGGAACATCAGATTATAACATGAAATGAAAAGTTAACTTTTTTTTGAACAAAACAAGTTATGACTATTAAGGAACTATAAAAAATTTGTTTTTTGAGTTTTTTTGAGTTTTTTTGGATTTTTTGGATTATTTTTATCATTTTTCATCAATGAACGGTGATGATGATTTTAATCTAATGGACAAACTCAATCCGGCCCAAGTTTGTAGTTTGTGCCAAATACTTGTTTAGATATTAACTCATGAATTTAATTTATATTTTTTTGTTGTAATAAAAATGAACCAATTTCTAGCACTAAATGTAAACTTGTAAAAAAAATTACTCCCAAAAATTACAATAGTTGACAAATAGTGTATAGGTTGACATTTAATGTTGGTAACATCAAGGGAATTGTTAATATTTAGTGTTGAGGTTTGTAATTAGTATTGCCAACACTAAATACCATTATTAGTGTAGTTATGTTTGTCATAATTGTGTTTATCTTATTAGATAAAGGTCATTGAGCAGAGAAGAAATCCGTTCTTTATTGGTGCATGTCAATGTACTAGTTAGTGTCAAAATTGGGTGTGTGTTGAGTTTATGTAGCACTTGTATATACAAGGAAACAGTGTCTAAATTGACATGTCTTGATTGACTAAATGTGTCCAAATTGACATGTTTTAATTGACAAAAATGAACAAATTGACACTACTCCCTTGTAGTACACAATCATTGTTCAATTCTTTTGATTTAATAATTATTTTGTGCTCAATCTACTTTCAAAGTACTCTATTTCTCCTTCCACACCAAGTGTTTATTGGAATGTACAACAAATTTGTGCCAAACTACAAATTTATAACAAATTGAATACTCCCTTGGTTTCTGAAAGAAACTCATATTTGAAATTTTGTGAGGAATTAAGGAATATTAACCACAAATTGTAATTGGAAGTTATTGGATATTAGGTTTAAACCATTCCAAACCTAATTTTAGTATCTTTGAATTAAGGTTTCTTAAAAAAGAGAGAAAATTAGTACCAAAGTTTTAAAATTTCAAATGTTTTGTTATTGTCACAAATGGTTAGAAAAATGATTGATATGAAGCGTGTCAATGCAATTGTAAGTAAAGAACAAGTTAGCCTAATTGCCCAAGTAGTTCCATCTATAAAAAACCAAATCTTTTTGTTGATATTATTGATGATTCTAGCTTAATGATGGGCAAAATTTGCAAACAAAAATCACTAAATGAAGTTTGTTACACTAGCTTTAGCAATCAATGAGCATAAAAAGCCCAAAAAATATCACCAAACATACTAAGTAGTTAATTTTATTTTAGAGGTAAGCATAGGATTTTTTTTTTTAAAGCAACTCAAGAGACAAACACAAGTTTTTTTTGAAACAAAAAAAAAAGCATGTATCTGGGTTTCTTTCATAAACATAGGGAGTATCATTTGCTCACAAAGTGCCAATTGGCATCAGCTGATTACTTGAGCATCCACTACTCAAAGAGAATTGCCATACAAGGCCTAATTCATACTAGCAATTAGCCAAAAAATTCTTGAATGTGATTGGTTGAAATTTGGGTTTTGACTATTGCAGGATTTAGACTGAGGGTTTGTCTAGTACTTTTACATCCATCTTCACCAACCAATATAACCAGGTTAGCAACCAAGATAATGAAGTTTTGGGACTTGCTGCAAAGGTGGTATCAAACTTGTCCGTCAGAGGCACGCTCTTGGATGACGGACAATTACACGGAAAAGTTTCTATTGGGCAAAACAATGCCAAATTGTTATCATTTTATGGCAAAAACACAAGAAAAGCAACACAAAGTATGACAAAGCTGCATTACAAAGCCAACAAGTGTGAAGCAATTAGAAAAGCCTTGCTAAATAAAATCTCCGGCATTGCTTTAGTACAGGTATAGTTAATGAACCCAACTTGCAAATGTGAACAATGAAAGTCCATCAAAACAATGAAGAGAGTATCACCACCCGTGCTTAGATATCTGATGGTCAAC
This sequence comes from Ulota crispa, assembly GCA_963920765.1. NCBI lineage: Eukaryota > Viridiplantae > Streptophyta > Bryopsida > Orthotrichales > Orthotrichaceae > Ulota > Ulota crispa. Next base: position 31,108,452 of record OY987244.1, read on the forward strand.
CTCAAATAAGAGTGTACTAGGAAAAGCATCCCTTGTCAGAAATTCTATGGGCATGATCACACTACAATAGGAGTAGGCAGCATCACTTTTGTCAATCAAAATCCACATGGCTGAAATGCCTTTTTAGGTTGAGAGGGGTCATATCCCTGAACCCGCTAGCGACGGTTTACTAATGGAAATGCATGAAAAAAAGGAGGCAAAGATATAGTGATAAGCATTATTCCTTGCAAGACAAAAGCGGGGCAACTATTCCAAGAAAAATTTAATTCTACTATTGCTAGTACTTTGTTATCCTATATGGCCTTGTAAAAGGCTTCACAAATAGCAATTAATGTGTATAACATCCACATCGAATGGATGATAAATAAATAAAAATTCTTCCATATCTTTCATTTCCTAATTTTGTACGTAGCAATTTTGGAGTGCAATTCATGCACGCAATAGTGACAAAAATACTCCTAATCCTCGAAAGGGCCTTCCATGAGGAGTGGTCCCGTCTTCTTAAGCCCCATCCATGACCTCTATAAAGCCTCCTAAGGGCCTTAAGGAGCCTTTACAAATAGCAGTATTGGGAAGAAAAACACATACTTTTGCATTGGCATGTGTCATCTTTTCATGTGCCACATAGGATGCCAGCTCAATCTTTCTTACCATTCCTCTAATAAGCCACTGGCACGTTTCCAAATGAAGGTCCAAATCATGGTCAAAGATGCTAAGCAAACAGCCTCATTAAAATGGCAGAACAGCGTTTTCTGAAGCCTGGGCCAAATGGAGAGCCAGCGTACACCTCTGGAACGCCTTGGCGGCAACGTTGCGCTCCTCAACACAGCCCCACCGATCAAAAGCAAGGGCTTGCAGGTAGAAAGCTTCAGCAGCCAGAGCGAAGTCCTCCAGAATCTCAAACTCCTCAGCAGCTTGCTGCAGAAGCTCAAGCACAGGCTCCAGTTGCAATTCAAAGGAAAACTCAGGGTCAGAGAGGAAACACCTGGCCAGAGCAAGGTTAGTGCGAGCACGAAGCTGAAGCCCACCATGGCCAAGCACCATAGGCAAGCACTCTTGCAAAAGCTTCAAAGCTCGCGGCGCATGGCCAACTCCCAAGCCTAACCAAAGCTCAGCCAACGTGACTTTCGCACTTGCTTGCAAAGAATCCAAGCTAAACACTTGACACAGAGTCAAACCAGCCAGTGCATATGGCAACCCCGTCACCGCACTATCTGCTGTTTTATGGATATCTGCAAGGAGCAAAAGCACGAGCACAGACTCAAGCTGCATACTAGCCTTGTAACACGACGAGAACAGCAACCTCGCCACTCCTGCAGCTTCATCAAGGTGCCCAGAAACAAGCAGCGTTCGAATATGCCGAAACGTTGCCTCAGTTTTGCGCTCCATGTCCACGCCAATGACAGGAGACGCCGTGGCTGCAAGCTCCCCACACGCCACCTGTGCAAGCTTCAACTCCCCTCGGTGCAACGCATGGTCATGAATAAGTTGCAGTTGAGCAGTTCTGACCCAAGGATTGCCCACCCCGGGGAACTTTTTCGCTGCCAATGCAAAAGCAGGTTGTGCAGCAGCGTGGCCTTTGGACGCTGCTAAATGCTGTGCAAGCTTGACATACGAAAGGAGCGTGTCGTCCGAACTAGCCACGTCTGCATAACAAGTTGCATGTATCAATGCGCTCACTCGGACCAACGGCACGCTTCCGTAAAGCTCCCACGAGGCTGCACGAAGTAAATGAGAGGTTCCTGCAAGTTTTACAACAGGGGCTGAAGTGCGACCCAAGCGTCCAGTGAAGCTGGTCCAAGCAGGAGTGGTGGATCCCAGTGGCTGACCTCCGTTGTTGGTATTACTGTTTCCTGCTTGACTCGCACCGTTGCTGATGGAGTCTCCCAAAAGGTAAGGACTAAGCCGGAGAGTTTTGCAAACCTCCAATGGTGATGTGCCCAATTCACCGCCGTTCTCTAGAGAAGGGAGCCGGCGTACATGTTTCAAGTCGAACTTCGCAAGTGCCAGACGACTGAAAGCAACCAACTGAGGTAGCTTGAGCTCCAACGCACGACGCAAGCAGCGGCGGAGCAGCAGCAGGAGTTGTTGCTGCAGAGGACCGGTGCCTACATCTCGAAGACCTGCAGATTCGCCTTTGGCAAAAGTTTCGTCACCGGCTCCAACATCGAAGAGCATGTGGCAGAGCGCAGCCAACGCATGCGCAAGGCATGCGTCGTCGTTGTACTGTTGCGCTATTCGCACCGCTTCGTTCAAAGCTTGCATGGCTTGATCCACATGGCCGAAGTGCGCGTGCATGGAGCCGAGGCTCAGAAGGCCTGCTTGGAACCGGCCCACGCTTGCATCACACGATGGACCACCTCCGGTGCTCATCCCCGCGCTGTAGTCGAAGTACCGGTGCAAATCGTCCATGGTTGCAGGGTAGTCACTTTGTTGCAAATGGTGGAGATAGCGAAGGTAATGCGCTCTCACCATCTCCGGAGCTAGTTTCTCCAAATGACTCAAGTTCGCGTCCAAGTCTTCCTTCGGCATGCGTGCTACTCCCTTCTCCAGCATCCCTGCTTGCTCCTTCAAAAAGCCTTCCACTTGCTCCACAGTTCGTAGCGACCTTGTTTTCACCCCGCTCGTCTGTGGCACCGGGAACGCTGATGCTTGCCTCCCTAGAGCTCGAAACCTCGGCTTTGTGTCACTCATGTCGTCACTGTCTTCTTCGTCGTCGTACTCGTCGTCGTCTTCGAAGATCCCTCTCGGATCACTGGACTCCAGCCATCGATACGCATTCAACTCGACCACCAGCCTGCCGGAGCCTTCAAATGAGAGCACGTTGAATGCGAGGATGCACCGTCTGAGGAACTGGCCTAGTGAGCTGTTTGGCTGGATGAGGAGCGGCTCATCGCCACCCTCGGCAGTGTATGACACGGGAGCCAGAAGCTCTTTCAAGCCCTGGAAGAACTGGAAAAGCTCCTCGGGAGTTGATAACAGTGGTAGCCGGCTGCACAGCTGCTCAAACAGCATCCCTCCCACATCTGACAAATCCTCCTTTAGCTCTTCCCCGAGCTCCTCAAACGTTGGCTCCAAAAACGTTTCTGTGACCTTCGTTTGGTCGAGCAGGAAAAGCGCCAGGCGGTGCCGGGCTGAGCTTGGAAGTGCACAGAATGGCGGAGTTGCAGAGGCTGGCGATGCATGCGCTTGCAGTAGCATGCACATCGCTACTTTGTGCGACGTGAGGACAAAGCCCCTGCCTCCTCCGCTCACCCCTGCCATCTCCTTTCCCCTTCTTTTTCTGTGCTTGCTAACTTTCTCGTTGCCTCATTTTCTTACCCCCAAACCCTAAACCTCTATATCCACGACCATGTATCGTTGAGGTCGATATCGAGCTAGAGGAAAGGAAATAAACAATTCCATCTTCAACATGATTGAACAGCTCAATTTGAGTCCAAGACCTCTCAAGTTCGCCTTCTGAGGCATCTAAATCTGCCAGGTTCTCTCATTACTACAAAAGAGGAAAGCAAGAGTGTCGTTAGTAAAGAAAAAGAGCAACCTTGCTCTTACAAGCAAACAAACATTGAAACAATCCAAAAGTTTGGCATAGAATACACTTGAGTCGACAAGTACGGAATGCACAATTCAACATGTATTCGGTTCTACAGCTGCTGAACAACAAAGAATCACAAAAAACGAAGATGTATTTTCAAAACGCCTAATTGCTACATCGAACCCAATGCAGGGGTGGTAGAAACCCTAAAACCCTGCTGGAAGAAGGCAACTAGCAAGCCAAGTTAACACTCATGACAATTCAACCGTCTGCCCTAAATTATGTCAATATAAGCTTCGGGTACCAGACGACACTCCGTACAACAAAATGGATTAGGTCTTTTCACAACAAACGAATTTCTGTTCAACATTTCTGGAATAGTTCATCAAAAATCTCGTCAATGCATGGAACAGAACACCTACAGTACAGATATTAAACCCTAAAATCTTAAACCCTGTTCTTATAGGGTAACAAGCAAGCAAACGAACATTCAACACAATCCAAATGCAAAAATGCATTGAGTTTCTACAAAAACAATTTCATTATATTCAAAGTTTCTGAAATGGTTCATCGAATTGTTGCATGGAAAAGAACAGCTACGGTAGTATCGAATAAAATCCAAAAATCCCAAGGTAGTAAGCAAGCAAGCAAGCAAACTAACATTTTTACTACAAAACCCAAATGCGAAAACGCATTAGGTTTTTCAAAAAGAATTTTCACGATGTTCAACGTTTCTAAAAACGGATTTTGAAAAAAAGATCAGCCTGTTACATTGAACAAAACACGTAATGCAGGTTTAGGGCAAATTAAGGGTTTTAGGGGTTTAACAAGAGATCGTTCTCCTCTAAATATAAATCTAGCATCGATCGATTTGCTGTCTTGACCATTTGACGTTTATGGCGTGTCCAAAACCCGTGCTTTCAATAATTTTATAAAGCGCATCAGAAAAGGAGCAAGAATTTTGAAGCAAACGTGGAGCTGAGATATTCGAATGCAGTGCAGTTGAGAGCTTCAAAGTTCAAACCTGATGACGTTGGCGTAGAAACGAGTGATACATTTGAGGGGTGAGATGCCGCATCAACGAGTTCAAGACGAGAAAAAACAGTTGTGAGCTTGTTGGAAGAGCAATTCTGGGGTGATTTGTGTTCCTGGAAGTGCCGGATCAGCCATGGCGGAGATCTCAGCCACTGGGAGTTCAAAGAGGTTCTCGGAGCAGCGCAAGGATGTCGCGCGCACGAGGCAACTGAAGCATTGCGGACATTGTTGCTGGTCTTTCGGAGAAGATGAGCGTGTCTCTACTGCGGTAACAGGACGTGAAATCGCGGTATTAGGGGTATTGGCAGGCAAAAATGAACGGGTAGAACCGGTTATAAGTACGAAGTCATCCGGTTATCAGTACGAAGTCATCCGGTTATCAGTACGAAGTCATCCGGTTATCAGTACGAAGTCAGCCGGTTAACCCTTGAAGGATGTTGCCTACCAAAAGTGTTGTTTGTATTCATACGAGAATCATTTAGTACTTGAAGAAATGGCTTTATGACAAATGTCAAAAATTCTCCAAAGAATCTTAACTAAGTGGTAGCATGTTTATGACTTGGCTTTAAATTTACACCTTCAATGGGATTCATGTGCTACTCAAATACCCCATCCGTATATAACAAAGGAGAGTGTATACAATACATCAACATTCTTTAAGGGTTAAAATGGAAAAAAAAGCCTGTTGAAAATTGGAAAATTTGACCAAATTTTCCAATAGGAAATTGATATATGTACTATCCCTTTTTGACTATTCTACCACACCTACTATATATGGTCAATATTCACTATATTAAAATAGGTGTGGACCATGGGAAAAACATCACTACTTCAAAAATACAACTTGACATAGAAGTTGCAACTTTGATTTTGTTTTTTAGCTCAGGATCTTGTTCATAGTGTCAATTGAAAAGTTAAAATTATGCTTAGTTTCACTTTGATTTTTTTAATTGATATTGTGAGGAAAAGTTTGCACTTAAAGACTCAACTATCTCTTTTGTACCCTCTCAACACCCTTGCAAGTCTTTATTTACACATTTCTTTTTTATTTTTAGCATTTGCCCCTCTTGCTTTTGCTATTACTTTGTTTGTTTTAAACTTTAAACATTGGGCTTGTCACCGTGACCATCCTAGCTAAAGTACTTACATTGTTCACCTCAATGCCTAACAATTAAAATATAATTTCTAAGGTTGCAAGAGTCAACAGTGCATCGTGTCCTCATGAAAATTGCAAGAAGGGCAGCTTGGGACCTAACACCATGTTTTTGAATCTTATCACAATTTGGGTTGTTTAAAAATATGAATGCATCACATGAGATAATTATTTGCCTTCCATGATGGACCATGTGTTTGTGATCAATTCTGAAAAAAAAAAAAGATGAAAAACAACTTTTTTTTGTAACACAGAATCTTATTTCAAAGCCGGAAGACGTTTTTTGTCCTCCTTGACATTTAGGGGTGGCTAAATGTCAAGAGGGCATAGTAGATACGTTGTCGTATATCTAGCATTTGCTACCAACAAGGAATTTTAACTTGGGATCTCAAATAGCTCACTAGAACCGCGTTTATCTATATTCCAACTTCTTTGTTGATCTCAAATGTAGTAGAGGTGTGGATTCATTCCAAATACAAGAAAAATACTACGTATTGTATTGGTTGCAAAGGGCCTTGTTGAGGTTAAAGGGTTAACCATTCTCCATTCTCCATTCACCACCACCCACAAAAGGAGAGTCACGCCTTTTTCATGGAAAACCGCTCACATTAGGGGGGTTCAAACGTGAAATCTGGCCTATAAGTTTCTCACCTCACAGGATCTCCACTTATTGGTGAATTATTTTTGTTCACTCCTACACTAAAAGTCCGACACACCAGTGAATTTGCAATTAGGGTTTTGTGCACAATTTGGGGGTCTGAGCATATGAGATAGCTGTGAGAATGAGATGCATAAAAGTGAGTTTCTGAAGTGCACTTCTATGGAGTGGATTCCAGAGGTGGGTCCTGCTCATTGGTGAATTATTTTTGTTCACTCCTACGCAAAAAGTCCAACACATTGGTGAATTTGCAATTAGGGTTTTGTGCGCAAGTCAGGGGTTTGGGCATCTGAGACAGTTGTGAGAATGAGACGCGTAAAAGTGAGTTTTTGAAATGCACTTCTTAAGAGTGGATTCTAGAAGTGGGTCACCTCGATATTCACTAGTGAATTCACAGAGGTGGACCGCGACATGACAGCAACATGAGTCACTTGAAAAAGTTTAAGTTTGAAGCCCCTATTGGCTCCTATTCCCACTCCCAAACTTCACAATCTTCACAAAAATTTCAATCTCGAAGGTGTGACTACCCAGAAAGTAACATGGTGACTTCATCATGTACCTAACTCGTAGACATTGAAATCAGAATGTCCGAAATGAAAAGCGCCTAGAGAGAGTGTAGCAGGCCCTCTCTTCTCTGTCTTGGTCCCTCCGTCGGTGTTATCACGAGAGGTGGCAGGGCCGTCGCCATCGCCTCGGTTCCTCCGTCGCCACCAAACCAACACCCCCACAACCTCCCCCTCCTCTTCTCCGCCTGCTGCATCTTTTTTCCTTTCACATTCTCTCGACTCCCATTCAATTCCGCACCGCCCTCGCAATGGCAGCTGCAGCAACAGTCATCCCGCGCCCCGCCTTCACAGCCTCCGTCTCCTCCGAGGCACCGTCGTCGCTGGAGCGCTACAATGGCTTGCGCAAGCAATCCGCCATTCCTCGCACCACCCGGAGTCGCAGGGCGACAGCAGCAGCAGCAGCGGTGATGCCCGTGGTGGTGTGTTCCACGAGCTTGAGGCCGGGGAGGTACGTGAAAGAGCACGGGGGAAGCATCATCCCCGTGTCTCCCGAGGACGGGCGCATCAATTTCCTCGAGGACGAGGTGAAGATGCGCTCGTTTCAGGACCAGCCCGACGAGTCCCATGGCGGCATTTGGGTGAAGCCGTTGTTCCAGCGCAAGACGAAGATCGTCTGCACAATTGGCCCGACGTCCAACACGAAGGAGATGATCTACAAGCTCGCCGCCGAGGGCATGAACGTCGCGCGCTTGAACATGTCACATGGCGATCACGCGTCGCATAAGAAAGTCATTGATCTTGTCAGAGAGTTCAACAAAGAAGCCCACGCCAATGTCATCGCTCTCATGCTCGACACTAAGGTCTCCCCCTCATTCCTGCCCTTCTTCTCGTAACGTATGTTCAAATTATTGCCACGAAACCCTAATTTGGCTCATCCATGTTCATTTCTTCTATACAAGTTTGAGCATATCACCTTTTCTCCAGTCTTTGTTGCTCTTTTTATAAATATATGCAACGTTCATCCATGCTCGACACTGAGGTATCCTCATTCCTGCCTTTTTTCCCATAACCAGGGTTCAAATCACTACCACGAAACCCTAATTTGGATCGTGCATGTTCATTTCTTATACAAAAGCTTGAGTATATCATTCTTTCTCCAGTTTTTGTCACTCTTTTGATAAACATATGCAACATTCATCTGAGTTTCGACTTTTCTTACTCAATGATCGATCGAATTGGTCCTTTTTGGGGTTTAGGGTTTCTGATAGTGAGTTACACAGGGACCGGAGGTGAGGAGTGGCGACTTGCCACAACCGATTTGGCTCAAGAAGGGCGATCCCTTCACGTTTACAATCAAGCGTGGCGTTGGAACTGACACTTGCGTGAGCGTCAACTATGATGACTTCGTGAATGACGTTGAAAGTGGCGATACCTTGCTCATTGACGGTTCGTGCCTCTCTTCCTCATTCTCTCTGTTTTCTCAACAACTGCAGAAATTTTTACAACATTTTCCAGTGATCTTCAAACTACTCCATACAGTTTAAAAAACCCTTTCTTGTACCTTGCAACTGTTTCAACTGTTTCAACTTTCGTACAAAAAACAGCAAAGTTCATAATCAGGGTGGTTTTTTGTTATGAATCTTGTCCCTATTGTTGAACGGAAGCTTGCTTTTTGTGTCAATTTCTTGCATTGGAATCCATTCAAACTTGAGGTCAAACATCTCATTAATGGATGCCTTTTTGATTTTATTTTTAATGCTGACGAAATTTCTCTTATTCTCTCTCTCTCTCTCCAAGCTATTTGATTGTTTCATCATTATCTCTGCTTCTCTCTCCTTGCATCATTCCAATGGCTCCATATAAACTAACTCATGATTTGTTATGTTTTTTAATCTGCGTGTAGAATGTTTGTATATATGTCATGGTGGTAGGATTTATTAACGAGGCTTTGAAATTGTGTGATGAGATCAGGTGGCATGATGTCATTGGAAGTGAAGTCAAAGACGCATGAGGAAGTCTTGTGTGAGGTGGTGGACGGGGGTGATTTGAAGTCGCGTCGCCATCTCAACGTCCGTGGGAAAAGTGCTACTTTGCCTTCTATCACTGGTATGCTACAAAATTTGAAACAATATTTCTCTATAATTGCACTTATATCTCCCCCCTTTCCAAAGCATTTCAACTAGGAGCAGGATTTTTGAGAGATCCTTGGATACAAATGCTTAATCTGTTGAGGCCAAATCTTTCTCTATTCTGTTTGATGTTTCTTATGCCATTTTAAAATTGCAGTAGTAAAACTTCATATCGAACGCTGATGTTTGGGTACTTGTGTATGTATGGTGCTGTGGAATGTACAGAGAAGGATTGGGAAGATATCAAGTTTGGGGTGGAAAACAAGGTAGACTTTTATGCACTGTCGTTTGTAAAGGACGCTGAGGTGGTGCATGAGCTCAAGGCCTTTCTGAAAGGTATTGTCTTTACGTGGAATGTTGCATTTTTGTTTATACTGGGCTGTACCTGTTTCCAAATTAGTGTCGTTTAGAATGAAAATTCCATGTACTTTTAATCTCAAAGTGCTTAAATGGTAAAAAAATGGCCATTTCTGTATCTGTAGAAGTTGCAATAAAGCATTTTGTGAAGGTTTTTAAATGTACCAATAGAAAGTAGAAAACATACCCCACAGTTTTGAATGATAGAAAATAAAGGTTTCTGTAATCTTATGTCAGTTAGTATTTTCATTTTAATGGCACGCACGGGTTGAGTGGTCAAGAGTCGTAAATCCTTCTCCTAGTATTTTTGAATTCGAGCGTATTTTCAACCCCGTTCTTTACTAACAAATGCTGTGGTGTTGTTACAGGAAAGTCAGCAGACATTCATGTGATTGTGAAGATTGAAAGTGCAGATTCCATCCCGAATCTGCAATCCATTTTGGATGCAGCTGATGGTGTAGGTTTTTATATACCCTGGTTCTCATTTTAGTGTGTCTTTATTTTGATTTTTTCTTTGTCAGGATACATTTCCCTTTTGCTGATGCTAGTTAGTTGCAATGCCGAGTGTTTCTCATTCAAAGTTTCTTCCTCGTTCCTTGCAGGCGATGGTTGCTCGAGGTGATTTGGGAGCTGAGCTGCCAATTGAGGAAGTTCCTCTTCTGCAGGTATGTTGTAGGAAAGCTTGCTTTATTACATGTGCTGTGATGTTGTTCCTCGATGCCTGATTATTATGTGCAATACAGAGGAGTACGTGTCAGTTCCAGGAGGTGTTTCATTTGGAATCATGCTTAGACTCGTTGTACTGTAGTTGCCAATATACTCATTGTAGTGCGGTTCTGCAGGGGGAGATTATTAGATCTTGCCGAGCCATGGGGAAGCCAGTGATTGTGGCCACGAACATGCTTGAGAGCATGATCACGCATCCCACGCCCACACGGGCGGAAGTCTCCGATATCGCTATTGCTGTCCGTGAAGGTGCGGATGCAGTCATGCTTTCTGGAGAAACCGCTCATGGAAAGTAAGTAATTTCTTAAAATTGTCCCCTTTTTTTTGTGCGTTACTTTTGTATGTGATTGCTAAATGTGCGGTCTCGAAGTCCTAAACCTCAAACATGCAAAACTTTATGGATTACCTATATATTGCAGAAAATTGAAACTCAAAATGGTTAGAATGTAGTTTGCTCCATTCACCACAAAAGATTCAGCCAGATGCAGCAAGTTGTTAATGGTAAGTTTAAGGTGTTCTAAAAGAACACGAAACAATGTTGAATTATTGTCGACTTAATGTTGACAACTAATAATAGTTGCCCCACTATAATCTTGAGTTGTTGCCGAGTACAGTAACATTATTGCTTCACACCATCCTTAACCGAAGTGTGTAATTGTACTGTCTGCTTTGTAGTTTGAATTAGGATCTGATTATAGTTTCAGCCTTGGATTTGATATAGTTAATGTAATACTTCAAATTCTCGCATTATTTGATGATATGCATTGGTCAGGTATCCATTGAAAGCTGTACGAGTGATGCATACTGTAGCCATGCGAACAGAAGCAACCATGCCAGAAGAAGAGGCTCCTGCCAATCTTGGTCGAGCCTTTAAGGTAGCCGCTCTTTTTCACTCTAGTATTCCATTTTGGTAATGACAGTTTGTACATACTCTAAATTCTTGCTTGCATTAGGCTGCCTAGTTTTAGGAAGAATATTTGATTTAAAAAAACTCTGCAATTGTTTTGTTTTTTGAAATCCTCTTTCCTCGCATATCTCTTGACGATTTCTTGTGAATTATGTTGAGTTTGTCAAGATACGAAACAAAACGGGTTTGAATCTGCTGTTGTTCCTCATTCTTCATGGGATGGCTGATTTTATTTTAATTTTAAATTTTTTTTGGGGGGGGGGGGGATATAGACGCACATGAGTGAAATGTTTGCATTTCATGCCACGTTGATGTCGAATACGTTGGGAACGTCTATCTGTGTGTTCACCCGCTCAGGTTTCATGGGTCTTTTACTGAGCCATTACCGGCCAGTGGGTACCATCTTCGCTTTCACCAATGAGTACGTCTCCTTCTGTTTTCCTCTTAAATACTGCGGTTCAACGTTATCTTCATCTGCAATTCTTGCTTAATTCTGTAAACTTAATTTGTGAAGTTACTTTATTTCCATTTAATTTGATAGGATGCAATGTGCAGCAGTTGATCTGACAGGGTTGTCTTTTCTTATCTTTGTTGCAGTAAGCAGGTGCAATCAAGATTAGCACTTTATCATGGTGTGAGGGCACTGTACATCCACTTTACAAATGACGCGGAAGAAACTTTCATGAATGCTCTCAGCATTTTGCAGGTAATTTTACCATCTCAGTTTCTGAAGTAGAGCTTCTGGTCGTTTGTGTTCCCTGCTGTTTCATCATGGAGATGACTTTATATGGCATACTCATTAAATCATGTATAAACCTGGTGTTAAGAATGTATATCTATGCCTAGTCCAAGTGTGCACCTAAATTCATTCTTAAGACCCTCGCCAACACCTCTCGGCATTAATTGAGAACTTACCTTATAGTTCAATACTGTTATAGATTAACCTTCCAAGTGCTAAAATAGCTAAAAGTGGATGCATTCACTAATCATTTTCGAAGCTTGGTAATATAATATACTAATAGAGAGAAGGAAATTATGCCTCACTTTCCAGAATGATAGAATTACGTTTTGAAAGGAACTATAAAGGATTGCAAGCTTCCATACTGGGCTTTCTATTTGTGTCTGGCGCAAATTTAGGCCCTTTTCAATCACATTATTATGGTGCAATACAGCATAACAGAACAAAGATCTAACAACCACCTGAGCTGTTCATAGCACCCCTCAATAAGTTGAAACTCTTTGTAACCATAAGCAGGAAGGTCGTACGATAAAAGTTACGAAAGCAGACTGGAAATATCTTTTGCCAAACAACTGTTATTGGCATTCAAAGTTGGCTAACTCTTTGACATCTTTAGCCAAATTTTGTTGGTTTATGGTGTCTTGCACGATATGGATTGGTATTTACTCTAGTCTGAAATGAAAACCTACTGTTTTGAAATTTTGTTTGTTGTCGTACTATTCCATGGGGGAGTTTCTAATACATTTTGATTTGTGTTTGGTGTGTATACAGAAGAAGGGCATGGTTCAAGATGGTGAGGAGATTGCGTTAGTGCAAAGTGGAAGGCAGCCCATTTGGAGATCAGAGTACACTCACCACATCCAAGTCCGGAAAGTGCAGGCTTAGCTTATTATTAACAAACCACACCCCCCTTTTTAAGGTGAAGGGCATTTCAACTGTGCGATATTTTCAGTGACCATGTTTGGGCTTGTGCTTCATATTTGCTGGTTTGCAGGCTGCCTCTTAGAACCGAGTGTTTCATGGTGCATCAGCTACTCCTACCATTCATGTCATTTCCAGCAAATTCAAGCCTGGCTTTTCTGATAGCAATCTTTAAAGGTAACCCAGAGTTTTTTTGTATGAAGAGTAGTAGTGGAGTTAGTGATCCCACTTACCTTTATCTTGGGCAAGTGGATACATTATAGTGTATTTCAGTAGAATTTTGATTTTTATTACTTGATCAATTTCATTTGATGTGCATTATTTATGGAAGCTTATCGGCCTTCAGATGAAGAGTATGTATGTGAATTCTGCGACTAGGAGATTATTGTTAACTGGACCCCATGGATTTAATAATGACAAATTATTGAAACAGGAAATTTTAAATTTGTTTTTTCATGAACGTGAGACTTTGAGTTTTAATATTAGCAACTTTTTTGGGAAGGAATGAAAATAATGTGATTTTTTCTAAGCCTATGTGACCTTTGAAAAACTGCATTTAGTTCCTTATGTTGCCTTTTTCAATGGAGAGTTCTTTAAATTCAGGATATACATAATATTTTGTCTATCTGAAATCTGGTGAAATTGTTGGGTATATAGTGCATGACACTTATAACGGACTAATTTGATGTGACAAGGAATACGCAAAGAGCATTAGACTAATTTGGGAGTTGTTGGTTACAAGTGTCATGCACTATAGCTTGTAAATGCAAAAAGTTTGCAACTTTTTAATTCAAATCAATAATTTTGGTAACATCCTTTTCTAATTTTTCATCTATAAATCCCTTTCACCCTCCCGTTTCTTCTCTTTCCCCTCCAATATAGGGTGACTTCTCACCCTTCCTTCCCCTACCTTTTTCTCTCCCTCCCTCTTTCTATAATAGAGAACTTCAAATTTCTAGTGCCAGGCCACCTTAAAAGTGGTAAATCCACTTTTATCCACAATTAGCTTAAAAGTGGTAACTGGTAAGAGTTAAAAGTGTTTATAACCACTTTTAATCATTTTATCATTTGTATTGGTACCCACAAGCTTATTTGATTCAAAAGTGCAAATATTTTAGATTGTAAATCACCTATCAAAAACAAACTGGTGATGGACTTGCAATATTTGTCTTTCTCCTATCTAAAAATTAAACTCCACAAATGCAGTATTAGAAAATAGTGTGGCAACACCTCCTTTCCAATCAAGCAGGATTCAAATTGCTAATTGACAAGCTTCCAACTAGCCTCAAATGTAGTCTTTGTGGTTGTAATTGTCAAACTCAATAGCAAAACCATTGCCCTCCGAGTATGGTGTGTGGATGACTTTGTGGTCCATCTAAACTTGACACTAAAAAGGAAAGTTGTCAACTTGGACATCTTTTCGTCACTTTGAACATTTTAATGTCACTTCAAACACATTTAGTCAATTTGAATGTGTCAATTCAAACATTGTTTTCTTGTAGTGATCCACGCAAGCTGGAGAACATGGCTAGGCAAAATCCGACTCAAGGCCAATTGGCAATTGTCATCTTGGACTAAAATGGTTGGCAAAGAAGTGGGATATAGTGGAATGGAAAATATCTGCAAAGAAGTGGGATATAGTGGAATGGAAAATATCTGCAAAGAAGTGGTGAACCCTATACACAAGTCGTGTATCCATCCAAATGACACTATTTTATGAGCGTAAAACAATGAGCCCATGAGCGGTGAGCCAAGATTTTGTGAGCTAACACCAATTGTGAGCTCAAAATTAATAGAAAAACTTTAAAATAGTAAGTTTTTCAAGAGATGGATGCTTATAATGCACAATTACAATGACCTATGTACAAGTTTATAGGTGAAATCTAATATTTTGGTTATAAATCTAGGCTTATGGCTCACAGCTCATGTATTCCCGCTCATGATCTAGCATTCCCCATTATCATCCAAAGACTTAAAAGTGGTATACCACCAAGCTTAACCCCTAAATGCCTATGGCACCAAAATTTGGTGTTAGCAATACTCTGAAGTCCAATAAACCGAATTAAGTTGCTATTTTTAGTAGTTTATATTTTGGATTTGTTCTTTGCAAAGTCTAGTTTTAAGATCAACAATCTGATTTTGAAAATGATAAATTATGAGTTTTCTATTCAAGCTTTTGTGCAAGGGTCTTAACTTTCTCTAGTGTTCAGAGCTTTTGGAAATGAGCCTCATATACACTAGATCTTGGAGAAAAATTTACACTAAAAATTCATTTGAAACAGTTGCAGAAGAGATTTTGAAAAGCTATAAAGTGATTGTGGTCAGTTTTGTTATTTCCTTTAACCTTGTATTTTTTTGGTGACCATTCTTTTAGATCCAACATGTGAAAAGAGGATTCAAAGGCTTGACGTCATTTTTGTAGTTTTGACACCCTCATGATCAAACATTATAATCTTTCAATCCATAAGTGAGATCATTGTGTTATTTTTTCCTATGTGACCTCAAACATATCTAGTTTGAATTTGTATAGTTACATTTTAGAAGAACTTGATACAGCTTATTAAATGTTGCTTTTTTGTTCAATTTGAAGCAAATTTGTAGAAGCTTAAAAAAAGGCCTCAGGCATTTAGGGGTTTAAAGTTGTAAAAGTGGTAAATATTTACAGATTACCACTTTTAAGGTGGCCTATGTTAACCCTTAAACATCAAGTCAGTTAGAAATTGTTTGCTAATTATATAAAAAGCACTTTGTAGGATGGAGAGAAACCAATTTTCATTTGATTCTTTTAGAAGTGATCATGAAGACATGGTCTATCATGGAAGACAAAAAAACATCCTCATCAAGTGTACATATTTTTTTGGGTAACCCAAATTGTGAGAAGATTTAGACATGTGTTAGTCCCATGTTGCCCCAACTTGGGATCCGGTGTATACTATCATACTATTGTATAGTGCCCTCCAACAAGTCCTTAAGTTCTTTGAAACCAAGTCCTCTTGTGCTTTGTTTATATTTTAACTAGCTTTTAATTAGATTTTCACCAAGTAAACATAACATCATGTGCAAAGGTACAAATTTAGTCACAATGTATGAATCAAATAGAAAAATTTGATTATCGTAAAGAAATATCTATTTTACAAAATTTGGGCATATCACATATCACAATGAAATCTTGGTAGATCAATTTCTTGTTACTTAAAGGGGTCATTTTTAGCATAGAAGACGTGCATATAGATATTTCCTACATACATGTGCAATCAAATCTCAAAATTTCATCACCAATATTTTTTGATCAATTATCATCTAAAACCATGAATTTAATACATAATAACACCAAAAATGGGGTTTTGATGTTGAGGAATTGAAAATTGGTATACTGGATTGGGATTCTATAAGAATCATATTTCTATGATTTGAAACAACAAAAAATCAATTATATTATGTATTAGCAAAGTTTTTTGAATGGCAAAACAACGTGTTTGAGGACTTGTTGGAGGGCACTGTACTACAATTTACCAGTTTCCATTATTAATACAATTGCCACATGGCAAATCCAAGGATGTGGTCCCACAAGCCCTGAAATGCCATGTTGCCCTTCTTGCAATTTTTAGAAGGTTAGGCATGTATTTTTTACTTTTGCAACTTTTGAAAATATTATAATGGGTGGGCCCTTGCCACACCACTATAGAGCACTGTAAAGCAATTATAGAGAGGTAGTCACAAAGATTAGCCCGGTGTTTAGGAGTTAATAGAGAATTTTGATTTTTCAAGACAAATAGATACTTGATGCATTACAATAAAGATTATTGCAAGATTTTGATTAGTACTAGACCATTTCACACTAATTTGAGTGAATTTTATCTAATTAGTATGAAAATGTAACATGCTCTCTACCCTTGTTTTCTAAGAAAAGTTTTGGTCACACCTTTTGGCTGCCCCTCAAGTAACAACTTGGTGACAAAACCAATATAATGCAACATCTTTCACACACTCTAATTGGTTTACTTGCTTGCAAAATCTCCTTGAAATTTTGGCCACTTCAATCATGCTATTTAAAATAGAACTTACATAATATAATCCACAATATATTGAATGAATAGTACATTACTGTGAACCACTTTACTAATGCACCTTGCAAATTCACAGGTTTCTTGGATTAGTATGAGTTAACGTTATTACCGCAAGGAGCTAAATTTGAAATAACTTGTGTAGTATCATACTATATAGCCCATTAACAACTAGGAGAACTAGGTAATCATAAATACAAGCTTAGTCCCAATCCAAATTTACAAAGCAATTTTTTTTTAAATGGTGTTAAGTTAAAATATCTCTATTATAGCCAAAGAGAGATTTGACCTCAAGTGCAGATGATATTTGTAGAGAATTTTTTGAAGAAGCATCATGTAAGGTAGTACACTTGAAAACCACCCATCTAAGGGCTCATCCTTCTTTTTCATGGTTTTCCGTGGATGGGAAGATTTTTAGTTCATCTTTACAAAGAGAAATAAATGAGGAATGCAACACAAGTCATTTCATATTTTTTGAAGCATTTTTGAGTTACTTACGAATTCTCAAAGGGCATGTGTCATAGGTACCTATTAGTAACCTTAAACCTTCCAAAAACCGTTCACTTGTAAGTTGGGAAGAGATTTGGGGAAGCAAGGAGAATGATTGGCTCTTGCAATTAAACACACCTTTTTTTTCATACATTCAATGAGTTGTAAGAGGCCAATTTAAAAACCATTAGTGCACCATTTCACAACAGGCTAGATGGTTCAAAATGTGCAAACAGTTTATGAGTGTACTACCTTAATGAAATTTGATTTGCATGTCTTATTGATGTACCAAGTAGATTCCAAAAATGTGTACACTACCAATTTTAAGTCCAAACATTTTTGAAAACTAAATCTTTGATCTTCTACAACAAGAGAAAGCCTAGCTCAACAACAAGGTCCTCTACAACGCACTGGTTGCATTTGGACTAAAGATGTTTCTATACACAATGACATCCCACATCATGCTTTTGTTGCTGCATTTGAAAATACCAACGGAGCACGTCGTTGTCGTTCCCGTTGCCACTCCTTTCTCTCCCATTCACAAAACTACACCAAACTTTCCATTCCATCATACTCCAAACAAACCTCATGCACATCTCTAATGCTCCCGCACCAAACCCATTCCAAAGTCACTGAGCTATGGCTGCACCCCTGCATGCAGCATGTCAAAGAAACGGCAGCAATCTTTCCTTGATAATGACCACTCGATGCATAAGCCGCAATCGTCAATGTCCACACGATCTGAGTGCCATCATTTAGCAAAACCTGGAAGGCAAGTTTCTACGCAAACATGCAACCATCCAATTGTTCCCAGCGTGCTCTCCAAGTTTCCAGCGTTCCCCGAGTTCTGCACCGTCTCTGAGTTCCCAGAGTTCCTCGAGCTCCGTTCCCTTCCCCAAAAAGGTATAAATAGCTGCCTCACTTCGCTTATTATTTGGGGCCTGCGAGCCCAAGGGGGACTCCGCGTGAGTCCTCCGCCCAAAACAAAACTAAACCGGACCACCCCACACCACACCACAACAAACCAACACCACACCACACAAAACAAAACAAAACGCAGAACCACGAAGAAATCCACTCCCCTCGGCTCCACAAAAAACCACACTAACGATATCTCAGCGTGAAGGCTACGCTACATGGACATGTAAACCCAAGCAACGGCACAGAGCCTAGCAAAATCAACTTGCGATGAATCAAATGCGTTTGAGAGTAATTTTCCGTTCTTGCATCATTATAGTTCAAATTAAATTGTTCACCGTTGGTCCAGCTTTCATCCAAAAATAGCAGGTCTAAAACACAAATTGCTCATATTGCACAGCAGGATCATTGCCCTCGATAAAAGATCTACCTATTTCATAGATAGGTAAAATCAATGCAAATATATTATACATGTATACTCTCAAAGACACAGAACCTAGTGTGTCGCGTGTACTTTACACACAACACATTTATCCACAGTGACTAGGCAATGGTCAAGACCATCAGGCATCAATAGCCCTCCCTGGCCTTCTTAATAACCTTACATAGGCATCAAAAACACAAAACGCCCAAAAGGTCCGAAGAAAGGCTCGTTACATTACAGCTAAACAGAAACTTAAAGAATTTCTGATATAGTCCCTGAAAACTAAAAGACCTAAGTTTCTCACACCAACTCGCAGTAAAGACAATGTGACAAAAGCTGGAAAATACACTCTAACCGAAACGTTTCTTGAAGAGCGTGTTGCGAGGTTTGTTTGGATCTCGTGCTTTCGGTTTGCCACCTCTTCCTCGACCGCCGGTGCTGCACAATAGTAAAAAAGCTTTTAGACCTTAGCTAATCCTTGAAAAAAATTCTTTTCTTTTACGAGGTCATTAGTGAACACAGCATTACGATAATTGAGATAGTTTAACAGTCATATGTACAGGCAGATACCTGTACTCATAGTAAAGCCGGCCTTCAGCTCCCGACATATTACTCATATTGCCATGCCTTCGAGTAAACCTGCCACGTGTGATATCATCTACATCCTCATCTAACTGCTCAATTCCAATTGCCTCCTCTCCAGCATGAAGAACCTGGAGAAAAAATATGATATATGTCGTTAATTCCTGCCGGGTATCTCACAACACAATTTTCGAGGTCTTCGAGGAGTAATGAGTCGGATATCTGACAGAAAATGTACCTTCGTTAGCAGACTCATCTGTTCGTCAAGGGAGGAGAAGCTCAACTCAGCCCCGGAATCTGCAGGTGGTAGGCTTGTAATTACCTGCAATAAAGATCCCATATACAACGGTCAGCCTGTTCGTACATAACAACAAGCTATAAAATTACACAGAATAGCAAGCAGGTGATTCTTTAATCAATCTTGTCACCAGGTTGTTTGCAAGACATGTTTCCTTTGAAGGTAGAATATGCAAACCAAGCTTTTGATAAGTCAAGCAGAAGTACCTTGAAGCTATAACCTTGATCAATCAGAAACTGCTGTCTCTTTGTAGAATAGTACATTTCCTGTTCATAATTCAGAAAAGGCAACAATCAGTCCGCAAATAAAGTGCTAGATTTAGCAAAACACGTCGGTTTGTGGTAGTGGCCTCTAATGTAAATATTCAAACAA
The DNA here is from genome assembly GCA_963920765.1 of Ulota crispa. NCBI lineage: Eukaryota > Viridiplantae > Streptophyta > Bryopsida > Orthotrichales > Orthotrichaceae > Ulota > Ulota crispa. The sequence goes on from OY987244.1 coordinate 31,128,265, forward strand.
TTTAATGATGCATGGGGACTTACTTGAGTGTCAGTAGAAACCAAAGAGTAGAAGAATGCATTGAACTCCTCGACCCCCCCTTTCATACGATCCTTCGGTTTCCCCTGTACAAAATAGTGGAATATTGATTAGAAGGATTTTGGTTCAAGCCCCAAAATTTTAACGACCATGACTTGCAATCAAACTTTCAAAATATGTTTGAACTACATTCACCATATAAAGAGGTGGTGCAAATATCACCTTCTAAAACATTTCCCAGTAACGACAAACAGAGGACTATTAACCAGCGCATCCACATGCAATGCTCAACCTTTGCTCGTAGAATCCGACCCAACCTTTGGGCTTCTTGCCGACGTGAACCAGCATGTGACGAAATCTGGATGATTACATTGGCCTCTGGAATATCAATTGAATTGTCTCCCACCTGGTTAAAGAGACAAGAAACACACACGTTGTCAGCATCAACCAAAAAAGACTAGATTGACACTAAAGTAAGAATTTCATATGTCAGGTATCTTGAAAAGGCTAATGATACCTTCGATAGGAAAATGGTGTTGACTTGCGGGTTGTGCTTGAATGCGTACAGAATTTGTGTCCGCTCATGATGGCTGTAAAGAATTAACCCACATAATGCATCATCTAACCATGAACGTCGAGCAAATGCTAATAAGAACCGCCAGGCTTGGGATCAAAACTTGGTTGAAGCTTTTGAAAATATATGTAATGCAGAAAAATCCATGAAAACTTGGCAACTACTACTGCAGTAAATAATAACATTCATATCACACTAGAAACATTACAGCGTTTTCTTTACTGTGAAATTCAAGAAAAGGCAGGCTACACACCTGGTAGGTCCATAAATGAATGGCTTTCGAAGCTTTGTTGCATACTCGCGAAGTGCAAACAGATTGTCAGAGAACACAATAATTTTGTCGCCCCGCTGTTGCTCATGAAAACGTATTAAGAACTCACAGGCACGAAACTTGTTTGGGTTCATGACGTAAAGTCCCTACAAAAAATTCAGGCTCATTAGCTAATAGATCGTTATACACTAAGGACGACAGTACCTTTGAAAAGCCAACACCGGAACATGATACAGACTTCAGGGTATGTAAGACTTCGGTGCGCTGAAAGCATTGCATCCACAGTAGTTTTGATTCCACAACAATTCTTGCGTACACACTATCTGGGATTTCCACTGTACTATTGAAAAAGATACCTGTTTCTTCCTCGAGTTTTCTTTCTTGAGGTACTCTCTGTAGAACTCTTTGGTCATAGGGCACCAAACCTCCGCGCATTGCACGTTTGCAATAAAACCTCCCTTTACCAGATCCAGCCAGTTTGCCTCGTACAATTTGGGCCCAATCAGAAAATTAAGATCACTGATTCGTTCATCCTCACGAACTAGGGTGGCTGCAAGCGCGATTGAGAAATGTATCAGCTCCAGTGCTTACACGTTTCGTTCAGATCCACAACATTCAGGTGGGGTATATTGTAACAGCTTGCAAATCAACGCACTGATTTTCTCTGATGACATGGCCGGCAAGCCCCATGCCTAGATGCTCACAGTATCTAATACTCTAAGACCGACATGCATAGAATCAACAAGACTCACAACACAAACAACCCTGATACAATTAGCCAGTGAGGTGCCCACCAGTAAGCCCAAGCTTGCAGTGCGATTTTGTGATACTGATGACTTTTCGAAACATATGTGCAGGTACAACGTGCACCTGAGCAAACAATGATTAAATGTTGACATCAAAAAGCTTCATGAACTAGAGAGCGTATGTTTAGACCCTGCAAATGTGTAATAGACCTTGAGCTGACGTATATTCCAAGAATGTCAAATACTGAAAAATAGTGCAGGAATACCTCGTCCATGAGCAGCAGGCCCCACTCTCGATTCTGGATCTCCTCAATAATTTTCTGAGACTCTTCGGATCGCTTGCCACCAAAAGCAACCATGTTGTAAGTGGTTACCACCACTCCAACAGAGCCCCGGAACCTCTCTTTGCTGTCGGACGTAAACCGAGAAATTTGATGATCCGCCACTGTCGACCACAATTTGAACTGAAAAGCCCATTGATCAACTGACACCGCATTGGTAGCCAGGCACAACACACTTTTGCGGATTCGACAAGCTGCTGATACACCAACAAGTGATTTTCCAGCCCCACAAGGCAGCACGATGATTCCTGATCTGGCGCGTCCTGCCAAATTATCAAGATTTCAATAGGTAAAAGACAAGCCTGATCGCAAAACATTCAGAATAAAGAAACTCAATGACCGTCGTGCCAAAGAGTCTCCGTTGCAATACTCGGATTGAGTACCAGTAAACGACACGAACAGCTTGAGTGAATAAAAGCATGTATGCTGGAACTTACAAATTCTACATGTAGGAAATATGTAAAGGTTTCTCAACTCACCATTTCCAAACATTTTGCTGAGACTTTTTTCTTGGTAAGGTCGAGGTTGAGCTTGTGGCTTGAGCTCGATGGACAGGTTTGGATTAACCTGCCACCAACCGTACATATATGACAAACCGTCAGCTGTTATTCATCATACAACATGCGCAGAACCCTGTCCAAACGGTAGTTCTGAATACTTACGTTGTCATTTCGAAAATCGTATTCTTCAAGCATGGGGAAATTTAGAGCATTGGGCAGGCAACGCTGTTTTACAAGCTCAACCTGAATTTTCAAACACCAAGTGCAATCGTTATGGTGTGATGAATGCACCTTCGATCGAAACAAAAAACAGCTGAAATGCTAATGATAATCCTACAATAAAATGTTGTTGAATTCCAATTTAAGTTCGGTGATAAGGGTTGCTAAAGAGCTAAACAATGGTATGTGTTTATTGTCCAACTACTCTGAGACGTACTAGCACAATGCAAGGCCTAATGTAATGCTAGTGTTCATTGAGACGGAGACCTGAGCTGAATCGATCTCAAAAGAGTGGATCTCTTTCTCTTCAGCATCATTCATAACATCATTTTCTCCCAGCAGCTCCGGAGCAGCTGCTCCAGTTTCATGAGGTGCTCTGCTGACTGTGAAAGACGAGGATCCAGCTTCTTGTGCCTGTAAAGGTTCATGAAAATTTAACCGCATATTCTTATGATATTGACTAAAAACGTGGAAACCCTAAACCTCCAAACACATATTCACGTTGAGTTGACGTATCATGAGAGAAATCAAATATGATACATGTTTACGTTGAACATTAGAATGCAATTAAAATAAAAAGCATCTTAGCCTCAAGTGCCGGACAAACCAATACTGCCGCCAAGAAAATGTAGTATGAACTTGGCATGTGATCATGCTTACCTCATTAGCAGTGATTCTTGCTCGTGAAATGACGTCATCCCGCAGTAATTTCTGCAGAACCTGCAAGAAGCATACAAAGTTGTTACAGTAAAAACCACGTTGCAGTACACTACTTGCTCAGGCTACATTTCCTATGCAGGAAGGACAAGAATAGGGACTTGCAGGATGACTAAATAACAAGAAAGATCTTTCACAGTGATGCCAGTAAACCCCAAAGACTTATTCATCATGAAGAGAGGTACTTGTGGAGGTTGCAACCTCTGGAAACGGTGACTCCACAAAGTACCGATTCTTCTGAAGTACAAGCTTGACTTTGCCATAATTGAGAGTTGAACCCCGGATGAAATCGATAATTTCTTTGGGAAGTTTAGTCTTGGACAACCTATCCAACACAGTGATGATCGTTTCTGTTTCAAGGCCTACTGACACTGCCGCATAGAGGGAGTGCGGAGTCAAATTGTACTCGTGCATCGACTCTGGCCTGCATTCCATAACAAAACTATTGTATCAATTAACTAAACAAAATACCTTTCAAAATAAGCACTTACATGATTATTTCAAGACATAAGAAACTACAAGGACGCATTATAAAGCACCAATAAAGCTTACAGCTACAGTTCCTGTACCTGCAAACGGGCTCCGCAATTGCGATGAGAAAGTCATACGCTTGCTTGTACAAACTTGAGAAAGTTTCCAAAAAAATTCGCCCATCCGCACACACCCACAGCGGACGATTGGCATGGTCTGCCTTCAGTTCTAACTTGGTAAAATCCTGCCTCTGGATTTCTTCTACCCCGTCCTCGGGATCATCCATATCCATCATTTTTCAACAAACGGTAAAACCCTAAAACCTGATCCTCTCTCAAACCTGCTTAATGCCTTCTCTACCGCTCTCTACCCCTTGAAATAACTAACAACAAGACCATTTCTACTCCCTCCCTCGGCTGTCCTCTCTGCTGTAAACACCTGCTTGCAGCTCAGCTTCTTAGTACTGAATTCACCAAATTTCGTGTACAATCTAAAAGGCATGCATGCAGAAACGTTGCAAAAGCAAAAGTCCTATCTTGCTCCGACTTCTGTACAGAGACGACCGTGAGAAAGCTCATCGCTAGCCAGCATGTTCTAACGTGAGCCTCACGTCAACCTAATTAACGAGGTAGAATTACTAAAAAGTATACACATCTCATCGATACACTTAAATCCCTAAGGGTATTAATTCGAGTAGCAATGTTGTGTTCCGATACGATCAGGAAAGAATAGGTAGGTTCATGGACGACCAGGAAGACTCTCCTAAATTAACAAACCCTAAAATACGACAATTTACGAGACTACTGTACCACAATACCCTTAGGTTTTTCGAAAACAAAAAGAACGCTTCCTAAACAACCGGGAGTCGCATTGACTCGCTCTGATCTTGTTGACTCAATTCAATTGTTTCAACTTGCTCTGAAAACAAAGAAACGTCCACCGCATCCACCATGCTTGTGATTTCACCATCAACAATTGCTACGATCCGGGAAAAAGCATACCACAATCTCTCGACGATTCGGACTCTCCTGCATGCATGCTGCCAGTCTCTTCAACGCTTGCAAAGTTTTTTTCCAATGTAAAAAAGAAACGAAACCCTAGGATGATGCGAAGACAGGGCTTGATCCTGCAAAATGAACAATCGCGAAGTGATATGATAAGCTTACTTCACGAAGAAGCTGACCTCCACGTTGACGACAATAGGGCGACGCACATGCGGGTTTAGCAGCCCTGTCATCCGCCAGCCGCTGCCCTCCGCCAGGACACGTGGCGAGGCGCGGTTGGGCCGTTGGGGGACCTGCTGTGGACTTCTGGACTTGGCGGAGGGGGTGGCTCCGCCAGGCCAGTTTTTACTTTTTTTTTCAGAAATATTAACCCCTAAGCGTCTTGTTAAGAAAATTCAGCGTACCTCCAATATAAATCCTTCAACACATTTTTTAAGTTTTTGGAAAGTTGAATAAGTAATCACACAATCCAAACCGGTCATTCTATACCCAATTATAAATCAAATGTTTTAAACAAATTTGATTTCAAATCCAAATAAATTTGCAAAATCTCCACCGTTCAGAATCTCATGTTTTCCAATTTGGGCAACAGTTCAAAATATGGATTTTGGACTTTCATGTAAAATTTTCTCAAAAAAAAAATTTACCTAATGGTTGATCCCATGAGATTGTGTCTTGCTATACTAAATGGAAAAAAAAAAAAAAAAAACTCTACAAATGGAAAAAAAACTCCAAAAGATATGGTCACTCAAAGTAGCTAGATTCCACTAGCTCCTTACTTTAAAGTTATAAAAATCTTGCCCAAATCAAGAAAAAAAAAAATGACACATCACCAAACTTCTCCCTTGTACAATACAAGACATGAGAGCACCCACCCCATCCGCTCTCTAAGCCGCTCCCTTTGTTTGCCCAAAGACATTCTTTTCCTAATTGTTGAAAAAATAAAATATTTTCCATGTTCCATATAGAATCTAGAGCAAAATAGGCCCTTCAAGGAACAACAAGCCAATCAGAAACTTTCCTTGAACTAACAACTCCATTTGGACTTGAGTGGCAAACCAAAATTTGAGCTAGAAATGCCTCTTTTATATACTTTCACACCTCTAAGCACTCCCTTTGGCCATATTGGGCTCTTTGGTCCTTTAGGGGTTAGGAGTAAAGGAATTAATACCTAAGAGCATCTCCTGCAACACGTATAACCCTTAAACGACCATAAGGAATCGTATATACGCTGATGTATAATTGTTAGTTGCTACTGATAAGAAATTTTAATTTAGGATCTGTCAAATAAAGTAAGATTGCTAAACATAACAGATTGAGAGTCCCAATCCTACCATAAAACAAAAAACAAACTGAGCTCTCACTATGTACAATACAGCCTCAAATGCCCCCCCAAGTGGATAAAGAGACCCTCTATCTGGCTAGGAACCCAGAACATCAAGAAGACGATCTCCATGATGATGCTGCTACAACCAGTGTATGCATCCAATTGAAAAAGTAATCCTCAACCAAATCAATAAACGAATGGAGAAGTAACTAAGAGAGGGTAGGCGGGGTGCAATGTGAGCCCCATCCTTAATCGCCTTTGACATTTTTGATGTCAATTTCATGGTCAATCTTCAGTTTGTGTATCCTTGAAACAAAATGAAGAATTCCAATCAGACAACAGAGTACCATACCATGACAAGTGCATGTGGAATTCAAGTTGCTCCACTAGATGAGACAGAACTCAAATACCTACAACACCGAGGGCAAGTCCAATCACCAGATGGTAGTGTAGAAAGAGGTGGCATCAAGCAAGCCATATGCCATCCACGTTGGCAATGGTCACAGAATAACATGGTGGCCGCACCCCTCTTCTCACCACAAACAAAACATGAGAGGCCCTCAGGCACAATGGCCAGCTCAAGGTGAACTGAGCCGTCAATAGGTAAGTGACATGGGGCGCAATTCTTGGAGTGCTCCTGACACTCCCTGCCAACTTTGCCTTCCAACAACAGAATACCACTGGATAGCACATCCTTCACACGAAGAATCGTGCGCCTCACCTTCACATCCAATGTTGTGGGAGCCTTACGCTGTAGATAAACGTAATCTCCAGTGGTAAAACGTCGTAGTTGAGGCCGGTAGGCTCCGCTACGAATACATGTGTACCGCAATATGTTGCGGTGCTGAGCAATGGATAAGTTGTCCATGGCCATTGGCATGGCGCGTTTGAAGAACTCTGCTCAGTCACGTAAACAACAAGCCCACATCTTTGGATCGTCCAAATCTACTACTGGAACCAACTTCTCCCTTAGAGAACTGGGTAAAATTGACTCACGTCTGTATAGCAACTGATATGGACTGAAAGCAGCCAATGAAGCTTGTCTGCTAAACCTGTATCCTATAGCAATCCATGGGATCATCAAATCCCACTCGCGATGGCTGCCCTAAAATAATCCATACTTTCATAGGCCACGCTTGACCGTCTGAACCACACGCTCTGCCAACCCATCTACTTCCGGATGATCCCGAGAAGTGGTACGATGATCAATTAAAGCTTTGGTACACAAAACCTCGAAAGCTCCAAAGAACTCACGTCCCTAGTCTGTCAACACCTCAGCATGGGCTCCAAATCGAGCCAACACTTGGTCTAGGAATGCCATGGCCACCAACTTTGAAGAGTTTTGTGGTAGCGCCACAAGCTCAATCCACTTGCTAAAGTGCTCCACCATCACCAACACGTATTTGGCTTCACGTGGGGTGACAACAAGTGGCTGGCCAAATCCAAGGACCAACGGTAGCCCAGCCCCATGATAGGCAAAAGCTGTATTTGCGATGGTAGAGTGTTGAAGCTGGATCTAATCCGATCACACACTTCACACCGTGAAACATATGTGGCAACCTGCTGATACATACCAGTCCACCAATACTGGCTGCGCAACATGGAATGAGTCCGTCGTACACCAAAATGTCTAAGGGCTTTGTATACTTGCCGTACTAACAAAGTCCTCTGCTTTGGCCTAGGAACTATGCGCCTAGTTCCATTAGGCCACAACCAAAATAGAAGGTTGTACTCCCAACAAAACCTTGCTATCCGGTGTCCAACTCGATTCCGCTCCATAACTAAAAGAGCTGGTGGAAGTGCCCTGTGCTGTAACTTATGCAAGACTGGTATATCTTCCCACACATCGCTAACAACTTGAACCTTCTCTAGCTCCTCATTAGTTGCTTGGTATGGCAACAAAGATGCTGATCCAGACATCAAAGTAAGGAAGGCGATTGCATGCCACCCCGGAACTAACTCCCCGTCACAGTCCCCATGCCACCTAACACCAATCAAATCTTCCTTGGAGGAACTTGGATTGCGAAAAAGACCATCTGCATCCAAGTTTGTGATGCCGGCTCAATGTACAATGTCAAAATCATACTCCTGGAATAACAAAATCCACCTAGCGAGCTTGCCAGTAAGCTTATCAGACTCCATGAGCCACTTCAAAGGCTGGTGGTCGATCACTAAAGTGAATTGTTGCCCATACAAATAAGGCCGGAAGTGGGCAATGGCCCAAACTTTAGCCAAAGCTTCTCCCTCATAAGAGGAATAATTAGACTCCGCATTGTTGTTGCTTCTAGAAGCAAAAGCCACACCATACTCACGTCCTTCCTCATCATTCTATGTCAATACGGCTCCTTGTCCTACAACATTCCAATCTGTGTGCAATTAGAAAGACCACGTAGCATCTAGGCGTCAAAGTACAGACACTGAACCAAGCTTCAGCTTCAATGTAGTAATGGCCTGTTGTTGCTCTAGTCCCTATGTCCATGGTTGATCCTACCCCGTGAGAATAGTCAACGGCTTAGCAATCAAGCTAAAGTTCTTAACAAACTTGCAATAATAATTTGCCAAGCCAAAAAAAACTCGAAGCCACGACACGTTAGTTGGGGTTGGAATCTTCTGCAGCGCATCCACCTTAGTCTGCTGCACACCAAGACCTCCTGGCATAATCATGTGCCCCAAATATGGTAACCAGCCGTGGGAAAACTTGCACTTTCCATGGTGCAATTGCAATCCCCACTAATGCAACTTGTCAAACACCGCCTGAAGATGCTTCACATGCTCCTGAGGGCTGCTATTAAAAATGATAACGTCATCAATGTAACAACAAGTAAATGGAAGACCAATTAACATCCGGTCCATCACCCTCTAAAACTCGGCGGGTGCGTTCTTGAGTCCAAATGGGAGAAACTTCTGATGATAAAGTTAATATCTTCCATCCTGATCAACTCCCAAAATGCCGTCTTCACCCGGTCATCCACCATCAATGATAATTGGTCATAACCAGATCGCAAATCTAGAGTACTAAATACTCTAGCATGTCCCACTGCATCAAACAACTCCTTTGGCGTGGGCATGGGGTACCAGTCCGATTTGGTCTTGCAATTGATCGGTCAATAATCCCCACACATCCGTTTCTCTATCCAGTTGCCAAAGATATCCTTCTTCAAAGGCATAACCGTGGCACAAGCATACTTGCTGTTGGAGAGCTCAATCAAGCTAGCGGCTAACAACTCTTGACATTGAGTCTGAACCTCAGTTTTTCTAAAAGACTGAGCTTATACGGTCGTCGGAAGATGGAGTGGTCATCCTCCAACTGAATGTGAATTGGTTTGCCCTTGTAGCCCTCCAAATCATGGAAGCTAAAGGCAAAACAACTACGATACGAACGTATAAACGCTTGTATCCTTCATGCTTCGGCATTGATAAAATGTGGCCTTCAATCCAAAGCCCAATCATCAAACTCTATGGTTTCCTTCTCTACCGTTGGAGAACCACCGCATACCGGCACGGTCGGTGATTGCTACTTGATAGCAGAGAGGGCGCTCATGCCCCCAAACTCCTCACTCATGGGATCCATAGAAAACCCCGTATCGTGATGATGGACTTGCAAAAATAAGTCTTGGGTTGCATCTCGGCTAAAATCCTCGGCAAAAGCAGCAAAGACATATTGAGCTCAAAGCTCCTTTGACACAAGCCTCTCCAAATGAAAAAATAGCTCCGCCTCTTCAACTTCAGTGGGATGTGGCACCATTGCCTCCTGACCATTAAAGCTTGCCTCCAACACACGTGGATGGTCACGCTGATGACGTTGAATGGCAAAGCAAATGCCAGAAATCCATACGAAGGTGTTGAGGTTAATAGCCTAACCCAATAAGAAACGGCGCTAACTCTCAGAAAGATCTGGTACGGTGGTGGTAATAGTCAAAAAGTCCATCGTCTGCTCTCGCTCGTCGGATGAAGGCTTGTCATAAATGTGGAAAGTACTAATCCAAATCATGCCTGGACCGCCTAAGCAAAAAGCAAAGGATGCTGGGTAACACATCAATGTGGATAATGATCCTTGAGGAAAGCCTATACGGTTCACCAGGATTAACGGCGGCTCATCATCTTTGGTGATCTTCGTAGAAACACAATGATCATCCAAAATATCATCGACCTCGTAGTGAGTGGGTTGTCACACTTAAACTAGTGCAAAGGTGAGTATTGCCAAAGATGCCAAGTTGGTCCAAATCCATCGTGGCCGATGGGCATATAAGCCCAACACGGCGGCATCAACAAATGTAGGAGGACCAAGAAGGTGATGGATGTATGCACCATCCTCAAGCACCTTCACTTATGTGTCACCTAATGGAGGTACATTCTCAAAAAGGTACTCAGGTGGCAGAGATTGATGGGTAATCCACCACTGAATGAGCCTGAGTAGATCTGCAAAGAGTGATGACCGCGAATCATCTAATCCACATCCATTGCCAACTCGTAAATGGCCTTAGTAAGGCCATCCGGCAATCACCAGATCCACATGACCTAATCGCCTGAGATCATCCTCACTGATAAACGTGACATATTGTGGTAATTTGCCGAAACATCCATGGATAGCAAAAGGTGGAAGCTGCTCATAATACAATGCTAATAAATGATGAATGTGGTGGTGAGCGGCTCAGTTGGCTGCAAAGCCACTGTTGACATGGATGTATTGCCGCACCTTGGCCCCAGCATCTAATACAGCTGTCAATCCTGTATCAATGCCGGCAAAGATCTCAACAAGAGTAATGCCATGGTCTGGTTGGTGCCATTGAATAGTGCATGCTAATAACGGTGTGGAAGATTCCAAAAGGGATTAAAGAGCATCAAGAGCATCCACAATCTCTCTACTCCAACAAGTAAGCTCCAATTGAGTTCTCCATGGTGGGAACGGATCTTTGCAATGACGTGCAGGGATCTCCATCGGTGCAAGCTCACATGACTCCTCGAGTGCTGACATAAATGCACATGTCTCATCCAAAATAATAGAAGCACATGGCATATGAGATGCCAAACCAGTGCATCCAAACATAGCCCTTGTTGTAGATGTCACTGTGCTAGCTGCAAAGGTAATAGGAATGAGCTCTTTACTGCCATCGTCGGCAGACCATCATGGCCTAATCCATACCTCCTCTGTCTAATTATCCACCCCAAAATCGAGTGGATATAATGCTTGCTGGCCCACCAAAATATCGTAATTGGTGGCACCAGTCACAGCACACTGGAGAGATACATGGGAGAACAATGGACTCGATCCTACACCAAACATCAACTGTAATGGATGTCGTGTATAACCCATGACCTTCTCCGTGCCTCCAAGTAATGTGATAATGGTGAAGGGGCAAGGCTCAAGGTCAATAGCCTCTAAACCCAAATCTATGGTTGGCTGTTTGCCAATTATGACTGGCTGAGCTCCAGAATCCAACATTACTTGTAAAGAAGTGGCTCGTCTAGGGTTGCCATTGGTGCAACCAATCAACATGACTCCGTTGTCATTCACCAAAAGTATCACCCTTGGACGCAAATTGCGTCTCTCCAAGGCATAACAAGCCGCAATGTCAGCCAAGTAGGCCACTGCGGATGACTACACAATAAAAGTCGATGGGGCATTGGCCTCAAATGCAGAAATAACCTCTGCCGCGAATTTGGCCCGCATGGCCAGCAAATCTTGCTTGGTGGGTGGAGCCGTCACTGCCTGCAACACCTTCAATGATAGTATAGGCACTCTATCCTCCAACATACTCCCTGCCAAATGAAATACACTAAATGGTGCAAAATCCGGTGTCATGAAGTCTACTCCAGCAAATACAGGAAATCGCAACAACTTGTATGCCAAAGTATGTGCGACATCCCCTTGAGTGGGGGAAATCTGTGAAGCAGATGGTGGAGGAGTAGTACTAGAAGCAGTCGCATCAGCAATGCTGAAAGATAGAGGTAACCAAGACTGTCCAATGTGATTTAGCAAGCCTACGTGTCACTGACACCCGCCAATATTGGCAGGAGTCGAAGAAGGTGCCACTGTCTAAGCGGTGGTCTGAGCGCAAGTAGCAACCCCTGCCACAACCTGTCATGAGGTGCCATACAAGTAGGCATCCATGGCGGAGGATGAGCCACGGCTCCTCACTGGAGCCTGTGCGTCCGCCACTTGCCCCAAAGAGGCCATTGCGTTCATCTTCTTCTTGAGCTCCGCAATTTTGGCTTGAAGTGTCTTCATCTCATTTGATCCTGCAGCTGTAGCTTTGGCAGCGGAAGATCTTGGGCGCTTATCTGGATGAAGAATATACAACCTCTCCTTGCTATGGCTAGATTTGTCATAATGAAAACATACCAGAGGCTTCTTGCTCTCATCCCCAGCCTTGTCGCCAAACTTTGGAGCCTCAGACTTGGACGCCTTAGTCTTAGGCTTAGCCTTTGCCGCACTTGCATCCTTCTTCTTGGAGCATTTTGGGTCCCCTTTGGCATGGCCAGCTTCTTCACAAGCCCAACAGTATACTACCCTCTTAGGTTGTGCCTCTACCAAGCTGCCAGTCGCAATAGCAAGTTTTTTGGGCTTTGGAGTGTCCATCATGGTTGTGGCTAAGACAGTGGCCTCCCTCACATTAAGAGCTTTGTCTAACTCTTCCACCTTGGCAAAAACTTCTGCCAAAATTTTGTTGCCATAATAGCAAAAGAGGAGACACGTATCAAGCATATCCATCATCTGCTTATCCAATTTGGATAGATAAATATGTGCCAGCTGACATTGCGTGAAGACATTGCCAGCCTCTATTGCCAACCTCGCCAATCAAGTATACATGGTGCGAGGAGTATCATCCTTCTCACGGAGGAATTCCTAGATGCGTTGCATTTGATCCCGTCGGAATCTTCTATATTTTGCCTTCAAATGTGCCAAAAAAACACTAGAGGATCAAATGCTGGTGGAGGACCAACCTTCGCTAATGCTGCTCGTGTGGCTTGGGCCAAACGTGACATGACCCCCATGCCAGGCTGTTCACCACTGGAAGCTCCCCCTTTTGTCTTGGGTTGATCAATAATAGTAGAAACTTGGCCAACCGCACTCTCTTTGAGAGCGGTTTCCAACTCTATCCAATTGTGCTAGTAATCCTCCACTGGGCGCAATAGCTCTATGTATTGTGTAGTCCATGACCCATAGGTTTGAAGAGCCTCCAACGCCAAATGTTGGGACAGAAGCTCAAATGTATACCAGTTGTTAAACAAAGGTGTCCGCTGACGCTTCTCCTTCATCCATGTGTAGAATTGGAGCGTCCAATTGGGTAGGAAGATGCTCCTAGCCCGCCTTGAGAAACGGTCTTGCACAACATGGCAATGATCGTCTTCCATGTCGTCAAATGTACCAACTATCCAAACCCAAAGCCTATGATCGGTGTCCAACATCAAAACAGGCTCAAAAGCCTCGTTGGTATCCGATCTTGGTCCAAGGTCTAAAACAGAAGGACTTTCCAGAGAGTCTGGTAAAGGGGAGCGATAGTACCAACTCCTTGTGCTCACCATAAACAAATTACCGGGTACCTGCAACTATCTACAGGGTAAGGGCAACATAACCTGCAATCACCACCAATCTATGTGGTCCACCGGCAATAAATTCCAGCTTATACAAGCTTAAAACATACAAAAAGGTCTCGTCGACAATGAACCTGACCTCACTTCCATGGTACACCCACCACCCAACAACACAAAACAGGACATCGTCCGCACACTGGAAAGATACCAATCAACAAAGTCCAACAATCAAAATTGGATCCTCTTCCCAAACAACATAAAAGCAAAAATTGAAAGGGTCAACGTCACTAGCACACTCTTGTAGTGGATAGCCCCAAATTGCAATATCTGCAAAGCAAAGGAAAACACTAAAAGTGTTCTCCCAATGTTTAAACCCTAAAGATGTAATAGAATACTTTAGTTGCGGTGTTCACAAAACACAAATTTCCCAATGCAAATTGCCAAAATAGATGATATAACGCGCCAAAATGCCAATCCAACATTACAATTGGATTAAGTGGTGAAAATGCTCAAGTGTAGGCGCAAATTTCACTCAAATCCAAGTAAAATTGCCCTCACAATCTACCTCCAAAGTTTAGATATAATTTATTTTTATTTTTATTTTTTCAATGGTTTTTGAAAACTCTAGAAACTCAAATTTTTCTTTCTCACTAGGTAATTACTCCCCTAAGAGTTCAAATCCACAATTGAAATTCCAAAATAATTTTTATTTTGGGCTCTATTAACTCACAGTAATTTAAATCTGCCCCATCTTTACAAGAACATCCATTGACGGATGAGAAACGAGAGGGATGAAAACGCAGTGGATGACAAATGCAGTGGATGAAAAATGCAGTGGATGAAACATGCATCGGATGAAAATATGCGAATGAAAATGCAGTGGATGAAACGCTGCGGATGAAACGCGGATGAAAGTCCAGCGGGTGGGAACACGGCGGATGAAAGTCCGGCGGATGGAATCCAAGGATGAAACCTGGAGGAGAGCTCCGGCGCTGCTCCCGTCCAGCGCTCCTGCTCCGTCCCGCTGTCGGTCGCCTGCCGTCGCCGTGCTGCTCCGCTCGACGTCGCCTGGCTCGCGCGGCGCACTCCTGATTCCGTCGCCTGGTGCTCCCCGCCTCTTGGCCTGCCGCTCCCGCGCCTCTCCGAAACCCTGCGCCTCGCCGCCCAGTCGCTGCTCCGCTCCCGGCCACGCACAGCGACCCGCGCTCCGGCTCCAGCAGCCTCCCGTGTCCCGAATTCTCCAATTACGGCACAAGAAATCACTCGCGGACAACTCCGTACAGCTCCATTACTCTTAGAATTCACCCACAAGTACGGAACTCATTTCAACAACTAACAAAATACTAATCTCTCACTAATCTTCAACACTGAAAACATGAGTACATCAACTAGCAGTAAACTGTTTTTGTCAAGTGAGTAGGTAGAAGTCAAGCGGCTTGCACGCCACTAAGGGAGAATAAACAAGTGCAAAATGGTAAAGAAACAAGAAGCTTTACTAATGACAAACCATCACTTACAAGCAATAACAATTCATGAAAACTCTAAACTCATTCACAAGGCTTGACTTGACAAAGACAGTCAAGTCCAATGCTTGTGTGCATTACGTACACACAAACCAAACCTTAACAGGTGAAGCTCATCCGTTGGAAGAATGTCCACACAAAAACATCAAAATGCGAAGAGGCCCTCGACGCCACGTCTCGTGACAGATCTCAAATAGTTCACTAGAACCACATTGATGTATTCTTCAACTTCTTTGTTGGTCTTAAATGTCATAGAGGTGTGGATCCATTCCTAATATCAAGGAAAATACCCCTGTATTATACTAGTCGCAAAGGGCCTTTCGATCGTTTAAGGGTTAACCCCAAAGTGACATTGCATTTCCAAGGCTTCTACAAATTTCTCTAACTGGAACTAAAAGCCGGTATCTTGATAAATTGTATCAATTCATTTTGAATTGTAACCGTACAAAATCAAACTAGACATGTTAGAGATCACATTAGAAAAGAAAACACAACAATATCTCTTATGGATTGAAAAATTATAATGTTTGATCATGAGCCTGTTAAAAATGTGGAAGTGATTCAATCTTTTTTTCACATGTCAAATCAAAAAAGTTGGTCACCAAAAAAATATGAGGTTAAAAGGCCTAACATGCATAACCCCAATCAATTTATGACTTCTCAAAATCTACTCTACAATTTTTTTAAATGAATTTCTAATGTGATTTTTCTCAAAGATCTAGAGTATTTGAGGCTTGTTCCCAAGAGTCCTCAACACTACATAAAGTCAAGATTGCAATGAACACCCGTGCACAAAATCTTGAATAGAAAAATCATAATTAATCATTTGCAAAATCAAATTGTTGAAGCTAAAACTAAATTTCAGAAAGAACTTATAAGAAACATAATCTACTAAAAATAGTAATTTGCTCAAGTTTAAAACTCAAAAATTGGTCGAGGACAATTTCTGTCTCCAATGACGCTTTGGGATTAAAGAAGCGCATGGAAATTAGGTTTGGATGGGATGGGAGCAGCAAGTAGTGCAACAGAGAGTGAAGTTGTCTTGCAGTCTAAAAGATTTGAAGGCCTGCACATGCGTTGCAACAAATCGCATGGGTACATCTAGCGTGGCAGCGTAAATAGTGCTTGGCATGGACCATGAAGGAGGCCTAGAAAAACCTTGAATTTGATGTGAAAGTGGCCAAGCCTAAAAGGCCTTGCTCCTGCACATTGACGAGTATAATGCTAAACATTGGAGACTCGAATCGCAAAAGTCGTTACGGGTTGCACACAAAGGGCTGTTTTGACATGTTGCAGGAGATGCTCTAAGGTAGTGTGCTCATAAGGTAGGAACACCCATAAGCGGCAATTTAAGGGTTTTGAACATGATGACTATTAATAAACATCTAGCAAATTATAGGATCTTGTTAGCAATAGAAAAGTAATGAGTTTGCACTTTTGAGAGTATTGTTTGGATATTGTGAAAATGAGTTGTAAATTTTTAAAGAGCAAATTGCCATTGCACCCATAACCAACACTAAGGTTTCATGTTCACATGTTGTACATCATTACAATTACATCTATTTACTTCTACAAAGTTTCCAAGATTTTAGAGGTGACGGTTATGGGGACACTAACGTTGTGGGTGTTCCTACCTTAAATCATCTATCTAAGGGCTCACCCACCTTTTTCATGGATTTTTGTGGATGGGAGGATTTTTTGTTTGTTTTTCAGACAAAGAGAAATAGATGCGGAATGTAACACAAGTCGTTTCATATTTTTTGAAGCATTTTTGAATTACTTATGAATTCTCAAAATGCATGTGTCATAGGTCCCTATTTATGACCCTAGACCTTCCAAAAACCGTTCACTTGCATGTTGTGAAGAGATTTGGGGAAGCAAGGAGAATAATTGGCTCTTGTAATTAAAAATACTTTTTTTTCCAAGCATTCAATAAGTTGTAAGAGGCCAATTTAAGAACCACCAATGCACCATTTCACTACAGGCTACCCGAGCAATTCAGAATGAGTGAGTGGTTTTAGAGCAAACTACCTTAAATGCCCAAGCAACCAAATTTGGGTACTCACATAACTTTGAAGATTAATAAAATCATATCAAATCATTTTTTTTGTATTTTTTTTCTATTCAAATTTGTTTGAAGTCTATTTTCATTGTCAAAAATCTAATTTTGAAAATGAATGTTGATGATTTTTCTACTCAAGATTTTGTACAATGGTGTCCACAACAATCTTGAGTTTTCTACTAGTGGAAGATCTTGAAAATGTGCCTCAAATATACTAGAGCTTAGAGAAAAACCCACATTAGACATCCATTTAAAAAAAATGTAGGAGTAGATTTTTAAAGCCAAAATTGATTGAAGTTAGACATGTACTGACATTAACTCCTAAATGTGTGAGTGTGCCACTGCGACTAGTACAACATAAGGTGTTTTTCTTAATTTTGGAATAGATTCACCACCTTTACTACATTTGAGATCAACAAGAAGTTGAAGAATATTGAACACTTGAGAACTTGAGTAGGGTCATACAAAGTGAACTTGTATTGGATGTTCTCCAAATTGTTACACAATGTATATTATTTAAACCCCAAGTGGAAATGTACTTTTTCCCCAATTGGATGCCCGATTCAAAAATTATGCTACCTAAAGAATTTGGGCAATTTGGGCATCTTTGGAGAATTTTATGCTAAAACTCTCATCAACTTTTGAAATTTGGCATGCATGTAACTTCTAAAATATGGTATACAACTAGAAAAAAAAATCGAGCTTGCACATCACATTCTAGGTGGAATCAAAATTTGTTAACTATGTCCAAGCAATTTCAAAAAAATATATATTCTTCTAACTTTAGACCCTATTATCTTTCAATCTATATATCCAAATCTCCTATTTTTTTTCACATATTCCAAATGTTTATCTCTAACTTTTTTGCTGTTTGGATTTCAAATAAGAGTATTCCTCAATGCAAAAAATATCACAATAGAATGACCAGTGATTTGTCAATTTACTTAACTTCCTTGCATTGCAAGATGATTTAAAATAAGGTAGATTATGTATTTGCTTTTGAAATGTTTTATAATTTGACCTTACATCATATACTTATGAATGGTCAATAAGCTTGTATTTGTTTAGAGCAAAAAGTTTCATGTAGGAGAGCTCAAAGTCTAGTGACCTTGTTTTGCAAGAATAGAATTTTTGTTCTTTTCACTCCAAACATTATAATCTTACAATCCACGTAGTTAAATGGGCTGAAATTTTAAGCACACATTGACTTAATTGTTTGACACACTTCTGTATGGTTGAACTTTAGGAAAACATTTTTCATTTTCAATTTTGGGCAATGCATTGAAAGTCGGCAGTTTTGAGTAATTTTCTCAAAAAACACCCTTGGTGCTTTAGGGGTTAAAACTTCTTTTTGGTAGCAAATGCCAATTTTGCAACAATCTATATATTATTGCCTATGGTCATTTAAGGGTTAAACCTCATATTTTTTGGTAACCAACTTTCTAGATTTGTCATGTAAAATGAGGATTGAAAGACTTTAAGTCACTTTTGTAGTTTTAACACCCTCATGTTCAAACACTGTAATCTTTCAAACTATAAGTGAAATTGTTGTGTTTTCTTTTCCCATGTAATCTCTAACATGTACAGTTTAAATTTGTACAATTACAATTGAAAAAAACTTGATGAAATTTATGAAAAGGTTGGTTGATTATTCAGTTTCATAGAAATTCCAAGAAGCTCAAATAGGCCTTGGGCATTTAAGGATTAAGGGTTGACCCCTACACAATCATTGTCCCTTTGGGAGATAAGTGGGATTTTGGGCATGCACCTATGGCTAAATTACTTTGTTTGATTTTTTGAAACTTTTATGGATGATGTGGAATTCAAAGATTTACATGGGCATCTAATTTTTTCTTCATTTTGATGTTTATTTAAGAAGTTAAAAATGAATTTCAGAAAATGGGCAAGATTGGGCAAGCCAAAAACTTTTTTTAAAATTGCATTTGAAATAAAAATAAAATTATGAAATGGATTCTTTAGACTTATATATAGGTGGGGGGCTTTTAAACATTAAATTTTGATTGATGAGATGAAAGTTATAAGAAGCTTTCGTTTGCAAGTAATGGATGCCCATACCCCATTGGCAATCTATGACAAGGTGGATACTTAGGCTGGCATTACACCAGGAATCGAGGTTGGTTTTCTAGCTTTGACAAGCTCAATCCTAGGTTATGACTAGTTCATATTCTAAAAATGACCTCAAGGCCTTTACACTGGGAGTCAAGGTCAAAATTTTAGAACATATTTTAGTATTTGAAAGACCAAATCGGACATGACCCCAACTCCAAAATTGGATCTCCTAAAAATGTGAGCCCCATTTCTTAACATAGTGGCCGTTGTTAATTTTATTAATACATGATTATTTGAATTTTTTTTGAAAAGTCAACATTGTAGGATGGAATAAAAATATCCAATTTTTAGTGGATTTTTCTTTTTTGTTATTTTTCTCATGCAATTTTCAAGGTTTGCACTTATGGCCTCTATTTTTTTGGCCCTAAGGCCTTTTCACACAAGTGAATTGACCTAGTTATACTCTTACTATATTGGGTGCTTCAAGCCATTCTTGAAGTCATTTGAGCTGAAATTTTGGTTGCAAGAACCCCAAGTTTTTATGGCCTTAATTCCTAATATAAAGTTGCTTTTACATTGGTTTGTTTTTGGACAAACCAAATGAACATTTCTATCTCTCTTGTTTTAATACATTAAAACTTTATGGAATCAAATTTTGCCACAACCTTCCCTCACTTTGATACTAACTATTTTGACAACAAAGAATTTGGGTGAAAAAACGGATGAAATTGCCAAATCCCTCTCAAAGTATCATCAAGTTTGCCAAGTTTTGAATGAATTGTACCAATATTAATAGGTTTTTCTAGATGAATGTGCAAATAAGCATGTTTCTATCCATTTTCCCATATCTACTTGCATTTCTAGGTGCTTGTTGCTAGATCAACACAAAAACGTTTTTCTAGAACATCCCAGTTTCCCGGGCACTTACTTGACCTTTTTCAGGTTCTAGAAGAATAGTTGTAGGACCTATAGCAAGAATCTTGGTATGAATAATCTCCCATATTTTTCCTTAGTATTAGTCTTATACCATCTTGCCAATTTCAAATTTAGAGATAATCTCTTAGAATCCACGAAATTTTTCCTTTACAACACCTGAGATATTGCTAAGAATATAGCATGTATACCCTAAGCAGAGGTATTGTATCATCCAGTAGTAAAGCATCTTTATATAAAAAGCTGATTCTATGCATATGTGCATGGCACCATATGCAAGTTTAACATAACTGACCTTGTAATATATAAGATGGTCATTCAAACAAAAGCTCATTTATAAAAGAAAGGGAATTTTTTTGGCTTATCAAGTTAATCTTACAGCCCTTTAACCCTAACTCGGAGTTTTATCACCTAGATAGTCAATCAACGCCTTAGGAGGCAATAAAAAGTTTTCAAGCCATTACATTCTACTATACAGAATTTATCTAGTGGTAAGAATTTCAGTACAAGATTTCTTATAGAGAGACCAATCCATATGGACTTGGGTCTATTTACTAGTGCTTCAATCCTCATTTAGTGACTGAAGGTTACTATAATGCTAAGTCTCGGTCTTATGCTCACTACTCTCAATCCTTCCAGAGGGAGAGAAGAGACAAGACCGCAAGCAAAATTATCTTGAAAATATTCCTCTGTTGAACTCAAAGCGACATATATAAAAACAAGGTATTGTTGGTTGTTTTTTCTAATGAAAAGAAGCTTGATTCAACAATCCTACTTATACACCTTTCTAAAACTTGGTTTGAGTTATAGGAAGAGAAAATTTGCAACAAGTAAAGAGGTAGGTGGTAGAAAGCTTGAAGTTGCCAAAAAGCTCCAAGAGGAATTGGACCTCACCTATGCCCATCCCAAAAACAAACATAAACCAATATGATGTCAGTGAGGTTACAGCAAGTGTCTTCAGCCCAATTCACGTGTTATAGTTTTCACAAGGAAAACTTAAAGACAAATCACAAATAACATCACCACAAACCTCAAAGCTCGCAATGCAGAGCAAAATATGCTAAGTAAAGCAAAGCATGTAACACAAGCAGAGCTCAACAAAACAAAACCAAAACCTGTGTGCTCCATTGTGACAAAGTCATGCTAAGACCACGTAAGACTCTAATTCCCACGTCCAAAGGTCGCATGCAAGCGTTCAGTCCTCATGTATACTGTATTGCTTGGGAATTGTACTCAATAAAGCCTCAGAGCTCAAGCTATTGCAGTAAAAAGTCAGATACGTTGTGTGGAGATTATTTTTTCCAAACCCTAGCAGTAGAGAGCGAGCGCGCCAAAGTGCCTTGGTAGGTAAACTTGCCCTTAAGCAACAAATCTGTACTGGAATTGGAAAGTAACTCAAGTGTTTACCACTAATCGAGCTGTATGAGCTTAGGAACCCTAATCCGTCAATTTTTCAAAAAAATAGAGGGAAAGGCATCTTGTGCAAATCATATCTCAGCCCAAGTGGCAAGGGCCTCAAAGCCTGGTTCCACCCCAATACAAAGGTCGTGGTACTCAATCAAGGACCAATTAGTTATATTAACTCTGTTGCATTAAGCTGCATGAGTTACAGTGTGTACATATGTTGAAACTTGAATGGAGAAAGAGTAAGTGCATATAGCCCTTATAGTTTCTCATTTATTTTACACTTGGGATACCTTGGTTGGGTAAAAATCCTTCCCAAAATGTCATAAAGCAATCTCTCTTTAATGGATGTGCGTCCACTTGGAACTAACTGTTTTTAGAGTTTTACAAATCATTTTCAAAGAGTAAGAGTCCTCATAGCTTCTTTTATCACAACTATTTTCACAAAGCCAAGATGAAGCTTAAAGGAATTAGTAGAATGCATATAAGCTATTCTTATAATCTAGTACTCCTTAAGCAAGTTGTCATGTGACTAGTACTTGCAAGAGAAAGCTAGAAAAAAGAAAAAAAAAAAAAAAAAAATTCCCAACCATTACCCCTTGGATAATGGCTTTTGGAGTAATATTTAAGAAATCTTTTGGACTTCACTAAGTTAACTAAAATCTGACATTTTCAATATTCAATTGATTTTTGCCATACTATGCCAAATATTTTTCTAAAATTACCCTAGATTATACTATATTTTTAGATTATAATATATTTTTGAGTATATTATAGTAAAATTTAACAATTTTTTTTTACCGGATATTCCAAAATGCAACCGGTTCTTTTCTCAATTCCACTTGCTAATTTCGAACTTGAACTACCGCCGGTTTTTCCCGCACATTGGTTCCGAGACTTCAAGCAATAGTTATGAGTCTTGCGACTTTCGAGACTTTCGAGTCACGCATGCCGTCGGCGTTTCCCGAGTTCCAAGCTCCGCATCTCACGTTCCTGTCAACGAGCCATTTAATGTGCATCGACGCGGAGAGCCTTTTTATAGCAAAATCAATCCTCGTGACACAATCACCTTGCTGCTCATCGTCTGACACACCGTTCGCGGCTTCGCGCCGACTCCTGCTCATTATGTACACCTCCCGCCTCCCAGTCGCGCACGACGTCGTGCTCCTCTGGAAACCGCATTGTAATCTGGACCACAGGAGGTGAACTAAGCTTAGCTTGCCTGTAGAATTTGCTTCAAGTTCGGCGTCAATCCTCAAACATCCGCCAGAAACCTACAATCTGAGACAATCGAGGCGCGACTTTCATAGATTCGCTCATGTGCAGAGTACTCTGCGCACAATAGCAATATATCTTGAATTCTTGATGCTCAGGGATGCGAAATCGTATTGTTATTGGTGAAATTGTGGCTTAGAATTGATTTGTGTGAATAATATTGAAAAAGGAAAATAGATATGGCTGGAGTATGAGCAGTATTGAGATTTATTGCAGAGTCTGCGCACAATAGCAATATATCTTGATGCTTAGGAATGCGAAATCGTGTTGTTATTGGTGAAATTGTGGCTTAGGACTGATTTGTGTGAATAATATTGAACAATGAAAATAGATATGGCTGGAGTGTAAGCAGTATTGAGATTTATTGCCGTGAATTTATAGCTAGTGAGCATGTGCTTGATTTTCTGCGATTGTGGACTCGATTTAAGGTAGCTTAAGTTTAGTTTAACACCGACCAGGACCGGCATCTCTCTACGTAGAACTGGAGCCTCGACTCTGACCTCTTGGATTTTCGTTTTCGAGTTTAGTGCAATGGTGAGAGGACATTTCTTGTTTGCTGTGGTGTTGCTCTTAGCGTGTATTATTGTTATTACCGATGCGCACACGGCGACGAAGAACGGCCGGAAGCCTTGCTCGGTGAAGGTCGTGGTGCACAATGTAGCGGACAGGGCGATGTCGTTCACTTGCGCTGAGCTTGGGAAGGGAGCGAAGCCAATCGTGGCGGAAAAAGGGAAGTGGACGGCAATCGGGCCTATTGATGTCACGGTGGAGAAGAACTCTATTCTGCATTTCACAGTGACGGTGGGAACCGGGTATAGATATGGACATGTGAGGAAGAGCCTGGTGATTAATTTGTTGAAGCAGTTTCAGTATAACCTCGACGGGAGCAAATTCGTCGTTCTCACCGCGATTGAGAATGCGAGAGAGCAGACGTTGAAGATCAAGCTCGAGAAACACGAAGTCCTTACATTCAATCTCTATTAAAATTCTCCAGGTATACTCAAATTCGCAATGTCGTTAAATTTATGCATAGTTATAGAGTTGCATTCTCCGAGAATTAAGCTGTGACACTTCCTGAAAATCTTGCAGAGAGTCTCGCCGTAAATCCTGTCCATTTGAATTCTTGTTTATAGTTCAAACTTTGCAATCATGCCGATTTTTTTTATGCACGTTCGCAGATCTCTTTGCAGAGTCTAGCACTTATCCCTTCAAACATTAAGTTATGAAGCTCTTTGAGAATGTTGCGGTAGTTTCAGGACTTTTCTAGTGTTTTTTTTTCCTTATATTTCTTAATCAAGATTCTTTTGTTTGAGTTCATTTTTCGCTTCATCTACTTTTTATGCACCTTAGTAGTTACCTTTGCAAAGTCGTGATTTCTTCTCCTTGTATTTAGCGTTAATCTCCTTTAGAAATTCGCGACGGATCGAAGTTTTGTGAAAGTCATTTTTATTTTTGTAACTCTGAATCGAGTTTCTTGTTTTTTCAGGTTCAAGTTTTTTGTGCCTGCAGATCTGGTGTTGTTGAGCCTCGAACCGTTTTTGCGCATGGCAATTTAGGTTTTCTACCAGATGCTCGTGGCTGCCGGTGTTGGTCGTGGCTGAGATTTGCATTTCATATCCCGTCATGGGAGAAGAAGCAACCTGAACCGAGCAGAATTCTTTAGGATGTAGAACGATTTCATTCGTGCCAAGCCAGTCTCTGCAGTGACGGGCGGCTTCATTCAAATTCTTTCAGATTCATTATCTATTCTCTTATTTGTAAGGCGCTCGAGTGCTCTGCTGGGACTCTCAAGTGATTCAGCTTTCATTCGTAGTGGTTTGAAACATTTACATATGTTACCTGGCAATTTTTTAACTGAATGCTAACATCGTGCTCATGGTCACCTGACTAAGTGGTATTTCAGAGAGCTAAAATTGTTGCGTTCAAAATCCTGGAGCTCTAAATCAGGGAGATGTTTAGATTTAAGATTTCAATCTTGGGATTGAACTCGAGCCAGTTTCATTGAAAAAAAATTAGTCGAATTGCTTTAAATTTCCGTTCTTGCTTTGTTTCCACTCATATTATCTGATTTTACCATCTTTTTTTGTTTGGCTCGCTGTCTGATTCTGTGCGGTCCAAAACCTAGTGAAGATTTCTTTTCTTACCACAAGCGACATCAGTACAGGAAGTAACTGAATTATGTACGAGTGTGCATATTCATATGTGCATGGGGAAGTGTTTGGTAACTTTGGTCATCGTCGTGATTGAGGTGGAGTAGGAACTGGCAGTTTTTACCAAACACAGCAACAAGGACATAAGGTTTACAATGAATCAATAGGTAGGCAACATGAGCCACCTCTAGATGATACAGGTTGGATTGTATGACAATATGGCAGTGGAGTGTACAACTAAAACATGTAGAAGTTTGTACGTACATCCCAATGTTCTTAATGGAAGTGCATTTTCATTTGAGCCACAATTTTTCAGATGGGCTTGAGGCGCTACATGGAATTTTCCATGGGTCCGTAGGTATGCAAATATGGAGAAAGAGTAGAGAGCTCTTGCATAGCTACTGCAATTTTAAACGTCATTTTAGGTCCTGGCATGGTGGGGCAATTCCAAGAATCACATCAAGTATATGAAGCATATAGAGGTTAAGCAAGGATGTATGACCAATAATATGATAGAAACAAGCACATTAGTACCAATTTGAAATGTGGGCAAGAATCAAATTATTCTTCAAATCTCTTTTGCATATCATGTAAGCAAACATGGAAGAGTTTGATGTTGCAAATAAATGTAATAGATGCCCCGCATAGAGCTCAAATGGAGGATCTTAGCCAAGATTTCTACAACTATATGACACTTTTGCACAAAGATTTTTTTTACAAATACCAAGCTGCCTGGTCTTAGTTTTATGTGTAAAGACTAAAACAAAGGAGACTTCATAATGTTTTAGAGTTTTGTGAAGGGAACTAATATATGCATATCCAGGTTTTGTTATATGATACTAGGGGGGTAAATTTTAGGTATTTACCATTAACAAGTTGTGTATCAAAAATTTAAGTTTAGATTTGGATTTAGAGACCTTGATTTAGTCTAGAATCACAAAGGAGTTTACAATTGAACAATGTCTAGTGGAAGAGCTTAGTATTTTTTACAAACAAGGATAAAAGTAATAATTTGCCCCATAGTTAAACTTTTCCACTAGGCATTGTTCAATTGTAACCTCCTTTGTGATTCTAGAATAAATCAAGATCTCTACATCTAAATCTGAATTCAATTTTTTGAAAGTCAACTTGTCAATGGTAAATATCTAAAATTTACCCTCCTTGGTGTCCATATAACAAACCCGAGTAATTCCCTTTGTGAATTATCTAAACATGAAAAATAATAGTTGACTCTCCTTCCGTACAACTTTGAAAGTAGTTAGGACTTAGGACAAACTCCTATATTGGCCTTGAGTTTTAAAAACTCAAAAACAACAAACAAGTTTGCACTTATAATTGATTTTTCAAGAAAATAACTAAAAGATTTTGGAGTTTATCCCTTTAATGACCACACCCATTTTCACAGAATCCACTGAAAACAGGGGCTGCAAGCTTAGATTTGGAATTGACTCAAATATGGACCCATTTTCAATAATCCAACAGTACAAATGGGAAGTACACCTTGTTTATTGTAAAGCACCAAAATTTTAGCTAGATCTATCGTTGGAGGTGAAATATTATAATGATTGAGTGAGCCGTATGCAAAAAATCTCTTGCATTTCATTCTTGTTTAGTTTTGAATGTTAACCTTTCATGCAAGCTTTGATTGAGAAGAGCCTTACATTTCTAAAAAGCAAGGTTTCCCACCTTTTTAACAAGACTAGTTCCACACAAAATAGACAAACATAGCAATCACAAGGTGTAGCTAAGTGGACAAAAAGGGTCAAAAAACCCACTTTCTTTGCTACCCTAAAACAGTTCTACAAGAAATTTGATAAATATTCTGGAAAATCCAATTGGTGAAAACAATCAAGAATTGGCCTTAAATGTAGGATGACGTATTTTAAAGCCAAAATGACAACACCATTTCAATAGATTTTCAAATACTACAATTATACTACTACCGTATATGAAAACAATACAAGCATATTTCTTAACCCCTAAAGGCCCAAGCCCTTTTTTTGTGAAAATCACTCGAGACTGCCACTTTTGGGGGACTGAAGAGAAATGTTTTTTTTTTTTGTTTTTGTTTTTTTCAGAAATCCAACCGTAAGATCTTGCCCTAGGCAATGGGAGGTACTCATGGAAAAAATATTAGCTTGTTCTAGATGGTGAGGAGTGAGATATTCGCATAAGAAGTGAAAAAAATAGTTTTTTCACTGTTGCCCAGAAATTTCAAAAGCCTTTGACGGCTCCTTTATAAAAAAAATTGCTCTACGCAAAGTTGTGGTTTATCTTTCCCATGTAGAAGACCAAGTTAGGTAAATGTGAGAGAATTTTCAAATGAAACGGAGGTGTGGATCATACTTTGTAAAATTCTGCAATGCTGTAAGGTCATGAAATTTGCATATACACTAAGCAAAATTGGAGGATTTATGTAAAATTCAATAACCCAAATTACTTTGATCCAAATGGTGAAAACCAAGGAATCTTAGTCTACTACAACTTGCAAAAAAAAAGTCAAAAAATAAATACACAAAGAGCTCAAAAAAGTAAAGCAACAAGTTTTACAAGGGGGAACAAGAATGGAGGTTTGGGAGTCCCATACCTACCCTCAAACTAAAACTTCTCATAACTTTCATCTCATCTATCAAAATTGAATGATTCAAAGATGTCCACATATATAAAAATCTAAAGTACCAATTTCAGATTTTTATTTTTAAAAAGTACAATTTTGAATTTTTTTTTTGGGCTGCCCGCCCTCATCCTTTTTCAAAAATTCATGCATAACTTCTTCATGAAATGTTAGAATGAAGAGAAAATTACATTTCCACGTAGATTTTTGAATTCCCCACCTTCAATAAAAGTTTCAAAAAATCACAAAAAGTAGTTTAGCCATAGGTACCTGCCCAAAACCTCATCTGTCCCCTGAGGGGACAATGGGCCTTTAGGGGTTAAGCAATTTGAAATTTTTTAGAATTGTGCAATTGAAATTTGACATTCTTCTTGCATACTTGATGTATTGTGTTGTTGCTTTGATCCATCTTTGACAAAAAATGGATACATATTTTGAAGCCATGATGTATAAACACCATTATTTGTCAACTCACATACCCAATTGCATTGTTATTTTTTCAGATGGATGCAAAATTCTTGTGATCACATGTGTACTTCAAGACCAAATTCCAAATTATTGAGTGATTTCAACCTCCAGACCAAAAACCACTCCAGCGACCAAAATATGGTCGCGTGGTCCTTACAGGGTCATACGATGAAAAACTGGTGCACTTTTGTGAGAGAGCGAATTACCGGGAGTGTAGAGAGCTTCCCGGAATAAGCTGCCACTATAAATCAATTACCACGAGGAATTGACCTGATTGACATAATTCCGCAGAAGCTTTCTAATTAGACTGCAGAAACCAATTTGACCAACCCAAAACTGACACGTCGTGAACCAGCCCAATCAAAAGTTAGACTGGGTCAATATAAAGTAGACCTAGGATCAAAGAGAATGTGGGTGGCAAGGTTGACAACTTGACATCAGTGGTCCCCACGGTGGTGTTTATGAGTAGCCCAAGCCCCAAGTTACTAATTTGAAAACCCCTATTCCCTGCCCTTTCTGATAAAAACAGATTTTAACTTACTGTAGTTTAACACTTTGGAATTCACATCATTGTATGAAACTTTTATTGGGTTTGGACCGTAATGAAGGAGGCCTTGCTTTTAGTCAAGTTGACCTACACTGAATAGTGCCTTTAGGGCGGCTGCACACTATGCCCGGTCAAGTTGAGAAGTTGTCAAATTGAGTGACCAAACTTTGTGGTTAAATTTTGCTTAGAGGTCAAGAAAATCTGCTGAAAATAAATAATAAATGCTGAAATTGACAACATTAAATGCTGAAATTAATGGCTCTAGCACATAGTTTGCGTCTTCATTTTTGGTGGATCCAAACTTCCTTTTGAGAGGCCGTCAACCTTGGATGATAAAGTGCTGCCATGTATGCAAATGGAGGATGATGGCCTTTGGAGGTTGGCTTCTAGTGTGAAGGGTTGAGCGGCCGGACTCTTGATTTTGTGCAACCTGATTGGTGCAAACCAACAGCCTCTCGACCTTCGGCCATAGTGTGAAGCCGCCTTTAGGTTGCCTTACTGTATAATACTATAATGTTACTTCATGATTCCTTGCTCTGCCACTTGGAGGTGTGTGCAACTTTTTAGATAATAAAATTTTACATGGTTTATAACCTTAACAAAATTTTGTTTATTTGCATCATTGTTATTGTTGCCAAGTTTTCATTGTTTATAAAAAAAATCATTCCAATAATTGTTAATAAAATTTATTGTAACAATGGTAAGTATTTGTATAGTGTAAAAGTTAAGAAATCAGTGGGATAACCTAAGTGTACTATTTGGTGTAGGGAAGCTGGTCCAAGAGCATTTCCACCATTGCCCTTCAAGGATCTAATACACTTCAACCCTTATATGACAAGGCAAATAAAAAAACACTTTGTTGGATGGAAAAAAACCCCATTTTCATTTGATTTTTCAAAAAGTGATCATGAAGACATGCACTACAAGGGAATAGTGTCAATTTGGACATTTTTTTGGGTCAATTTGGACACATTTAGTTAATTTGGACGTGTCATTGCGAACAATTTTTCTTGTAGATATGGTTTACCATGAAAGACAAAAAAGATCCTCACTAAATGTATGCATTTTTTTAGGTAACCTAGATAGTGTGAAAATTCACAAACTCAATGTTAGGTCCCATGTTGTATGTCTTGCAATTTTTGCAATTTTCTTGAGGTCAGCATGCAGTGTTGACTTCTATTTCCAAAGTTGGGATTGTATAATGGGTGGGTACTTGCCACACCATTGCAGAGGGGCAATCATGGTGACTAGAGCAGCATTCAAGGATTAACATTTGATAATAAGTGCTTTGGGCCCCTCAAAATACTCTCATGACATTCCATTGGTCCATCCTAGTGTGTCAACCAATGGCCCTTCAAAACATTGTTCATCTTAAGTTTATTAAACACTATATTTGTTAATTTGGAAAAAACAAGTGTTCCATTTTGTACTCCACCTTAAACCCAAAAAGTTACCTTAAACTCAATTTGAAGGTATCAAATTCAATCTAAGCCACTAAGCTTTTTTCCCTCGCAAATTCCTCCTCTTTGGTGAAGACGCATGTACAAAAAAAAACTCTAAGCTTGGTTTTAGGTGGCCACCTAAAACTTTCACCTCAAAATTTCAAAGTCCCAAAATGTACCGTTTTTCCCAAATTAACAAATATGGTGTTACTAAGCTTTATCTTACATTCTCTAGGTGAATGGTCAAATGACTATTTATGAGACACGTTGAAATGCAAAGGTGGAGAATAAGAATTTTGAGGGCTCTTCACAAATAAAGATAATCTCTTGAAGTGTCAAGTTTGAAGTGCAATGATGGAGATGCTCTTAGGAAGCTTGAGTAGGAGCTACCTTACCAGTGTCCAGGGAGGTTTTAAAAAAAACTAGGTACATGTCCTAGTCTTATCTGGTCCACTCAGTTATTTTTATTTTTAACTGGTCATGGCCTAGACATGTATTTTTTGGTTGGCCAATAATCTTTGTTTTTTTTTTCACTCGGTTGATTTCCTAAATTTAGGAAAACAATTTGAATTTCAATGTATTATATCAGATTTTTTTTCTCTTACAAATGTTGCAGACAAATCAATCTTTTGCTTACCATGTGCATCAGTGTTTTTTTTTCTAGCAGCACAGCGTTGCTCTGTCCTCTCCCCATTGGAGCAAACGTGGAGGGAAGCAAATATAGTGGGCAAGAGTGACGGCTTGTTGCCAAAAAAAAAAAGACTGATGTGCATGGCATAGCAAAGCAAGACAATGATCAAGAAACTCAAGATTAAAGCTTCCGAAGAGTTAGGGTATACAATTGAGCAATGAGCACCATGTTTCCTTTAAGGATTGATGCATCAAGTGCACTATTTATCCCATTAACCATCAAGTGCACCGTTTATCCCATTAACCATCACATAGTCACTTGGCACTCACCCACTCACCCACTCACCCACTCACCCACTCACCCACATGACCACCTCACCCATGTTTCTTGTTTTTAAAATTTTTGAACTTTTAGCACTTTGTAATTGCTTGTGAAATAAAAAAACATTTGGTTTTTGTTTAGAAGGTCAGAAAATTTCCTTATCATGGATAAATTCATAGGTTGATTACCCATAGTTTCAAATTTCATTCAGCCCATTTCCTCATCTACAAGTGCACATTCGGCTAAATTTCCTACAGATGAAATTGTAACTCAACTAATTTCCTAAAGCCATGTTTTTATGATTGGAAGCAAATCCGCCAACTTTCATTTTATTTTGGCAATCCTCAAAAAAAGTCGGTTGATTTGTAACTAAAACTCGGTTCTCTCCGGACACTGTACCTTACTCAAAAATCTAACTATTGTTGCAAGGACAAAACCTTTGTTAGTGTACAGGCTCGTTACACTTAATAATTTTTTTTTAATAAGTTCAACCACATCTATGAACATTGCATTGGTGGCTCACTAGTGTAATTTTTGCACATAAGGTAGACACACCCATTCCCAATTGGCTCCCAAATTCCGCACCCTAGATTTGAGGGTTTCACCATACATTAGCTATTGAGCCCAAAGTGGAACAGTGAACGCTACTTGCACAAGCAAATCTTACCACATGTTAACTACTGAGTTGATTTGGGAAGGCTGAGATTGGAAACATTAAATGTTGTTATAGGAACACATCCAAGCAAGCAATTTTCAGTGTTAATCTAGCTTGTAATTATTTTGAAACTATACCCCTATTTATAGTATTTTTCATTTTTGTACCCCTATTTGTAATTTACCCTTTATTTTTTATATATTTGGCTTATTCGATTATTCCTTGTGAAAAGGATAACAAGTGTCAATGGGTTGAAAACACCTTGCGTACAACAACTAAATTCGTATGTTGATATCTGATGTCCATGATGGATGCACGCTACCTCTCAAAGCTGTTTAAACAAGACTAGCAAAGATACTTCCATGATTGAATTTTATTGAGTTTTGTACGGTTGGTTTCATTCATGTTTTTTTTAATATATTCCTTCAGAACTACATTTGAAAGTAGTGAGCCCTGAGTGATTGTGTGGGAAAAATATGCTTTAAAAAGAAAGAAAAGGTCTTACAAAATACAAACAAAATCGACTTACGGAAACCGAAAAAGAAAATATCAAATGTGCTTTGTAGAAGAAGTCATTGTCCTACAATCTTTGAAGATAAGAACTAATCCCAATTTGAAAACTACCACTCAATATTGCATTTAAGTTGCCTTAAAAATTAATTTGCGAAACCTCATAAAGCTACCTCGTGACTCATCACTTAGCCACTTGAAAGTGCATGCAACTACTTATATATTAGGAACTCACATGGTTTATGACTTAGACATTATTAGTTTGTTTTTTTGCAACTCTTGTTGTTTTTGTCAAGCCCTTTAAAATTTGTTAATGTAATAATTATTGATGAAAATAATTATGGTAACAATAAGTATTTATGTAGTGTAAGATGTTGAGAAATTTGTGTGGGATAATGTAAACTCAATGTTGAGTGTAGATTAAGAAGAAGACAATTTACATTTTGTCATGTTTTGGGTATGTTTTAAATAAATAATACATTTTTTCAAGAATAAAATGCTTGACAATAGCCAAATGAATTATTATAATTGTCATATTAATCAATTCAAAACAATCAGGTTTGATCTCCAAAGACTTAGTGTCCACTTTTAGAAATAAATTGCCCATCATGACTTTTGACAGGGTATATTTTTCTTATTATGTAATGCAAGATGCTCATCTTGTTTGTTTAGTATTTAAGTTCTACATCAAACCTACTTCTTGAATAATTTATTAATTCATTATATTTCTGTAATATAATAAGAATGCAAGCATTCCTTTTCTCCTTATTTTAGCAGAGTCAGACATACAATATCATGCTAGGGAGTACTTTGGTTCTTTATGGTATTGGAAGAAGGTTTGGTGTTAAAATTGCAATCAAAGAACAAATTGTTTTTAGGAACTTCAAATTGAAGGCCTTCAATGGGTTCAATTGCAAGGTATGAGAGGCACTTGGAACTCTCCATCTACATGGATCCAAGAACTTAAAATCATTTACAAAATACTAAAAACTATGCCCTCTTGAGGGCTTTCCATTTATATAAAAATCTACAAACATACTATTTCACAATACCAAGCCTTTTTGCACTATAAGGATTTGATTTCTTTGAACTACCTAAGTTTTTGTTTACAACTTGAGCCAAACAAGTTCAATTATAACCTTTCACACAAGACCATTTAGGGTAAAACCAAACTACTTTCACTATTCATACATTAAGGGCATCTCCCCTAGCATCATAGGCTAGGGTTTGGGGAGAATTGGCATTTAATTTATTGTCAATTGGTTGAAATTGCAAAAAAAACTAGTTGGCATTTGAAACTATCTTATAAAAAAGGGAAAATTTCATGGATACCTTTGAAGTTTACCATATTTACATAGATCCCCCTAGTTCTTCAAAAATTACAAAAATACCTTTGGTCCATAGTTTTAGGCATTTGTTATATTGGGCATACCACCTCTTTCTCACTTGTGCACACATTTCCATTCTATTGGACTCCTTGTTTTAACATTCCTCATGAAAGAAATAACGTACACAACAAAACAAATGCCTGAAAACTACAGACCAAGGGTATTTGTGTAATTTCTGAAAACCAGGGGTATCTATGTATTTATGGCAAACTTCATGTATTTATGGCAAACTTTAAAGATATCCATGAAATTTTCTCTAAAAAAATTGGCCACGTTAGAAAACATCAATTATAATATATCACACTATAAGTATAAGTATAGGAAATTTATACTGATGAATGCTTATGAAAAACTGATGAAAAATAGGAAATGCCGGATTTTAGCTGGTGTAGCTAAACCGTCGCCCCAATCGCTGTCATAGCCGGACGACACAAACAGTCGTTCGTTCTTCATCGTTGAACAAAACATCTAGCACCACCGATAAATGAACGAACGAACGACCACCTCCGTTTCCACTCACGACGGGATCTAGATAAATCCAAACCACTTACCAAACTACCCCGTTCACACAGCGATTGTAAAGGGAGCAGGCATCTCCATTGGCATCACAGCAGATGCAGAGTTGTTGTTGTTCCAGGTTGTTGCAGCTTTCCCTCGAGCTATGGCGAGCCGGCCAGCGAAGCTCATGCAGTTCGCATCACCTGCAGCTGGTCACACTTTTCCCGATCATGGCGCTGCGCACCTGCCGACACTCCTCTAAAAGCAAAGTCGTGTGCACCATCCGTCCGGCCGTGCTTGCTTTCGTCTACAAGGATGTAAGAATCCCGTCATCGTCACAAATTGTGTGTATTTTTAGCATTTACGGTGAGCGGTAAAAGCATTTCCCGAAAGGCGTTCAGTCGCATTCAATGCTGAGAGCTGGCAGTTGTTGAGTTTTCGAATCCTGTCCTGTTTTGTTCAAGATCAAGTACAGTGGACATGTACTATACTCGCGAAGGACACTGGTTTTGACCTAATCTGTGTCAGTCCTCTGTGCGTAAGTTTGCAACTCTTTTTTCTAGTGCAGAATGTGAGATCAGTAGGTTTTGATACGAGGTCGCGGATACCGGTAGACTACTGGCAAGGGGAAAGCGGATGAAGCTCTCGAAAATTCCGGTGACAGACAGTGTTTTAGTTGTTGAGTTTTTCTTTACTTTCTTGTGATCGTCGTCGGTGTATTTTTCTTCTTTATTGGTTGTGACGTGGTTTAGATTTGGTAGAGGCTGATTTGGTGAGGAAAAATGAGCGCACATGAAAGTTCCGCAAGACTCGCTGTGAGAAGGCTTAGTTGCAGGTGTTTTTTTAATTTCATTGCGGTTTGTGTTGATAGTTTGCGACCAAGGTTGTGTGTTATTGATGTCATTTTTGGTTGTTTTTGTAGCTGTTAATGCCGTTTTTTCTCTTTTGTAGTTTTTGTTGTCTGAGACTTGTGGCAAGAGGCTGGTGAGGTTGGCTGATGGTGAAAGGTGGTGACTTCTGTAGTGATGTAGGCGTTCGGATCCGACAAGGAGTGCGGGAGGACTGTGATTCCATGGTGATCTTCGTGGCCATCGTTGAGCGCTGAACGGCCGTTGGAGTATCTTTTCGCCGTGTCCTGCATCTTGAGGCGCTTTGAAAATGAATTTGGAGGGAAAGCCTGACCCCCCTGCAAGTGTGAGTAACGAGAGAGATGCTTATGATTTAATTGCCATGTCTTTAGCTATTGAGCTTCAAAGTTTATGTTTTTATGTGATTGCAGTATCAAAAAGAGACTCTGAATTTTCTACAGAAGCTGACTTAAAATATTTTCTATGGTGTGTCTAAAAAGTTAGGTTTGCAGGAGCCTAACGTTGGAATGACACCATTGGATGCAAACGAGATTCGCAAGGAACGTAGTAGTGGGAATAGCCATAGCCACGAAAGGAACGGCAGTATGTCTGAAGCTTTTCTAGCTGCTCCTGGTTACTCGCCGTCGTTTGCGTCTCTAGACACGAACGCCTTAGAAAGTCACCACAGACCGAAATACTCCGACACCTTCGAGGGTTTTGAGCCTCCAAGGCTTTCGGAGTCCAATGAGGTACAGGAAACGCCGAAGGTGACACGGCCGGAAGGATTGGCATTTACAACAACGCCGATGTCTGGTTATAAAACTCCGGGACATTTTGAACCTCCTCGGGCGGGGTTTGCTACTCCGTCCTCGATTAAAGAGCAAGAAGGGGAGAAAGAGGTCGATGAAGATTTCACTTCTCCGATTGCCAATCTTGTTGAAAAGCCTCGTGGTGGTGACTCTGCATCTTCTAGTACTCCGACAGAGGTAGTACCTGCTCAGGGCAATGGGAACTCCTTTTCGTTTGGCAGAGTTCCTGGAACGCCTGAAACGCCGAGTGTGCAGCCTGGCTATCCGAAGAACACTCCTGCACTCCCATCTCCGAGTACTCCGCCAGATTTGATACCTGCTCTGGGCAATGCGACACCTTTCCCGGTTAGTGAAATACATGGAAGTCATGCTGGCCAATCAGCTAATGAGCCCCACGCTATCGTAAAGAAGATTCCAGGACATGAATTGTTGAGCTCCTCATTCACAGCAACGAGCACGCCATCGACTCCTCGAACACAAGAATATTTGCATGGGGTGAATGGAGTTATTAGTACGCCAGTGATTGAATCCAGCAGCAGCTCTAGCAATACGCCCAACTTGCAGAAGAGCGTTGATGAAGTAAAACCATTTGTGAGAAAACCCACAGTTCATAGTCCCGACATTAACCATTCCACAAGTCATGAAGTTCCTCTTCCTGAAGATCCAGCTATGGCTATTATTCCACCATCGGAAGTGCTGGAAAGTCGTGCAACAGATTCACCTATTGTCGTTTCTGCACGTATGTACATTGGATCTTTACAATATTTTGGAACCCGATGGTCGTTGAAGATGTGTAGGTGATGTCTAGCGAGTTCGCACTCGACTTCAGTATTCTATGGCAGTATTGCTCTATTTTTTGTATGACGTAACAGATTTAGTAAGTTTGGGCATTCCTTTTTTTTGTTTTTTAATAATTTCTAATAATACCCGTAAAAGAGATACATAGAGCATCACAGTTGAGTAGGAGTTGAAAATTATGAAATCGTGGTTCGATTTTTGAACGCTTGCAGATTCAACGATTCCGCGGTCCTCTGACACGGGCAACATTGCAACCGCCGGTGACGAAGTTGGTGACGGAATTTTTGAAAAGCCTGTTGAACATGGAACATACACGGAGGGCAAGAGAGAACCTGGCAACGCATTGCCGCAGACTCAGATTACTAATGCTCCAGAGGCTGTTGCATTTCGTGACGTCAAGCCAAAGACGGAGGTGTCAACGTCTGCTAGCACCGCAACTCCTAAAAAAGGTATGGAATTGCTTACAGGTATCGGTTTGTTTGACTGGATAAGAATGCTATCTGCTTATCTTGCCCTGCCATTGACGTTTGACTGGTTATCATGTAAGATTTGAGTATGCTCTGCTGCATCGCAACGTTTCAAAGGTTTCCGTACTTTGTTTTTGAATCTAGCTTTTGCTTCTCGTGCTCTATTATGTATAAATTGCTTCTTGGAAAGGAGTGATCCTTACGAATGACCTGGATATGATGATCTCAGGACCGTTCCTTGGAGCCCTCAAAACAATGGGTACCAAAAAATGGCGTGGCCCAAATGATGATGAACTCAGAGCAATGGTGGTTATTCCGAAATACCTAAGCAGAGATATGGCCAACGCAGTTGCTAATGAAGGAGCTGCCAATCCAGAAGGGCCTCCTGAGGGTGAAAAGATAGAAGCACCAAGCTGCCCAATTCTTGTGTTCATTAATTCAAAAAGCGGGGGTCGATTGGGTCCTGAGCTTATGGACCACTTTGAAGAACTCATTAGCCCCGAGCAGGTTAGAAATTCTCGGATGCTCTTCTTGACATTCGCTTCTTGCCTCATTATTTCGTTGTTTTTTTGTACAATTTTGCATGAACATCTGTTTGATATCTTAACATCACGTTATATGGTCGCTATGTTTCAGGTTTACGATTTATCAAAGCATTCGCCTGCTGCTGTTCTTAAATATGGAGTTGGTTGTCTGGACAAGATGGTCGACTCAGACGAATGTGCTCGACAGACACGACAAAATCTTCGCATTATCGTGTGTCTCATCACTACTATTTTGTGTCCTTTTGAAATAGTTTAGTTCTACATTTGATACGACTTCTCCTTATCAATAGCGAGGGTCATGGGTGGACAATGAGGAATTCAGGATGTTCTAGAGTTGACCTATTGGAGTGACATTTTTTTCATAATTCAGTCTCAGTATCACTTCAATTTTGCAGATCTGGATGGCTACGTTGTTGATGTTAACAATTGTCGTGCCTGCTATTCAAAGCTTGAGACCTGATGCAATGTGCAAATCTATATTAGGTCGCAGGTGGAGACGGAACTGTTGGATGGGTTTTGTCAAGTGTGGGAGCACTTCGAGAGCTTTCGACAGTTGATCGTGTCCCTCCAGTTGGGGTTATCCCACTTGGCACAGGGAACGATCTTTCACGAAGTTTTGGCTGGGTAAGATAACAACAAGTCCTAGCAGGCTCTGAAGCTGACATTCTTGACGTGCTTGGACAGGCTTTGGACATGGAATTTTGTTCAGAATAGAGCACGTTGAAGTTAGATCCTTTTCAATTGTGCTGGAATCAGGTTTGTGGTTGGCTGTGTCTTGCTGAAGGAGTTCTTTGTCCGGCATATTTTGACTGTTAACAGGGAGGAGATTTCTCTTCAACGGCTAAGTCCACTCTCAGAAAAATTATTGTGAAGACATTAGCTGCCAAGGCCGTACCTCTTGATACGTAAGTTCTCCTTCAAGGAAAATGGAGCTGTTGTGTAGATAGGGTTGTATTTCAGAGCAGTATCGAAATACGAATGAACTACTGGTACACTAACCATATTTCTGGATGTTTTATGGATACTTGACATAATGTTGAGTAGGAAGTGTATGTAATGCTCCAGACAACTGATGCTTTCCTTCGTGAGGGCAAGATCTAGTAATAATTGTAGCAAAATACCCTGGCATTATCCTAAACAGAAAAGTTCTGCTCCCATCTCTAGTCCTATTCAACTTCTGCTCCCTTACTTTTCAACTAATTGGTCATCTTCTTACAACTTGGAGTGTCATGCAGTTGGAAGGCAGTAGTTTTGCCTTCGAAATCAGTTGCTTCAGAAGATATTAAGTTTCCACATGCAATGAAACTCCAACAGCATGTTCCATTGCCTTCATCGGTAACCTTTCCGAATCGTTTATACCATTTCTTTAATATAATCCATATACAGAGCAATTGATACTTTAGTTTTTCTTGATGGTTTATCGTATCTGTCCGAACCTGCAGGTGGCCGGTGAAAGACATGAGAAAGATGAAGCTGATCCTGCATTCGAGGGTTTGTTTTTCAATTATTTTAGTGTTGGTAAGCTTATCCAAGAAATCTAATTTACATGGTTTTTATGATTTTCCAAGTCTTTATTTTCTACTTTGTACCATCGGAAGGCCATTCCTCAGCGTTGTATTAAGGCATCTGTACACGGTTGAGGATC
The DNA here is from genome assembly GCA_963920765.1 of Ulota crispa. Taxonomy (NCBI): domain Eukaryota; kingdom Viridiplantae; phylum Streptophyta; class Bryopsida; order Orthotrichales; family Orthotrichaceae; genus Ulota; species Ulota crispa. The sequence goes on from OY987244.1 coordinate 31,167,592, forward strand.
CTTAAATGGAGACTGAAGAAACCATGCTTGGCTGCTTGGTGTAGGAATGGATGCTCAAGTGGCATACGGCTTTCACCATCTACGAGATGATAAACCGTGGCTTGCTCGGGGCCGCACAGCGAATCAAGTGAGTCTGCAGACCTTGCCTGGTTTGGATTTCTTCTCAGCCAAGAACGTGTCTTAATAGGATTGACATTGATCGGTGCAGTTGGCAATCCTGGGTAATGTGTTGGCAAGAATATTGATCAATGTACGTTACATGGAATCTGCAGATGATTTACTCCTCCTTTGGTTGCACGCAAGGTTGGTTCTGCACTGCATGCTCAATGGCTCCTCGTTCCAGGTGAAGTCTTAAGGGCTTTTTCCTCAGTAGTGATCACATTTCACTTTTTCTGGGTTACATACTGGTCGACTTTTTGAACTGAGCAGTTCTAATTCGGTGAGATGAAATTGGCCACTGGTAATTGCAATTTTAAATTTTCTTCCTGTAGGAATCTCATGGCTCGATTGGACGGCTGCAATCCGCAATTTGAACCTGTCATAATGATTCTTTGCTTGCAGAGGCGTATCAAATATATTGAAATTGTCTGTGAGGAGAAGGGGCAGCACTTCCGGAGGTTGGGAGGAAATTCATCTGCCTAGCAAGTAAGTAGTATGTTTTGAGCGCACTGTTCACTGACCAACTCTACCTCCTTTTACGCCTTCTCTTTGTATGAATCTAACGATCTATGGGTATGGGTGACAACAGTATTCGAGCAGTTGTGATTTGTAATTTAAAGAGTTACGCCGGTGGGCGAAACATTTGGGGAAAACCCTCGTCTTCTAAGTCACAAAAGGTGGTGCCTCCTCTCCACAAACTGTGGTCTCTGTGATTCTGCTGTATTAAGCTACGCAGCCTTGTAAGCTTCATGAGGTTGTCAAGTTCTAGTCTGTTTCAGTCGATGCCAAATTAATCGGTCGTTCTTGGCAAAACGCAGAAGGGTCTAGAAGAACAAAGGCCTGATGATGGTTTGCTGGAAGTTATGGGGTTGAAGGATGGTTGGCACTCAGCGTTTGTCCTCCTTGAAGTGAGCAGTGCTGTTCATCTCTGTCAAGTAAGTTATTTGACCTACCTCAAATTTCTTTGTAGTATCGCAGAATGAAAGCAATGATTTGGTGCCAAATTGAAATAGCGTGCTAGAAAATTTTGGACTGCCTCTGAGGGAGGATGGTTATTATCCCGCTTGTTCAAGGCATTTCAACTACTTGAATAGACGAATCATAGATGCTCACATGTTTCTGTAATTGACCTGATTCACATTCCGGATTTGATTCCATGATCTGCGTAAATAACATCACCCCATTATTCTGACGTTTTGCTGCAGGCTGAGGCAATCAAACTTGAGTTGACTGGTAGAGCTAGAACAAAAGCCTACTTGCAAATGGACGGAGAGCCGTGGATGCAACCTATGGGTGTACCTGACGACAAACCCACGGTTGTGATCATCGATAAGCTCTCAACCCCGTCCATGCTTCTGAAAAGATAACTCTTAGGTACTTTTTGATACGATTTGGACATGTAATGTCCAATATTTGTGGATAGACATATCTTTAGTGGAAGCTTGTTTGTAAACAAGTTAAACCTTGAGCTCGTGTGATCTGGCTCTCCTTGCTTATTATTTGCATTGGGCATAAGCACCCAATGCTATTGATTCTCTCTAATTAATAAAGTCATGGGTTTCCCAAACATGTTCTTTGTATGCAAGCTTCTGAGTTGGAAATCGCCAACCTATTGTGTCAGCGTATGTAATCCTCATTTGCGAGCAAGGTCTGCTGGATAATCAGGTGAGTATTCTGCCACATGCTTGTAAGTATCCAACTAATGGTATGCTTGTTTTTAAGTCTAATATATTTGTATTTGTCTAGTTTGTATAACCTGATCATTGAAGAATTATTTTTCCAACATACATTTTAATCCTCGCAGAAGTTTCTTTTAGGTGACTACCACTAATTGTGACCCTAGATATCCTTGTTAATGTATTATATCACTTTTCTAATTCGTGGCTTTGAGTTTACAACATAATTAAATTTTGTTGGTCTGAGTTCCAATTTTTTTATAGGGGTCTCAAAAAAATTCAGTCAGGTATTCAGATTTTCAGCCTGCAGGAACTGGCTAGATGGCTTGGCTTATTATCTCGTCAATCAAGGTCGGATATTCATTGGGTGTTGAATTCAAATTTCCTGCTTTTGCAGAAAGCATACCAAGGAACACATCACCGGGGTTTAACAATTGCAATTTCTGTGCGCAACTTGCTCTTGAGGTGTGCTAAGTCCAACTAAGAATCGTACGGGATTTGAAATTATGGAGCAAAGAGCATGGTGGAACTCTTGGTAAAGCCTTATTTCAGGTTCGTATTCAGGGAAGTTCTATCCTGCAATTTTGATGCTATAAACCATCTCCATCTCTCCGCCTTTCTGAATTATTGACCTAAAGCTGCTTACAAAAAAATTCGCTTATCCAAAGAGTTTATCTATTAGGGTTGCTTTCTTGCGTGATTTCATATCACGAGAAATCCGCAAAGAACGTTGCATGTCTAGATGAAATACAAATGAATGGAAATTATGTAAATGGAAACCATGCCTTACATTTTGAAACCAAAATGTGCTTTGTGTTTTTATAATTGGCCAATTTTCTATAATGACATTAATTTCTTAAGGACGAAATTGCAAAACCTAACAGCTGCAAAGTCCAACTTTGATAAGCCGTAATTCAAGTTGCAATTGTTAATATATCAAGGCTAAATCTAAAATGCATTGGATGTTGAGAATGGCTTATTGCAAGTTCAACCTCTAAGGGACTAATCTACTCACTTTAAGGTGTGGCACTTTTATGGCACCTTCATTTGGCAGAAAAGAAAGTGTGGCGGTTCTCTTTTTTTCAATGAGTTGCAAATTTGATTTCCTTAAGATCGAAACCGCTTTAAAAGGTCAGTATACTAAATCTTCATTTGTAAGAAAGAGGGCAACACTAGTCAAAAATGTCTTGGCATCATATCATTTCTCATAAATAGAATGCCTTCGAGTAAAAGTAATTGCACCCTTTGATAACAACATTTAATCTTTTATTTTAATTTCTAGTGGCCATATCCTTAGACGCTATCCTACTTTTGACAATGTTTATGGTAAAAAAAGATCCTTTTCAAATAAACAATTATCATGGCTATTCAAAATTAGCTTACCTTTTGCAATTTTATTCTATGTGGAGATTCCTATGGTTAATTTTTCTTATAGAAGAATTTGTACTACGTTTACAATATCATCAGAATGTACAAAGAAATTAACGATGTTTTCACTTTGAGTTGTGTGTGTGTGTTTTTTTTTTCTACGAACCAACATAAAATAAACTGCAAAGGTTCATATAGTGCATGACACTTATAACCAACAACTATTGGCCAAACCAAAACGAAAGCACAACACATACCCATAAGCTCAAAAGTAATTCCACTACCAAGCGGGACAAACCCTAAGCCTCATGGACTCAAATTTTTTAAAGCTTTTTTTGACAAACCTTAGGCTATCCATTTGAATTGGGAGTTTTTGGTTATAAGTGTCATGTACCTTATAAGATTTGAACTCTAAAACAAAATAAAATGGAGTATGGAATATTCAAAGTTGTTCGCTTGAAAATCAATTCTAGCAAAGGTTTCAAAAGGTTGTTTTGGAATCTGATCATATAATTCATTTCCAACTGCCATAGCCAATGTTTTCTTGTGCTTGATTTTTTTTATTAAGTTACTAAAGGGAAAATGTAGTTATAAAGAATGTCATGAATATTTTAGGCAAACTATTGGTGGGACTTGGGGTTTTTCAAAAAGTGCTTAACATGTATGCAAAAGGCAATGAGTCCGGACGTGGAACTTGGGATCGGTTTTTTTTCTAGCGTTTTGTAGCCAGATTGACGTCGCCTTATTTGATTTTGGCCAATGCTCCTGCCTCGAAAAACTCTCCGTACTGGGAGGGTACGCAGGCTCTTACTGTTCATTTATAGAAAAAAAAAAAAAAAAACCTTGCCTGGGATGTAGTGTGAATGGTAAGTTCCGATTTTTGACTCTTAACCCCTAAAGGGCCCTTGGGCTCTAGAGCTATGATACCAAATATGGTTGCAATCAATGTTCAAAAGTTTGAATCAGCTAGAAATTAAATGTTACAACCATACATATTGAAGGGTTGCATGATGGTGGGTGCATAATTTTTTTGGAAAGGTCTTGTAACAGCTCAAATATGTCTGTACATATGACTATACATACAGTCGCATATGGCTGCAAAGGGCTTTTGTGACGTTCAAGGGTTAACCAACTAAATTTTGAGATTTCAATGGGATACATGGCGTAGTGTGAATTGCCTCTAGTACCTTTAGAATTGCTCTTATGGGTATTTATAAATGATATTGTAGTAGAGTAGGGGACAAAATGATCCATTCCTCACTTAATTCCCTCTTGTGTAATCAATATTTCACCAAATTTAAAACTGATAATTACATATCTTGAAAGCTCATAAAGTGGGGCACAATGCATTAAAATTTGACATGAATTAAATTAGGTGAAGTGTTACTAATAAACATTTGAAAAAAAGATCAAATCATGGTGAAATTGCTTTTTTATAATCACTGTACGTTTACTATCAATTTGTCACCAATATGTTCTCAATTTATTTTCAATTTACAAGAGGCTCGCTTGAGTTGAAGCATATTCTAGCTCTAAAAAGATGATTAAATGCTAAAAAGATTTTGGTGGAAGATTGGAAGTTGATGAACATAACATATGATAGTGTAAAATTGCACTTGGCATGGGTTAAAGTCATGGATTTGGGTTAGTCTACTTTTCAAATTTTAATGCATATTGTTTCCCTTCCATGCTTTTAAGATGTGTAATTGGTTTTAGATTTGGTGAAGAACTAATCATAATCCCTTATCAAATTTGGTATTTATTGTCAAAAATTAACTAATTTTCAAATTTTGACATCAACAATAAAAAGCGTTTACCAAAAATTTCATTACTTAATGTAGTGAAATTTAACCACATTTAGTAGTGGTACCATTTTCCAATAAACATTAAGAAAAATGATTACTCCAATTCTTGTACATGACAAAGTAGGTGAATAGTTGATGTAAATGATGATTCTTGCAGCTTCACTATGAATAGTGGTACCAGCAATGCAAGATGTTTTCTCTTCTCTTGTTGTTCTTGTCTTTATTCATTTGTTGCTATTTGAACAATTCTTAGTTGTTTAGACATTTTTGGAAGGCTTGCTTGTTTTTGTAGATATTGTTGTGTATCAATATGTTAAACAATTTGATTTAAACTTGTTTTTTAGATGGTATACCAAAGGTTGTAGTAGATATGACTACCAAGCAACAAGCTTATTTGAAGGGTACTTTTTCAGTTGTTTCTATTGAGGAGAGAAATTTGGCCATTGAAAAAAATTATATTGATTGGGTGGCACTACAATCTTCTTCAAATATTTCAATATTTAAATGTCTAGTTGGTAGACTTCAAAAACAAAGATTGTAGCAGATTTACAAGCTATGTAATAACATCAAGTCAAAAGAGAACTTGAACTTGATGTTAACAACAAAGATGCGAAGAAAAAAAAAGTGGAGAGGGAAATACACAAATTGGTTCAAACCAACACTTTGGCCATCTATCCTTTTAGTAATAAAAAGGTACAAATAACCAACTAATGCTATATCTTTTTAAAACTTTCCTATAGATCTCTAGGTAAACCAAATCCATATGATGAATTGTCTAAACGTAGTTTATGGACAAGTTTTATAGCAAAAAGAGAGCTACAAAAGGATTACATACATGTTGTAGATAATATGACAGCAATGAAGTTAAGTTGACAACATGAGGGAGAATTAGAAAACTACCCTAAATTGAAAGATGAGTGAATCAACATGTTGCAAAAAATGAGAGAGGCTAGATGAGCTCTCTCAACTACTACTATACAACCTATTCTTTGTGGCATGATTGAAGCAAAGGCTTCTAATCTAATAAGAGAAGGGCATAGAAATTTTGTTGTTACAAGAGAGTGGACATGACAATTTATGAAATAATTCATGAATTGGTCATTTTGAATTTCAATTGTTGCAAACAAACTTCCTTCAAATTGAGAAAAGCAAGAATGTGATATGACTTACTAAGTTGCATATTTGGTCAAAGTATATTCTAACCTTGCATCATTTATTCTCAATAGCAACCAAACATGTATCCATCTTGTTCCAACAACCTGTGAAAGAATTTTAAAGCCATAAGGGACAAAATATGTTCAAGTTTTAGAGATTGAGGATAAATGACAAATCAATTTGATGGTGACATCAAGTGCATGGGAGATTTCCTCTCTCCCCAACTTGTTTTCACAAGCATCACTAATTGTTGCTTACCTTCTCTTAATGTAGGAAAAGAAAATTGCAAGGCAAATGGTGGCACCTTACTTATTCTAATAACCATTGGTCAAATTTGAAAATGTCCAAGCAATTTGTTCATGCTATTCTATTACCATATCTGCAAGCAAAACTTAGATTGTTAGGTTTGCAAAAAGATCAACAAATGATTTAGATCATTCTATTAGAGTATTCACAAAAATAATACATTTCTCACTTGGAAGAAAGAAAAACATCTTCAAATTTGCGTTATTTTTATCCCAGCCAACTACACCACTACATTATAACTTGTTGATTTCATTCTGCAAAACCATGGAAGAATGCTTTTATGAAACATTTTAATAGATGGACAACTAAAATTATCAAGCTCCAAATTGAGAAGGATCCAAATTCAAATGTGAACTTCAATATGAGCAATTTAAAACATTCTTCATGCAGCTACATGAAACATGGAAAGAAGTGAGTGAAATGAGAGACACAACTATTTTTTAGCTTGAAGCAATGGAGGCTAACACCTCTTAATGCTTGTTTACATCCAACTTCATAATTGAAGAAAATATTCCAATACCTATTGATGTTAAATTAAACCTTGCCTTGTTACTCTCCTCCATTATTGACAATGGCCTCAAACCTAAAGCCACAAGTGGATCCTTCACAACAACAAAAAACAAAATGCGATAACTTGCAAGGAGGTCACAGAGCAAAAAAGAACAATAGCTGTTTATCACTACAAATTGTTTATATTTGGTTCAAGTTCTTTCAATGTGTATACATATCGCAATATTTTTGGTTTGTTGAGTTTAAAAAAAAATATTGAATTGAAGTTCTACACTTTAGAGTAGTTCTAATATGTAAGTTTTCATGCTTAGTGATGCAGATTTTTGAGACATTTTGCTACTTGATAAGTCATATCTTTGACATTGTAATAGAAAGCAAAATCATGTAGCATATGCAAACAATTATCCTATTGACATAGCATAGAAGATTCAAACATATATACATGTAAAATCCAGGTGGAGAATATAGGTACCTTGAATTTGCAACTTCATTTTTAATTTTTGCTTTGCCCTTTCATTTTGTTATAAAATTGCATACAATATTGTATGATGGTCATTACTTGTTTTTGTACCAATGAAGAGCATTGTATTTTGATATAAAACTACACAAAATATATTGATCAATTAAGATATTGGTAGTCAAATCTGAACAAGACAAACATCTTTATTTACTCAAAAATGTAAAAAGAAAATAAAATCATTTAGGTTTAGAAGAGTTATTTTTCAACAACTCAAAAGAGCAACTAAATTGATCAAAGAAACAAATTCTAAAAGATTTACTATAATGACAGTCCATAGAATTTTAGAATAAACTACTTTCAAATTTTGGTGCCTTAAACTCAGTCATTTGCAATTCAAATCTCATAGTTTTAATTCATTTGGAACTCAAATGTATTGGTATGAGGCTCAATTCATTTGCAATTAAGATTTACTTCATTTGAGGTTTGTTTGTGTACAATACCGTAAGTTTGTGCCGCTTCAACAAAACTTATTTAAAACTCAATTTTAGCAAAAGAACAAATCACATTAGATTTCAATGAAACAAAGACAAAAAAAAAAAAGAGTTGAAAACAAAGTGCATAAACAATAGAAGAATGAAATGCAAGCTAAAAACAAAGAAATGAAGCACCTCAAAGTTGCACAATCCTGCATCTTCTTCTCAAAGCTGCACAATTCCTACAAGCACCATATTTGCCACAAGTTGCACCACAAGTTGCATACAATACTTCTTGCAAACATCACACTCTTAAAGTACTGGTACACACAAGTCTAAGAATTGAGAGCACCCAAGCATCACAAACCCTTTAAGCGCTTACATACAACAAACATGAAAACACACAAATATCACAAACTCTTAAAACACGTACACACAAATGAGAGACTTGAGAAAAAGGTCTTCAATATATACCTTTACAAGCTTCGGGATGAAAGAATACTAATGATTTCAGCATCATTGTATAATTCATCTAACTTTTGGCAAGTGGCATAGCGGATTTTTTAAGACTTTGACAACGTCAAGGCAGAGCCGGCATTGGGCTCACTTAACAAGAATTAGCAACCTTCATCGTGTGGCCTTGTCCGAAGCAGGCAGCATAGCAGCTCCTTCAATCCAACGCACACACAGGTAGCTAGACTCTAAACATCATTTTTGTCAGACTTTTGTCAGGTGTTTCTAACACAATCTCTATTTCTGGCTTGCAAATCTATTTCTGGCTTGTAAAGTAGTCATCATTGCTCTGACAACAATATAGAGATGAGTTTGAAAGCCTCTCCAAGAATGCTGAATGTAACAGGTCTAGATTAGGTTTTGCTATCCCCTCCAAAATCACGTTCCACTTGCCGGATGCATTGGAGCACGTTTGCAGTTCTTCACCGTTACCGTACCGACGGAGGGGTGTTAACTCAGCCGGATTGAGGATGCCCTCAGAGACAACTTCTTGAATATCCAATTTTGTTTAAAATCAATTGATGTATGCCAAATCTAATACGGGACTACGGTACATGGTATGGATTTGAGTGAGGAATGAATATTTTTGTCCCCTACTTTATATACATGATATTATTCACATATGCAAGTGGAACATGTTTCTCACTCAAAACAATTGCAACGATTGTAGTTTGCTTGCTTCTATTTGCAATGTTTAGAATCTTTTGCTTCTAATCACTTCGTATGCCGGAGAATATCTTGACTTACTAAATATCAAAAGATGAAAAATACAAAAGATGAACTATGTTAAGTCTAGCAATTCCAAATGTTCCATAAATAACATATTTAAAGAACCTTCAATATTCAATGCCAAGAATTTTATATTGGAATCAAAATATATATTTACAAAGATTATCAATTGATTTTCACATTTTCTAACTTTTCCATACTACCTTCAAATGTCATTCTTGGACTTCACTAAATTTATAAACATATAACGCGTTATTCGTTAAATTGGGACAAAGCTTACATTTTGGGACTTTTGAAGGTTTTAGGAGGCCTCCTGAAATCAAGCTCAACATTTTTTTTGGGTACACGCGTCCTCACTTGAGAGGAGGAATTTGCAAGGGAAAAAATCTTAGTGGCTCAAACTAAATCTGATACCTTTGAATTTGGTTTAAGGTGACTTTTTGGGTTTAAGGTGGAGTACAAAATGGTACCTTTGTTTGTCCCAATTTAACAAATAACGCGTTATTTTTGCTTATGAGTGCTAAGAACATCTCAAACCTTGACTTAGTATCATAATTAAAGAATTCTTTCTTGATATTTGATTTATTAACCCTTAAATGCTCAACAAACCAGATTTTGGTGTTCAAAAAACTTCAAGAAACTTTGAAACCCTGTTGGTGGCACAAATTTGATTGTTTTAAGGTTTTTTTGGGGGAAGTTGTGGGATGTTCAATTTTAATTTCCACCATACCTTATTCCAACTGTTTTTGGTGGAAGCTAAATTGCAGATATTCATTTTGTGTCTTGAATAGTGTTGTGAATAGTGTTGTAAATAGTGCCACATAGCCTATGATAAGTTGCCACATGCATTGAAAAGACGGGCATCAAGTTGAGAAGAAAGGGAGGATTTTCCTTGGGTAGTAAGGGCCCTTCTATTGAAGCTTTGTCATCTAACAAAATCTAAAAGTGCTTTTGGATTAATTTCAATTGGAATGTCTTTGCTATAGAAAATAGAATTCATTCACTGTTGAATTTTCTTTCATTCCTAATGATTTTTGGTCAATAATTGAAGCTAAAAATTTCTTTGTTTTAGGCAACTTTGACAGTTGCATTGCAGGCTCATATATGAAACTATGGTCATGTATTTGGAAGTGGAGAAATTAGTTTTTAAGTAACAACAACATACACTAAAGTGTCTTAAGTGGTTGTAAGTTGTAATGCATTATTCATTAAATTGGGAAAAAACACTTTCCCAAAACATACTTTGGGACTACTAAATTTTGCATTTGTGAGAATATTTTGGTGATTTGAAGCAAGTTTTTTTGATAATCCCTATAAGGTATTTCATCATTGATGTAAGGTATTGAAGAAATCATCATAATATTCACTCTAAAACACCTAAAAACTCTTACAAATGAAAAATCCAAAAGTCCCAAAATGGAAGCATTTTCCCAATTTAGTGAATAACGTGTTTTATTTCCCAATTTTGTATCCAAAGGTTGCCTAATAGCAATAGAAGTTTTGGGCAACTCCAAAAAAAGTAAAAAACTCCATTCTCATCCACATTCAATCACTAAAATCAATGTAGTTATTTTGGATTTTTTTTGGAAAACACCATCTAGAAGCCTTGAAGTTCAAGGGTTCTACAATTACAATTTTATTACACTGTTCACTACTGATCTTACAAGGATAATTCAAATACTTCAAAATTGTCATCCAAAAACAAGAAAAACATCCTTAGGCATTTAGGAGTTAAAAGGAAAAATTTGATGGATACCCCTAAAATCTGCAATATTTGTATAAATGTCCTTGGTTTTTCAAAATTGCAAGAACACCCTTGACATACTTTCATGATTGTGGAAATATTTTTTTTCACAATTATTAAAAGTGCATGTCACTTAATTTTGGGAAGAAATTGTGTTGCAAATTGAAATGTTGATTACAACACCCCAAAAGTAGGTGACATGCACCTTTGATAAGTGCAAAAAAGTATGAATGTGCAGGGTGATGGCATGATTAAGGTACCCCTAAAAGAGCTTGCCGGACCTCTGGATAGGACTCTTACCTCACGTCTGGATTATTTTTGTTTAGGTAGAAGTTTGAATTTGCAGGTGATGAAACAATTTTCTTACATTTTCCTTATGATAAGACATTCATTTAGAAAGTGTTCCTTTCATCAAATGGACTCTCTTGATTTTTTTCACACCATAAAAGTGATTAGAACCCAAATGTCCTGATTCGGACTTTTTTGACTTGTAATTTATAATTGCTCCCTAAAATGAACTATTAACATTTTAATAGTTTTGACCATATGTACACCTAGAAACAAGTATATGTGCATGCTTTTGCCACTTTAAAAAAAATCAAAATTTTAATGTTCTTTATTGGCCGTGGAAAAACTCACATGAAAATGTCCCTAAAAGAATTCATCACAATTGATTTTAATAATGTATGGACTAATACACTTTAAATTCATGGACCATAGAAGCTTGCACACCTATAAATGCATTAACCTAATTCCTACTATCCAAATTTGTAGTCCGGATGAGTCCTTTACTTCATTTTTGTGAAATGAGATAGTTTTGGAACTTCTCACAAAATTGCTCATTTGGACATGATAACATTCATCATTTGAAAAAGTGTATTTTTTTCTAATAATCTACAAGTATAAACAACTTCTAGCCAAAAAATAAATAGCAAAGCACTATCTAGTAAGACGTAATAAATAGCAGAAGTATCATGGGTATGGCCAAATCGAAGTTAAGCAGTCCTTTTTGGGTACCCTGATTGTGCCATTACCCTGCAATAATGAAAGTATATCAAGGATATTAGTGCAATTTCTGAAGAATCAAAGGCATTTGTACATATATTACAAATTTCAAGGATATCCATCAAATTTTCCTTTAATATAATTACAAATGCCAATTGCGTAACATTCCATCCAAAAACTAATCCTACTTTAGACAATGGTTAATGTGATGAATAATCTCTAATATAATGACTTGACATTAACACCATATTCATTAAATTGGGAAAAACAATAGATTTTGGGACTTTCAAAAGTTTTAGGTGGCCACCTAAAACTGAACTTGCAGCGGTTTTTTTTTGTACACGTGCCCTCACCTAAGAGGAGGAATTTGTGAGGGAAAAAATCTTAATGGCTTATGCTAAATTTGATACCTTCAAATCTGGTTTAATAAAACTTTTTGGATTTAAAGTGGAGTACAAAATGGTATCTCTGTTTTTTTCCAATTCAACAAATATGGTGTTCATTGGTATAGATCAACTTAGGCCTGGTCTAAAACTAGTTGTTGGAGGAAACATGAAGACTATAATCCCATTGACTATTTTGTCCTCTAGGACTAATTCCATGTCATCTAGTTGTTGGCACAGGGAGTGAACTATACATGATGTTTGTGGGAAGCGTGCGTTCAAGCCCCTATAAGATGGCGGCTGTGTAGGTAAATTTTTTGATTTCTATAGGGCTATATTTACCTAGTTTTCTAAATTTTGACAATTTAATGTATCCTAAGCTTCATTTGAATTAAGTTAGTGTGATATTTTTGTATATACTATGTTCATTATAAATACACAATGACACAAATAAAATTACACACATGTAATCAAAGACCAAACACTGCAAAACATAAATTTTAGCTAATCACATAATACTTCAAACAAGAACTTGAGAGAAAACAGACACTAGAAGGGAGCAGTGTCAATTTGGACATTTTTTGTCAATTAAGTCACCTTGATTCAGATACTTTGAAGTCAATTTGGACATGTTTTTGTCAAAATTTTAGTCAATTTGGACATGCCAATGTGAATAGTTTTCTTGTAGTGAGAAAGCATGGAAAAGCATATAGTATACCTAAAAGCATATTTGTAAATTCAACATAGGATGAAGGAAAAAGTAGTGAAATCCATTCCACTTCAACTACAAATCCCTTTTAAATTGAGCACACAGAGAAATCAGAGAAAGCGTGGGAAATGAACCTACGCGCAAAGATAGCGTTGCACCTGAACCCTTACAAAGTCCAGAAACCGCACGCAAACAAAAAGCGTTGTTGAAGAATCTGAGATAAACCGAGCAATTAAAACCACAAAACATGCAAGCGTGCAAGCACGAGTTGCTAAAGCATGACCCAATTCTCAAACCCCACGCTAACCCTAAACCTAGGCCACAAGCTCATAAATGAACAGCAACGGAAGCTTCATCCACGTGTCCAATCCTGTATCAGCAACGGAAGCTTCATCCATGTGTCCAATCCTGTATCATTACCTATATATCATTTATTAACCTTACAACCCTAACCCGCTGCTGAATACAACCGACATTGGATACTTGGACAAGGATCAAACATGGGATATTTTGTCATATTCAAAACATGGGATACTTTAGCTAACCATTAAATAATTAAAATATATCCAATAAATGTGTAGATTTTATTTTTTGAATATTGGCAAGGCTATTGTACAACTAAAAATATTATAATTCTCATTATTATGCCATACCCTTCATTATTTATAAAGAGCACACACCCATTTCAATGATGCTTACTTTTTATAAAGCTATGTCAAAAATTTAGGGCTAAGACAATGATAATAACCCTTCATTTGATTGCACGTGTACAATAAAAAAAAGAGGGAGTGCACTCCCCGTGGTTGTTGGATGTGCCATTTTAGGAATGTTCCTCTACTGAACAAGTTTGGTACCATCCTTATAGCAAGCCCCAAAATTTCACTATCTTGTATATTGACATGTACATATTGGTTGATGACATGGCCGGTTGAAGTATCAGATAAACCCCAAGTGTGAACTGTGAACCTTAGATGGACAAAACTGATATTTCAGCCAAAGCTTTCAAATAATTTTGTCTGGTCGCTAGCCTGCACCAAGCCTTACCATACTTTAAACTGTTTTCAATTTTGAGAGATGTACCGCCACTGTAAGGTAGGCACACCCATACCCGACCCAGGGCCTCCCCAATTCCGACCTTATGTACCCAAGGTATACATTTCAGAACTGAAATGTACATCCTTGGTACACTAAGGATCGGCCAAGGGGAGGGGTCGGTTTTGGGTGTGTCTACCTTAGTGTCTTTCTAGAATACCACCAGTTTAGCAAAAGAAGTGTTCCAAGTAGAACAGTGCAAGATAGGTTACTCAACCTCAATTAAAATTTTCTTAACCGACGTGCTGTAGGCGGCACACCCAAAGTTAGCGAAGCAACTGTAGAGGTGACTCCCGTCTGGCTGTCTCGATTCTAAAACATGCTTCACGCAGCTAAATAGTAAATAAGAGAAGTCCAGGTACTTCTAGCTTTTGTCCCTTACCCTAGTAGGCTGGAATTACACACAATTCAAACTCCAAGTATTGCAGAAAGAAATATCGAAAGTGAACTGAAACCATGGATTTTTCCACAAAAACCTAGTCGATAGAGGTTACAAGAATAGAAAGCCATTCAGTAATATCCGAGACCAATTTCTTCCTAATTGCTGGACAGACGCAATCGGTAACAGCCGGACAGATACACATCCAAATTCTAACATATGGTGAAGTACTCTAGTACAACGAATAGGACATATATCAGGAAAAGTGTTCAGAAGTAATGACGGAGAATAAAGATATGGTTGGATTAGCAATTGCAACAACGTACCCATATTTAAATGTTTCAAACTACTGTCAACTATGTTGCTGTATTCTCAGACTGTTACCATAATCACTGTTTTGGGTGTGCATAAGTGTGCAACTTGTGATGAACTTCCAATTCATTTGTAAAAACTTAAATATACTTCTCTGAACACATATATCAAATCCTTACACATTCACGAAGGACAGTCAAATCAGTTTTCAGAAGTGATCAAGGAACATGCCGATAGTATACAAGGCGCTACTGAATTTGCATTTTTCAATGCACACAGATTTTCTGGAACCTAAAACATCCAGTTGTTGCAGTTATACATCCATTTTGGTGAAACAATGAAGTTTAAAGTTCAGAAGTCCGAAACGGCTGTCTTATTGATAACTCGGAACCGACAAGTACAACTTTGAAGAAAGAAAAAGGGTTGACTTGGTCACCATGATCTAGAACTAATGGAAGAACTTCAAGCTATGCCGAATAGGGCAAAAGAAGCAAACATCGCAAATCGCGATGCGACAAAACATAGGATTGGTCTCGCAGTTCAATTCTCAACAGGGACTCATCAAAAGAATCAGGTAGACTACCATCGCTAGCTAGCGTCAAAGGGTTTTAATCCCTTCGACTACTATACACTCCTTCGAAATGTCCATCACCGTCTACATGGCATTATACGCACACTCCGGATGCGCAGCAGTAATATTAGGGAACCGAACAGTATCAGCACAGTAATTGTAATGCACCAACGACGTGTTGTACCTAATATTTTTCATGTACTGAATCTCATCAGCAGTCAATGGGACCGGAGAAGAATGTGGGTCTGCCTGGCACCCGGCCACGTCAGCAGTCGACGCAAGCGGGCAACCGTCCAAGTTGAAGTTCGAGTACTGGGCCTCAAATGGCGCATCCGACCAATCGATCTTCACAAGTCCGCCTTCAGTCGCCCAGTTGCTGCCGTCCCAGATTGACAAGTACAATCCCATACCCTTGTGGTCACAGAACGTGCCATTATTCACAATGCCCACAAGGTTCTTGAACTGGCGAACGGGCTTCCAGTCAATGTAAAACACGACCTGCACAGAAGTCAATGCATCCCACGTCAGCACAGATCACTAATACGCATGCTACTGGACTTCCAAAGCTATGCACCTGAATGGTAGCATTTTAAAAGGGGTTGCATTGAATACAAACTAGATGTCTGAGAAGTGGGCAGATTTTGGAGTACTAGATTCTAGTAAGAAGCACAGATCTTTGATGTTAGATTTTCAAAGCTCGACAGGTGCACCGGATAGGTGGAGTGGGGTTGCATTGAATGCAAACAAAGTTGAATTGGAGTACTAGATTCTGGAAAGATGGGGAGAAATGTGGATTGTGCATTGTTTTTACCTGATCTTCATGCCACTCGAAAGAGTAGTAGTGGAAAGCGGCAGTGGGGTCGATATCTTCGGGAAAATAGATCTGCTGCTCACGTGCTCCTTTGCCATCGACGAATACATTGGTGTGGCACAGCCTCTTATTCCCGGTTGTGTTGCCCAGGAACTCGAAGTCGTACTCGCATTGCTGTGGGAACGGCGAGGCCATGTACAGCGTGGCGACAGTACCCGCGGCGTTCCCACCGGGAAGCTTGATCCAAGCACCGAATGAGCCGTAGAGCCAGTAGCCAGTGGTGCCCATGCCAGTGGTGCTCTGTCCCTCGAGAAGCGAGAGTGTTACACCGGTTCCATCAGTAGTGTACTCGATGCCATTGGTGACGTATGTGGTGAATTCGTCGGAGATCAAGGCTTGCCCTGCTACCACCATGCTCAAACAGAGCGCCACCCCAACGAGGCCAGAATACGACGCCATTGTCACGTCGACTCTCAAGTCCAGTCGATTCCTGCCAATCCAAGTGCGAAGTCTGAGCAGAAAACTTGGAGCAGATCTAGATAGAGGGGGAGAGGGGCTATCGAGCTGCCGAGGCAACTGATAGAAGCGCTCTGGGGAGAGCAGTGGGAGTGGGTTGGAATGGAGGTGGTGGGGGAGGAGGTATATGAAGAGGAGTGACGAGGGAGGACGGGTGGTGCGTGGGAGCAATGGCGGTCCGCCGTTGGGGCAGCAGGACGCGGAGGAGGCGCGGCTTTGGCGATGGGAGCGCTGGAGGTTGGGACTTGGGAGAGTAGTAGCGGTTGTCCGGTACGTCGGCTACGGTTCCAGTTGAGGCTGGGTAGACTGGTGCTAGATTGGTGCTAGATTGGTGCTAGACTTGAGGGAAGCTTAGATCTCGTGGATTCCTCCGACTCTGCCGGCGTCCCCCGCCCAACTGCTTCCAAGTGCTTCCAGGTTCCAACGTTTTCTGACGACTTGCTAGGAAATTTAGCTTCCCCTTGGACTTGGAGCGCACTTAGGTCGGTCCCCTTCCCCGCGTTTTCCTCCACAAATTGTACACTCATAAATTTCATTATAAACAAGCGAAAATTTTATGGATACCCCACAACAGGGTTTCGTTTTTGTTTATTCGTTGATAGACCTACCGGCAGGCGGCAGTCCAGCACCCAGCAATGTAAGCAGGTAAGGGAAAAATGGACAGAATTGGGTAGAATCAGTGACAAGTGCACATTCATCCATAAATTAGTAAACTTCATCCAAAATTTAGTAAATTTGGTGTTTGCCTAGGGAGGGGATTGGCAAGTTCATCAACTATTTCATCAATTTTTTGTTGTGTTACAATCGCCAGTGATAAATTGAGGTAAGATTTAGGATACCCTTGGTTTTTCAAAATTTGCACAAATATCCTTGGATCATAATTTTCAGGCATTTCTTCTGTTGTGCATGCCACTTCTTTCTCCCTTGTGTGTTTCAATTGCTTCTCTTCTGTTTTAGTACACTTCTTGCTTTGACAATGGTTATGAAAGAAGTATTGTGCATAACAAAACAAATGCTTGAAGATTACAGTCCAAGAATATTTGAGCAATTTCTAGAAAATGAGGGATATCTACACAAATATCACAAACTAAATATCACAAACTTTAGGGGTTCCCATAAAGTTTTCCCTTATGCATACTCTAAGTTATGGAGTTAAGTCAAGTAAAAGAGAGAAGAAAGGAAAGATTGGACAAAGGAAAAAAGGAAGAAAATAGTGGATCAAGAAACAAGAAAAAAAGGAAATAGTGGAGTACATCCGCCATCATCATTAAATGGTCATCCAATAAGTTCAAAATTTGTCCTTCTTTTTTGTAAGGAATTCCTAAACATGGTGCAATGTGGTGGATTTAGAAAAAATTGTGGTGAATTAGAAATTCAATAAAAGCTTGTAAATATAAATTTCCCAAACTTTTCTCAATTGGTATTATTGTGCAAGAGGACATAAACCAACAAAGACCTCATAACCATATGAATTGTTCATAGCACCCCTCAATAAGTTGAAACTCTTTGTAATTGTAAGCAAGAAAGACTTATGATAAAATTTACAAAAACATAATGGAACCATTGTTTGACAAAAAAAAGTTTTTTAGCATTCAAAGTCATCAACTCTTTAACCATAGTTTGGCAGAAAATTTGTTGGTTTATGATGTCTGGGGCTTTCAAGAAGTTTGAAAGTGATCACCTCAAATTGGGCTCAGTGTTTTTTTTTGTAAACGTGCCCTCACCTAAGAGGAGGGATTTAGAAAGGAAAAATCTTAGTGACTCAAACAGAATCTGATACTTTCAAATATGATTTAAAGTAACTTTTTGGGTTTGAGGTGGAGTACAAAATGGTACCTCTATTTTTCCCAAATTAATGAATATGGTGTTTAGTAGTTTGCTATTGAGATACTGATCATATTCCTAACTAACTTTGACCATTTTCCAAATGAGCTTTGATCATTTTGAATTTTTGACCATAACGTGTTATCCACTAATTTGGGATAATGCTCGGTACCACTTTGTACCTCACCTTTATCCAAAAGAGTTACCTTAACTTATGTCAACAAACCACATGGAATCATATCCTAATGCATTCAGCTCAAAATTTTCACCAAAACTATTCCAAAACAACCATTTTCTAGTACAAGTACCAAATTTTAGATTTTTTTGACACGTGTAACCATAAGATCTTGTACTACACTAGTATGAAAAGATGCAAAAAAAATCAAGAGTTTTTCACCATGTAGATTGTTAAATATTTGAGTTTGAATTGACAAAAATCCATTTTTTGTCTTTGCAAAAATCCAAGCAGCTGCACTTCATAAGGTCATGTTTGTATGAAAAAAAACTCCAAAATGGTAGTAATTTTTTGGATTTGTTCTTCAAAGCTAATTGGGTACATAGTTCAAAATTCTCAAATCATTTGGAATTGTAAAATACATGGAAAAACAATAGTAAATATAAATAAGTAGAGAATGATTCAAACCACTAAATTGTTAAGAACTTAAATATGGAAATTTCAATTCCAATCCCAATGGTTGAAATGTTGTAATAAACAATCTACATCTTTTGGTTTTTTTTTTCTAAAATATTGAAAATTGAGTAAAATAATGGACTTGAAAGTTTATTTTAGAGTAGAGAATCCATAACTGCCCGCAATCAAAATCTCCTCATAACTTTCATCTCATTGATCAAAATGGAATGATTCAAAGTTTTCCAAGTATGTTTAAATCTAAAAAACCAATTTCAAAAAACAAAATTCAAAAAATGTAATTTAAAGAAGATTTTTGGCTACCCGCCAAGCAAACAAAACTTTATATCATGCAAAAGCTTTTGAACCATGAAGTCAAAAGTTATGACTTTATGTTGTTGGGCCTTAAAGCTACTCCTTGGACACATCATGTGTGACAATTTCAAAAAAAAAAAAACTGAAAACCTCATTGGTAGTGAGTTGCTCAAAATCACTATGTTGCCAAAAAAGGTGTTCAATGAAGGAGGCCACCTTAAACCTAGTTAAAGAATTTCTGTCCAAAATTTCATAAGTTAATGAACTTTCTCTCCAGAAAGAGCGTATTTTTGAAAGATACATATCTCATTTCATTGCAAGATAGTCAATGGATTCCCAATTCAATGAATATGGCATTCTCTAGAAGAATAAAAAAAACTAGAAGTCTCACTTTGTACTCTTTTTCCCAAATTAACAAATAACTCGTTCCATGAATTTGGAAACTTTTGTAATTTTTCCCATTTTGGTAAAAGCAAGAGCATGCATCTATATCATGTACAATATTTTTAAACAAATTCATTGGAGTGACTTTGGCAAACAATGCTGTTGAAGACTTGAAGAGTTGAAGTGGCATTCTTTTTTGAACTACTTGTTAGTAGAATGGTGTAGTAAACTGATGATGGACTAACCAAAATCCGTAAATTGTTCAAATTACTAGTTAAATAAGTTATAAGGTCATTCATTTAAAATAAAATCTTGAAAATGCTTGAATGAGGTTTTTGTTATGATGTGAAAAATTGTACGAAAAAAAAAAGTATGGCGGAAATTCTACAAAATTTAATATCATTTTGGACTAAATGAAATTCGTGTACAAGCACAAAAAATGTTTAAGAAAAGACGCTTTGCTTTAGGATATTGACTGAAAACCACAGGTAGTTTGATGACTTATAATTTATAGTTGCTTTTTGTTATAAGATTAGGATAAAACTTAGTGGATAACACTTATAATGCAGAATGTAAAAATAAATAAATACATAAATAAATAAAACATTGTACTTGCCTAGAGTATCTAATGTGTTATTCGTTAAATTGGGAAAAAAGAGTATATTTTGAGAATTTTGAAGGTTTTAGGTGATCACCTGAAACCGAGCTCACAAGCGTTTTTTTTGGTATACGTGCCCTCATCTAAGAGGAGGAATTTGCAAGGGAAAAATCTTCATGGCTTTGACTAAATTTGATACTTTTGAATTTGGTTTAAGGTGGACTGGTGGAGTATAAAATGGTACCTCAAATTTTCCCAATTTAACAAATAACGCGTTATCTAGACTAGATGCAAGAAACCTTCATCAACGTCAAAGTATTTGATGTTGGATTAAAAACACAAGGCACTTCTTTATTGCAATTGTGCAACCCACTTCCATATGTTAAGAAAAAAGTCATCTAAATGCAATATTGGTTAATTTGAGAAAAAAGATACATTTTGGGACTTTTGGATTTTGTGATTTTAAGATATTTTTGGTACTTTAGAGTGAATTTTATGATGATTTCTTCATGACCTTACATCTATGATGAAATATCTTGAAGAAACTATCATAAACCTTACTTTAAATCACCAAATTACTCTCACAAATGCAAAATCCAATATTTCCAAAATCTGTTTTGGGAAAGAGTTTTTCCGGAACTAATCAATATTGCGTTTCTACTATTATGAACAAATGAGAAAAAGGCATTTGGATTGTGCATGCAGGGACAGAGTCATAGAGAATTGAAGCCATTTGTCTCATGCACGTGGAAGTGGACTAAAAAGCGATATGTGTAGACTTTTGATTTTAATGAATTTAGCCATTATATGTGTAAAGTTGCACAAAAAGATGAATGGAATTATTCGCATAATACGTTACTTTAGGAAGCAAATATGCAAAGAGAAAAAAAATTGTAACCAATACAACAAACTTAGTGTGGTGGCAACCACCAAGTCACTAAATGCAACACCATTGAAACATGCAAAGTGATTGGCGATTGCTATTCTCGCTTTGCATGACTTGAACTCTCTGTTGGGGATCCAAAGTTGAGAATATTCTTATAGTAGGATGTTTAAAACAAATGTCTAAAACAAATTAATCTCTACAACAAATTTAGGTTCTAGTTCCAAAAACTAGTGCTTTTGCAGGTACAAAATTAAATTGTTTATGAAACTGAATTATACGCGAGGCCGCCAAAACTTAAAAGGATGTTGAATTTTGAAAATTACTTCATGAAATGGAAAAAATCTCATAATTTTCCCAAAATTATTGACAATTGTCAATTCATTTCACAAGGGTTTTTTAACCAAGTGGTAAACATGATAGTCACCAAGTAGTTGCCAATAGGTAGAAAAATATAACAGTACAAGTTGTATTACATGTTAATTCAAAATTCTCAAATTCAATCTTTCGATGATAAATATCTTAACTTTTATATTTGTTAGCTTGAGAAAAAGTTGAGATTTCCACCTTGGCCCCACTAAACAACATGCCATCTAAGGGCCAGTTTCCATTGATAACTAGAAGTGAAGGCCTATCTAGGTTGACCACAAGCAAGGAAGAGAAAATTTCCAAATCTAGTCAAAATAAACTATTTCAAAAGCAAAATCCAATATGGGATCCGGAAGGTCCAAAAATGTTATTAAACTTTTGCAAAGCTAGAGGTACCCTAGCCCCTAATGAAAATAAGCTCTTATCCTAGCATGCTACCTTATACAATGGTGCTTAACCCCTAAGCGCCCAGCACAAGTTCACTCAAATCCAAACCCTTTGGAACTCATTCCAAACAAACTATCACCTAAAAGAGATTCATAAAAATTGACCGTACAGATTGGTAGTGATCATAGGCCCAAAGCTCCAAGGAAAAGGACACGTCCTTTCACTGTACCATTGAAAAGATTATAATGGTCAAACAAGAATTTTTTTCAAAATCGAGAGGCCATATTTTGGCCCCTTGGGTGCTCAAGGGTTGAAAAAGATCAATGTCTCAGGTTAGGAAAAACATTGACCTTATCCAAGCATTGATTGTAAACAAACAAGTTGTTTTTTCTTCCTCATGTCACATGATGCATGCAGCAAGCAATTGCAACTTGCACAAGCGCCACTAACCATACGCAGTTTCAATTGTTGTGTCAAAATGGACATTGACAAAAAAGAAACGTTGATTGTATGGAAGCCCTTGACCGTAGCCAGACCCCCATAGCACACATTTTGGACAAAAAAGGAGTGAGATTGTGATTTCTATGAAAACATTCCTCTTACAAAGATTGACGTTATCCGAGCACCACTGAACCAAAGCCTTCTTGCACCAATACAGTACATAGAATAGATTTGGGTTGCTCACGTTCACAAGAGCAAATATCATGTGTGGTAGACACTTTGCCACCGTCCAGCTGGCACTGCAGCCCCTTATTGAAATAAGCTGGTCCGCCGTTGACAATGGCTCAGGAGAGGGGTTTCCTTTTTAATTATTTTCTTCTGCTTTTGGTGTGAGGTTGTGTCAGAGGGGAGGAATCATGAACAGCTCTCTAGAATTATTCCAGCCAGTGGAGGCAGTTTGGCCCACTCCAGCCCCGTTCCAGGGTGTTGAAATGTTGGTAAGTTACTTGGACCTGTTGGTCGTGTTGGATGCGGTGGACGTTGTGAGCTGGTTTCCTCTTCCAAGCAGGTTCTGCCATAGCCAACCTCAACGGGAGTGTGCCAAAATGGCGAGTTGACGACCCCCCTCAGGGTCTCAAGGGAGTCAAGGCCTTCAACGCGCTTCATCCATTCGTGGTGCCGTTGAAAAAAAGAGTAAAAAAGGCGGAGGTGGTGCTGCCTCGGAGTCCGGGGTCCTGGACCCAGTCAAGCAACCCAGCTTCACTCGACGTGTTTCCGTTGGAATGCCGCTCCTTTTACGTCTCAGAAGAAGAGCATCATCAATGTGTACACTCGAAAAGCGACGGGCCTGCGTTTTGCTTGGTGGGAGCCACTTTAACTAAAGGTTTAGGGATTTTTAGGGTTCCAACATCTCTACTGGAACGGAAATGTCGGATCTGACCCCGTTAAAATCACCTCTTAAAGCGGCATATTGTCTCATTTTCCCGTGCCCCAGCTCGTTTTCCCAATGCACACTACATTTGCTAACGGAGTGACACGTTGCTTGTGATGACTTACAATAGCTTGCAATAGCCTGCAATTTCCTAGCAACAATTTGCAAGTGCTTACATTCTTCTACTATCATGCTTGAATCTGCGACGGGAGTTGCGTCAACATTGGGAGGATACGGCCGGTAAAAGAAACTGCATACTTAAGGGGCGGAGAGCGACGCAGGACCAGCTACTTTTGAGTCCCATTTGCAATGTACACATTGATGATGCTCTAAGGTAGGAATTCCATAAACGGTTACTCCCCGATAATGGTACAGTAAGGTGTTCTAAAACCAACAAGAACTGGTTTTGAAAAAGATTTTGAAAAGATGCCATTTCCTTGTATTTGATTGATCCAAATTTGTTTTAGAACAAGGTTCTAGATGTAGCTGTTTAAGGTGCACCTACAAAACAAGAATTAGTCGGAATGGAGAATTCAAATTTATATTGCATAAAACATTCATTCTTAAGTTTTTTTTTTTGCACTCTTCCTTATCCTTGTTTCTCCACAAATTGAGCTTAATTTCTCAATTCCCCATATCTTACAGGCTAAAGTGGCTTATTTTAACCGTTTATGGTATTTCTACCTTACATGATAGGGTTTAATTTTTGTTTTGTTAGGATAGAGCCCGTACCCCAAAATGCAGGTAGGTAAGGAAAATTTGTCTAAGATTGGAACAAATGAATGATACACAAAAGTTCTTCCAAAAAAATGTCAACAAAAGCTAATTTCATCCAAAATTTGGCAAATCGGGATTTTCTCCAAGAAGGATTTGGCAATTTCATCCAATTTTTTCATGCATATTTCTTAGTGTAATGGTCGTCAACAAACTTGCAAGGTAAGATTTAGGTGAAAATTTGTCAAGAAATTAAACCATGTTATACATTTTGTGTACACCAAATATAGGTTGCCTTAGACTAATTTCTCAACATTTTACACTATATCAATATTAATTGCTGCTAGAGTAATTTTCATCAAGTAATTATTGCAATAAACAATGTTTGAAGTTCTTGGCAGCAATAATGATGTTGCGAAAAAAACAAATTAATGGTGTCCACATTGTAAATCATGTGAAATCTTAGAATCTAGAGAGTTGCATGTGCATGGTGAGGTAACTTTCTAGGGTGAGGCAACCTAGTTGTTAAGGCAACCTAAATGCAACATTTAATGTAGTAGAAGGTGGTGACAATGATCACAACAATAACCATAAAACAATTCAAACTATATTGTATATGTTAATTACCAATAGTAGTACCCAAAAATTGTTCATCATTGTGAGAGGAATGCTATATTGTGAGCAGGGATTTGTGGACAATGAGCCTAGATTTTTTGTCAAAATATTCAATTTCACTTAAAACCATGTATATAGGGTCCTTTAATATGCACTTTAAACTGATATATTTTTAAAAACTTGCTTTTCTTTAGTTTTTCATTGATTTTGAGCTCAAAAGTAGTTCTTCTTCACCAAATCTTGGCTCATTGCTCGCATCCTCACCTTTTTACACTCACAAAATAGCAACATCCATCATTGTGACCATTATGTTAGCCCATGAAAGCCCATTGTCCCTATAAGAGACAAAGTGGATTTTAAGCAAACTTGTTCTATTGGGATTTATTGATCAATTATTTTGATTTTTTTTTGTGGAATAGAGTTTGCAAGGGGCCAAGGGCTACGTAGGGATATGATTCTTATTGAAACTAGATTTATGGTTCAAGAGTTATGAGTTTTTTTGGGTATTTTTTGAAGTAGGGGCATTTTGAGCATGTCATTTTCTCATTAACTTCTCTCAAGGGAAACCAATGAAGGCATGACCCTTCATTGAAGTATATCCAAAGCATTATTGTATTAAATGAATACATGATTGGATTTGATAAATCCTTTAGCTTTTGAAATACAATAGTTACTAGAGATTTTGTTTTTTACTCAACCATTTTTTGTGATTGTTGATAAAGAAAAACCTTCCACTCTACCATTGGGATATTTATTTTCAAAATCAACTATTGAAAATGTGGATTGCAATTTTTTTTTGTAGTGTGAATTTTAAGCACATGTTTGTAGTGCAAGCTTATAAACTATAAAGGGAATGTTCCAAGTCTTTATTGGTCATGAAAACTAGTAGAAATATGCCTAACATGGTTTAGAGCATGTTGGACAAGTCCCTCCCACCTATAGCTTAAAAAATATCCATAATTTGAGGTCAAAGGGACCTGAAAATTGTGGGCAAATTCAAATACTTGTATTTCTCAATTAGTACGATAAAACCTCATGAAACTTTCACTATGGCTTCTTACATAAATCTAATGCAATATGCTTGGTTAGATTTGTAGAAGAAAATAAAAATGTTCTTGGGATCAACTCACTGAAAATGGCAGTTTTTGATGTTATTTAGTAAAAATGGGCTTGGGCGTTTGAGGGTTAATGATAATGGTACTAGTCCTACGATCTTTGTGAATAAAAAACTGCTTAGAGTTGTTCAACTACAGTATCAGATGGATGTATAGTGGACGTATAGTTGACGTATAGTGGACGTATTGTATACGTATAGTGGATATATAGTGAATATATAGTGGACATATACAATGGTGCCTGGCTAACATGAAGGTGGCGGGATAGGAAAAAGTTTCATCGTAAGAAAACATTCATTGTAGCTAACTTTGAGGTAAGTTGGTGCAATACGTGAAAACAAGCGATTGAGGTGGGTCATGGACATAAATCTTAGCCAAACATATTTCTTAAAATTGTTCATCTTAGCCACGCACTATTGTAGTGGATATACAATGGACATATAGTATATATATAGGGGACATATAGTGGATATACAATGGACGTATAGTGGATATACAATGGACGTATAGTGGATATATAGTGGATGTATAGTAGATATATAATGGGTGTATAGTGGGTGTATAGTAGATGTATAATGGACATATAGGGGATGTATAGTGGATTTTAATTAAATAAGTAAAATGGTATGGGTGAAAGTGATGATTACACTTGTTAATCTTTAGACTATTATAAGTCAGCATTAAATCATTTCAAGCATCAAACTACCTATATACGTACGTATGCTCATTTTGTTGCTGTTTCTTTCTTGTACTTGTTGATGCTGATCTTTGTTTTTATTTTTATTGATATTTTGATTGAGTCTTTTACCTCTTAGCAATTGTAAATATTTTTCCTCTTTCAGATATAGTGTGGAAAGCTTCTAGCTATGTCGAATTAATTGGGTGGGTGTATTGTTCCATTCTAGATTCCAATTCCATTACTCGGGAGCCATTTACCGTTTTACAGGATTTCAAGATGTCCCAAGTTCCAAATTCCATGCAAGTTTGTAATTTGATTGGTAAAGAGGTTGAAGTTTGCATACCTCTATAAGAACGACACCATGTCCTAAGTCCCAAGTCCAAGAGCACTTAGAAACGTCTACATGGAAGCTCGTTTCAGGTAGTTTAAGAGCCAAGCAAATTAAAGCTCTTTTAAAAAAAGTGGCATTTTGCTTTGAGAGGTGAGTTTAGAAAATAGAAATCTATCCATCATAAAAAAAATCCCAATAATTTTTTTTGAACAAAACATTTGATTTTCATGCTTAATTAATTATGAAATTCAAAATCCAAAAATAATAATACCAAAATAAACTTGAATGCCTTGGTTTACAGAACATTGAAAACAACGTGTGCATCTAGGTATACATGCAACCCATCAAATGATCTCTCTATGTTCAAGAACATAGAAAATCCATAATTATATGAATAATGTATAATTAGTTAAATACAACATTCAATGATTCCAGCACTTTTTTTAAATATTTCTTGTTACTTTGTACACTTCAACAATCAAACCAACTTTTGGTAAGAACTCAGGGAGGTCAGCCAATGTCCACTCAATGTTCTTTGGTTCACATGCAATCAAATTTTTTCACCCCTATCCTATATTGTAAAAAATCAATTAAGTTGTTTGAAAAATTTATAGTTTGTTTTTCTATATTGAAAGTTTATATTGTGAATTATTAAAAAAATTCTTTATTCTAAATAATTACTTACAAGTTTTGGAAGAATTTAAATACAGTGTATAGCTAGAATTTTTGTTTGATCCCCTACATTATATGATAAAAAATATTTCAAAAATGTTTTTGAATTGCTAA
This sequence comes from Ulota crispa, assembly GCA_963920765.1. Lineage (NCBI taxonomy): Eukaryota > Viridiplantae > Streptophyta > Bryopsida > Orthotrichales > Orthotrichaceae > Ulota > Ulota crispa. The sequence goes on from OY987244.1 coordinate 31,195,268, forward strand.
TACATGAAGGCTTGATTATAGTTTTTGTATACCAAAGTTGGATACAATTGTCATTCATTGCAATCTTGATAAATTTTTGATGTGAAAATTCAAAAAATTTAGTGCAATCTTCAATTGCGTGTTTGAATATCTTGTTGAATTGAGTCAAATCCAAAAAAACAATCACATAAAAGATAGAATGATTTTGTGAGAACACCCAAAATTTTGGAGCTAAATCAAATTTTATTAAATAGTAAAGAGGTGGTGGAAAATTTACTTGATCCCACATGGTTTTCAAAGAGTACATTGAGTGACCTCCCCAAGTGTAAGAAATAGCATTTGGAGAGAAAATTTAGAGGCAACGGCACAATTAGGGTACCCAAAAAGATTGTTTAATTCTAATTTGGTCTTACTTATGATACTCCTCCTATCTATTAAACCCTAATGGATAGTGTTGTGATGTTGAAGTTTTGAAAATAACATGCTTATAATTGTAAATTAATAAAAAAAAACATTTAATTTTTTTGAGAAATGTTAGTAAACTGTCTCATTTCATCAAAATGAAATAAAGGACTCATCCAAAATCTAGATTACAAATTTGTTGGATAGGATCAAGGAAAATGGGATTATAGTAGTGCAAAATTCTATGGCCCATGAATTTAAAATATATTAGCCCATAAGTTAATAAAACTAATTGTTGTGAATTGTTTAAACAACAATTTCATGTGGGTTTTTCCACGCTTAATAAAGAACATAAAAGAATTGCAGCTGTACATTTTAAGTGGCAAAAATATGCACTTGCACTTGTTTCTAAGACTTCTAAGTGCAAGTACCGTCATGGTTGTCACATTGGGCAAACCTTGGCTATTAGATAAGACATGCAGATGTACAAAACAAATGGTAGATACGGACATTTCCATCCACTCTTGCATTTTAGGGTTTTCTTAGGGTTTTTGAACTAAAAAGGAAAATTTTAATTACAATTTTTTGGTTTTACTACAAAAGATGGCTTTAAATCCACGTTTTGACTTCATGTTGGCAACAAAGAGTGTCACTAGCATGTACAAAGTAAGAATTTTTTATCATTTTTGATTTCAACTACAAGTTTACTACATTGGATGGACATGAGCTTGATTGGGCACTTTGAGCGGACGGGCGAGCAAACAAATGGGCAATTCAACACTTCAACTTGACAACCTTGCGTACATTCAATTACCAAAATTTTAATAATTAATAATGTGGAGACTGGATGCATTACAAATCACAATTCTAGAAAAGTCCAAATGAAGACATTTGGGTTCTAATCACTTGTATGGTGTGAAACGGACTGAAGATAGTCATTATTATGGAGGAACATTTTCTCAATGAATGTCATAACATAATGAGAGCTGAAGAAGAAAACTTCATCACTCCACATTCAAATTTCCCCATAAATATAAGAAATCAGAGTTAATAATCTAGACTCACTAGTGCAAGTGACGTACAAGTTCTTTCTAGATGGCAGTCATGGCACAAACACTTATGTCTATCTACTCTTGCTTTATAGGGCATTTTTAAGATTTTTGACCTAAAATAGGAAGAATCAAGTTATTATTTTTCATTTTTACTATGTGATAATGGTGATATGGCTTTAAATCCATGTTTTAACTTCATGTTGGCAACAATGAGTGTCACTAGCATGTACAAAGTAATTTTTCTTTTATCAAAATTTTCATTTTTTGAAATCAATTATGAGTTGACTTACTTGACTACTTCAAATAGACATGAGCTCAGTTGGGCACTTTAGGCAGATGGACAAGACAAATATGCGATCCAATGTGACAACCATGGCATAAATAGCTATGTTACAAGCAAAAGTAGAAATTTGAAAAACTTTTCACAAGACTATAAACTATAAAGAATAGAGAAAAACTAATAGCATTACAATTTGTTTTTTATAAGAAATGGTTGTTCCATTTTTATACATCATGAAGTGATGTTTGCCACTAAACCTTGGCTCTTTTTTTTTCATCCATTTTCATTATTAAACCGCCTTTGACTGATGCGTGGACGTGACACCTGACCCCTGACCCCTCTCATGTCTCAATCTCAAAAGGCATTTCACCCAAAGAAACTCTAAATTGAGCTAGGGTCTGTATGGTTGGGACTTGGGGGACTGTAAGAGCATCTCCACCGGATGGCCAAAGCCGGGCAAATGGCGAGTATGTGGAGCTACTGTTCACGAATTGTGCTCCCTCCAGTCACAAGGTTAGGGTTTCGTTCTTGCCGGCCTCGCTAAAGAAGGCCTCAGGCATGGGGACCTGCCGGGATAGCTTGCTTGTGTAGCGAGCTGGAAGGGCAAAGCAAAGCTTTCATGTTTGGCAGATGCTCTGTCCATGCAGAAACACCCCCTTAGGGCCCTTGAGCTTGCCTGCCAAAGAGGCTGTGTTTTGGGGGCCCACAACCTACATGGAGTTGTTTCAAAGGCTATTTTGATTTGACAGTACCCTAAATCCTACTGACGAACTACTGCTCCATCCTTCCCAACCTCAACTGGTGGAGATTGGATGCCCAACCCCGCCACTTCAGTCACTATGGCCATGGGCAAACAGCTGTGTGGAGCCAGTGTTTCCCAGGACCATTGGAGATGCTCTAAGCCATACTACAAACCGCCCCGTTACAAGTAGTCACGTGGCCTACACTAGTTCCCCATTGATGCCTGCCCAAGGGGAAGAAGAAAGAGGAGCACTCTACACTAGTCTAATCTATGGAGTAGCTACAGCAAAATCCTCTGATTCCACGGCGGTCAGTATGTGGTATACGAAATTGTGCATTTAGGTTGTCCCATACTAATTTCTCAACATTACACACAATTTAAATACTTATTGTTAAAATAATAATTTTCAATAATAATTACTGTCATAAGCAATTTTTAAAGGCCTTAGCAACAACAATATAGTTGTAAGACAACAAATTAGCTAACTCCGTATGGTAAATCATGTGAAATCTTAGTATCTGAACAATTTCATGCACCTCCAAGTGGCCAAACAATGAGTCACAAGGTAACTTCCCATGGAAAGGCAACCTAATTGTTAAGGTAACTCAAATGCACTACGTCAGTGAAACCTCCCATAATGCAAATTCCCTATTTGCATAAGCAATTATAGTTCTTAAATTGCATACTCCCTATGTGCATAAAGTGTAGTCCAATAACTATGGATGGAGTTATTTTTGTCTGAGTGGGACCACTTGCAAAGTACATCTTATAATCCCATTGGTGACTCATTTCGTGAAATATTTTTAATAGAAGGCAATCAACCACAAGTGATTTTTTTAGATGAACCACCTACTAATTGTGCAACATGCACATGTTGAAAAGTAAATGACTTATGGCACTTGAACCTCTTTGTGTGCATATCACTAAAACATACTTGAGGGTTTTCATGCAATAAGAAAGATTTCACTGTATTTGATGTAAGGTAGACAAACCCAATACCGTTCGCCTCTCCATTCCCGCTCAAATCTACGGGGAGGGTTCATTCTAGGCCCAAAATCTAGGCAGGCCATAGATGCCCAATTTTTAGGTCATAAAAATAGGGCATCTATGGCATGCCTAGATTTCAAGCCTAGAATGAACCCTCCCCATAGATTTGAGCAGGAATGGGGGAGGCAAACGGTATTGGGTTTGTCTACTTTAGACCATTATCCCTTAAGCACCCCAATGACAGGATCCTGCTGTTGGGGCCCACAACTTTATCTCATTTTTTCTCTTAATTTGTACTGTGAAAAGTTGAAAACAGTCATGGCTGGTTCCCATTGGCAGAGAATGTAGTCCTTTTTCAAATCCTACGATCACGTTTTCTGGATGTATTTTTCCAAGCTATGGTGGCCATTAACCCTTCACTGCCCAAGTGGCCATTTTTGGCCTTGATTCCTGTCTTATTTGACAATCGAGTGATGGCACAATTAGGGTGCCCCAATATGGCCTCTTTGGACCTCCGGAAAGGACTCTGGTCTTGTGAGTCCGGATTATTTTTGTGTAGCAAAAAAAATGAACTCGCAAGTGATGAGACGTTTTTCTTAAGTTTTTCTTCCGTTCAGACATTCATTTAGAAAGTGTTCCTTCCATCAAAAGGACTCTCTTGATTTTTTTTCACACCATAAAAGTGATTAGAACCCAAATGTCCTGATTCGGACTTTTTTGACTTGTAATTTATAATTGCTCCCTAAAATGAACTATTAACATTTTAATAGTTTTGACCATATGTACACCTAGAAACAAGTATATGTGCATGCTTTTGCCACTTTAAAAAAAATCAAAATTTTAATGTTCTTTATTGGCCGTGGAAAAACTCACATGAAAATGTCCCTAAAAGAATTCATCACAATTGATTTTAATAATGTATGGACTAATACACTTTAAATTCATGGACCATAGAAGCTTGCACACCTATAAATGCATTAACCTAATTCCTACTATCCAAATTTGTAGTCCGGATGAGTCCTTTACTTCATGTTGATGAAATGAGATAGTTTTGGAACTTCTCATAAAATTGCTCATTTGGACATGATAACATTCATCATTTGAAAAAGTGCATTTTTTTCCTACTAATTTACAAGTATAAGCAACTTCTTGCCAAAAAATAAATAGCAAAGCACTATCTAGTAAGACGTAATAAATAGCAGAAGTATCATGGGTATGGTCAAATTGGAACTAAGCAATCCTTTTTGGGTACCCCGATCGTGCCATCACCCAATCACAGGTGGTGAGGGGTTAAACCCCCATTTTCTCCTAAATCCTAAAATAACTCTGGGCACTCAAGGGTTAAGAAAACATTATCAGCAGCCACAGTTCTGCCTAAACCAGGTACAAAACACTACCGAGCAATCAACAAGAAAAGCGTGTCAGTCCATTCTCGGAGTCCTCGGAGTCCACACTCCATCCACCCCTCCACAGACCATGCGTGCATGCCTGCCTGCCTCTACAGAATCGCAGTCCACTTCGCAACCAACACAAACTTCGACCCTTCGACGACGACGATGACGACAATATCGCAGTGTTTCTCTCGTCTCGGATGTGCCAATCCTCCGAGTCCTTGTCGACACGCACACCGCAATTCTCCAGTGCTCCAATTTTCACAAAACAGTACTGCAGTACTGCACAACTTAGTTCCTAAAAGGCGAAGCTTTCGATGCAACTGGACGGACTATTGCAAGAGCCGGGGACGCGACTATCACGGCGTAATGTGCGTTGCTGGGTGGGCCCACGTGGTAACATTACCATGGAGTTCATGCAAATTATTTGCTCTATAAAGTTAACATAAGGTGCGGCTCATTCTATGCCCGTTGCCTTTGCGGAACTACAGACTTGGTTGGACTTGATTGAAATCTGTCCTTTTCTCAAGACATTTTGTCTTCGTCGGCCGGTATTAAGTTGGATCAGAACTACTGTAGAGCAACGGAACCTCCTGTGCAAGTTGTGGGAATCAGGGCATCTCCCGGGCATCTCCCGGGCATCTGTAGCAGGAAGAGAAATCTTCGTCATTTGAGAGAATTTTTCGCCAGTGAGGGCATCATCAATACAGCACTAGGTATTTGGCAGGGCCTGGGACTGCAAAAACACTGCTATTTTTTGACTAGTGTATAATTAGAAAATGAGATTAATATCATTGGAAGCGTATACAAAAACTCGTTAAACAAATAAAATGACATATGGTATTGGAGATTGGACAAACAAACTAACGCCCATTGAAAAAATAACTAAGGGATAAATAACACGGTAAACCATGCCTAAAAAAGAATAATCAGATAGTGGCATTCCAAATTGCTATTTTTTCAATGAGTGTTAGTTTGTTTGTCCAATCTCCAATACCATATGTCATTTTGTTTGTTTGACGAGTTTTTGTATACACTTCCAATGATATTAATCTCATTTTCTAATTATACACTAGTCAAAAATAGCAGTGTTTTTGCAGTCCTACGCCCCCATCAAATACCTAGTGCTGTATTGATGATGCCCTGAGAGGGATAACTTCGCCATTGCGAGAAAACTTCGTCGGTGCGAGAAAATCAAAAACTCTGCAGCAAGAAAACGTCGTCAGGGTCCCAAAATATTTGCTGTTGGAGATAAAGGACGGCTCTCTCGTGTTTAGGGCATCCGCAATGCAGACCTTTTAAACAATCCCTGTACTGTACCTGTAAATGACGAGTATTTCCCAAGACCTTTGGCATGCCGGGTTTAGAGCATCTCTCCACTTGTGGCTCTCGCTCGTTCAAAGTGGATGAAAAGTAGTCAAGTCCCTCTCAGGCCACGCTCAAATTCTCTTATTTGAAGAGTCTAACAAGTCACTCTTCAAACCACTATTCATGTACTATTCAGCCTAATTTTAGTGAGCTTTATACTCTACTGCCCTAAATAAGTGCTCGACTGCTTATTTATACGGTGTCTTGGAGTGTTAGGCCACCTTTTCAAAGAGCATGGGTGGAGATTGGGAGCCTCCAGGCCTCACCAAATTAGATGGAAAACTTTGAGCGAGTCTGAACCAGTGGAGATGCTCTTAGGGTTTCATTGTATGCAACTCAATGCAAACCAATTCCATATTAAACTTTGATCAATGGGATGATTGCAAGAAACACTTGTACTATTTCTTGTCCCCTTCACCTCCCACAAGTGCTTTTTGGCTTGTAACTTTTGCGCAACAAGTTCTTTTGAGCTGAAATTTCAGAGGAAGGTACATGTCATAGTTACAGACCTTCCATAATTTTTGTATTTTCTTAAAAATTATTTTACTATTTTTGAACGGCTCCCAAATAGGTGTTTACCTTAGCCATTTTGGGGGTTTTTTGTACTATTTTGGGTCCAAAACCGCTTTTCTATGGCTATAAATCAGGGATGTTGTTTATGGAGCATGCTCACATGTATTTGTAGAAGGGTTTTGCAAAATTATAAATTCCATGGCATCTACATTGTCTCAAAGTGGGCATCCTATCTCCCTTCATTGGCAAAATACAAACAAGTTCCTTAGCAAAGCAATTGTACCATGTGAATGTGTTTAATGGGTTCTCAAATGGCCTATTTTATTTTATTTTTTTGAATTATTTTACTATTTTCTAAAAAGCAAGAAAGGAATTGGCTTTTTGTTGGTGATTTTGTTTTGCGCATAACTCTTAGAATAATTTTTTTCTAGATCTAAATTTTCACAAGTATGCTATTTCAGTGCTTTACAAACTGTCCATATTTTATTTTATTTAAAAAAAATTATTTCCAAAAGCTCGATAGTACTACTAGTACTACAAGTACTGAGGGTGTTTGAGACAAAATTGTGAAGTGTTTCTTGCAACTACCCAATGGTTGTCTGCCACGTGGGGAAGAGTCAAAACTTTGTTTTGCTTAATTTGCTGAAATGCTCTAGAAAAAATGGGGAGAGGTTTCCAAGGCAAATAGTTGAAACTTGCCGATCTAGCTCATTTGTTTGTCAAGACCATGAAAATGTAGTTGTTCCTAACGATGGCATTGGGTTGCACAATTAAACCAAAACTTGGTACAATACCAATGCAGTCGTCAATCCCGGATGCATTGCGGATACTCTTAGGTCATCCTCAATCAGCCCAGCAAAGAGGTCTGGTGTACCAAGCCTGAAACACCATATTAGGTAAATTGGGATAAAACGGAGGGACCATTTTGTACTCCACCTTAATTTTACATACAATAAATACAAGTGATGATTATAGTTCAAAGTTGTGATTATTTAAAATTCTTGGAGGTAATTATTGAGACTTCACAAGTCTTCACTATTGTACAAAAAGTGCATGTTTGTTTGTTTGTAATATGCTAAATTGTACATAATGGCAAAATAGTGAAAGTCCCAAAATGTAATATTTTTCCCAATTTACCTAATATGATGTTCTAATCTACTAGTAGCCAACTAGCCATTAGCACATTACATAAAAATTATATCATTTGGAGTGCATAAAGTTTTTTATTTTGAAAACGCAATGGAATTTTGGTTTGGACATTGCATGATTTAGATACATCACAATAAATGTTCCTGCCTAAGTCCCAATATAAAGCTCCAAATTCGGCATAGTTCTTGTCCCACTAAAAGGTTCCCTTTTGTTAATTTCAATTGTTGAGAAAACGTTTGTCATGTCCAATGATCTCATGGGGCAAGTTTAGCAATTAAAGAGCATTCCTCTCCTAACAAGCTTGGCCTTGCACATATGAAGTACCATTGTTGCTAGGTAGTTGCAAGAAACACTTCACAATTTTGTCTCAAACACCCTCAGTACTTGTAGTACTAGTAGTACTACCGAGCTTTTGGAAATAATTTTTTTTAAATAAAATAAAATATGGACAGTTTGTAAAGCACTGAAATAGCATACTTGTGAAAATTTAGATCTAGAAAAAAATTATTCTAAGAGTTATGCGCAAAACAAAATCACCAACAAAAAGCCAATTCCTTTCTTGCTTTTTAGAAAATAGTAAAATAATTCAAAAAAATAAAATAAAATAGGCCATTTGAGAACCCATTAAACACATTCACATGGTACAATTGCTTTGCTAAGGAACTTGTTTGTATTTTGCCAATGAAGGGAGATAGGATGCCCACTTTGAGACAATGTAGATGCCATGGAATTTATAATTTTGCAAAACCCTTCTACAAATACATGTGAGCATGCTCCATAAACAACATCCCTGATTTATAGCCATAGAAAAGCGGTTTTGGACCCAAAATAGTACAAAAAACCCCCAAAATGGCTAAGGTAAACACCTATTTGGGAGCCGTTCAAAAATAGTAAAATAATTTTTAAGAAAATACAAAAATTATGGAAGGTCTGTAACTATGACATGTACCTTCCTCTGAAATTTCAGCTCAAAAGAACTTGTTGCGCAAAAGTTACAAGCCAAAAAGCACTTGCGGGAGGTGAAGGGGACAAGAAATAGTACAAGTGTTTCTTGCAATCACCCTGATACTAATCTTTAAATCATTAATAATGAGGAAATGGTAGCATGCACAAATATGGTACTTTTTGCATGGAATTTGGGTGCCCAAACGGCAACATCAAAGCTGAAGATTTTGCACACATTTCATAGATGATATATTGATCCTAGAATGCATTTGTCACTAGCATAATGATTAAAATAATGAGGAGCCCGCAGCCTTCACAAACTATGCACAAACATGGTACCTTTTGCATGAAATTTGGGTGTCTAAACGGAAACATAAAAACTTGAAATTTTGCAAATATTTGGTAGGTGGTATACTAATTCTAGAATGCATTTGTCACTAGCATGATGATTAAAATATAGTTAATTCCTCATGGAGAAGTTTTTTGGAGTTTTATAATGGGACAGAGGGAGTAGCTCACTTCCAAAAAACTTAGAGGCCTCTTCAAATCAAACCTAAATAAGAAAACTTTAGTAAATGGGACGGCTGTAGTACAAACCTTTACTAAAAGTTCCTTATTTAGGCTTAATTTTAAAAAGCCTCTAAATTTTTTGGAAGTTAACTAACATTTATTATGATGTATCTAAATCATGCAATGTCCAAACCAAAATTCCATTGCATTTTCAAAATAAAAACTTCTTACACTTCAAATAATATAATTTTTACGTGATGATCTAATGGCTACTAATAAATCAGGCATGGTATACCGGACCTCTTTGCCGGGTCGATTGAGGATGCCCTTACTCCATCCATGCAACCTACATTTGCAAACTTAACCGTATATAACAATGCAAAACGGTTTCCAAATCATTGTTGAAGACTTGAAGAATAGGGGGGCTTGAAGGCGAGAATCTTTCTTTGTGTGAGTTACGAATGTTAGGCCACTGGTTCCTTTGAATGAAAACTCTTTCACAGTGCCTTATTTTAGTGTACATGCAATATCCAAAAGCGAGTTGCTAAAGCCACACCCAAATTGCTAACCACACCTCAAGGTGTGCTTTGAGCATGAAATGTGAGAATTTATTACCAATTTTTTGATTTGGATCAAAAAAACATGTTTCATCTCTATCATTTGAAGGTTATATTCAAAAAAATTGGAGATATTTGAATTTAGAATTAAAAATATATGACTTTTGAATACTTAAAGCAAAAATATATATAAATAATAATGATAATTGCAATAAATTTCAACAATAAATTTGGTTAATTTGTTGTGTTTTCTTTTCAAGGAGGTGGTAATGCCATGATTGAATGAATGATGGACTACTTGAATTTAAAAAATAGCATTAAATTCTCAAATCACATGCACTAAAGTGTATGGCGCTAACAATTATGGGTGTGGCTTTAAGAATTCCCTATCCAAAATCTTCAAGTAATATTTTAAGATAGAATTGCCATGGTTTTCAAATCATAAAAGGATACTTACAAAGCATTGAAAGATACTTGCAACCCATTGAAAGATGCTTGCAAAGCATGGAATATATATCCAAACCCTATGCATGCGAAATATTGGAAGATATGTGCAAAACAATGAGAACTCTCCTACTGTTCATGGACATAGAAATTAAGCCCATAATTACATTAATAGTTTAAGTCTTATTGAATATATTATCATGGTTATTAGGATTTCCTCTCTCTAGTTGCAAAATATGATGAGTTTTCAACCAGTTGAAAATCTCCCAGTGTAGATTAGCCAAAGGACAAGTGACCATTTGAAATGATATATTATAAAATGTAAACAAATGAAAAACAATTAAATGGTTTTCTAGTCCAACCAAAGATTGCTTATTGCAAGAGGCAAAGAATAGACTAAGAACGCCATATTCATTGAATTGGGAATATCATGTTCCCAAGTTATACTTCATCTTAACCCTTAAAGGACCAACTGTCCCCTCGGGGGACAAATGGATTTTGGGCATGTACCTATAGCTAATATACTTTTTGTGATTTTTAAAACTTTTATTGAAGGTGGGCAATTTGAAGATCTACATGGGCATCTAATTTTTTCTTCATTCAAACATTTATTGAAGAAGTTATGCATGAATTTCTGAAAAAAGAGGGCAAGCAGCCCAAAAAAAATTTCAAAATTGTATTTTATTTAAATAAAAATCTGAAATCGGTTCTTTAGATTTTTATATATGTGGACATCTTTGAATCATTCAATTTTGATAGATGAGATGAAAGTTATGAGAAGTTTTAGTTTGAGGGTAGGTATGGGACTCCCAAACCTCCATTCTTGTTCCCCCTTGTAAAACTTGTTGCTTTACTTTTTTGAGCCCTTTGTGTATTTGTTTTTTGACATTTTTTTTGCAAGTTGTAGTAGACTAAGATTCCTTAGTTTTCACCATTCAGATCAAAGTAATTCACATTTCTCAATTTTACATAAATCCTCCAATTTGGCCTTGTATATATGCAAATTTCATGACCTTACAGCTTTGCAATATTTTACAAAGTATGATCCACACCTCCGTTTCATTTGGAAATTCTCCAACATTTACCTACCTTGGTCTTCTACATAGGAAAGATAAACCTCAACTTTGCGTAGAGCAATTTTTTTGATATAGGAGCCGTCAAAGGCTTCTGAAATTTTTGGGCAGCAGGGAAAAAACTTTTGTTTTCACTTCAAATGTCAATATCTCACTCCTCTACAACTAGAATGAGCTGATTTTTTTCCATAAGTACCTCCCATAGTCTAGGGCAAGATCTTATGGTTAAATTTTCAAAAAACCCTTTTTTCCTACCTTTCTACTCATTCTTCCAAAAGTGACAAATTTGAGTGATTTTCCAAGAAAAAAGGGCTTGGTCCTTTAGGAGTTAAACCTAGAGCTTGGTTCAAGGTGGTCACCTTAACCCCTAAAGGCCCAAGCAGTTTTCTCTAGTGAAAGTCATTGTTAACTACCACTTTGGGGGGAATGAGTAGAAAAGTAGGAAATAAAATTTGTTTTGCAAATCCAACCTTAGGATCTTGCCTTAGACTAGAAGAGGTACTTGTGGGAAAAAATCAGGTCATTCTACATGGAGAGGAGGGAGATATTTACATCTAAAGTGAAAAAAAAGGTATTTTTGTGTGTTGTTCAAAAAAATTCAGAAGCTTTTGTCCACACTTACATGAAAAAAATTACTCTACACAAAGTTGAAGTTTATTTTTTCCATGTAGAAGACCAAGTTAGCTATGTGTGGGAGAATTTTCAAATCAATTGGAACTATAAAACACATGGGGGAAAATAGTAAGTAAAAAGTAGAGAATGAGTCAAATCACTAAATTGTTAAGAATTTAATTATTAAAATGAAAAAATGAAAATCCCAACGGTTATAATGTTGTGATAAACAATCTACTTCCTTAGGTTTAGTTTTTTTTTCAAAATATTAAAAATTGTGGAAAATCAAGGATTTCAAAGTTTATTTTAGAGTAGAGAATCCATAACTGCCCACAAACTAAAACATCTCATAACTTTCATCTCATCAATTGAAGTTGAATGATTCAAAGCTTCCCACATATAAAAAAATCTAAAGAACCAATTTCAGATTTCTATTTTTAGAAAATATGAATTTTTAAGAAGTTTTTTGGGCTGCCTGGATTGCCATCCCTCCCCCGGGCAGCTAAAATTCTTGCATAACATTTTTGTCAAATGTCAAAATGACAAAAAAAATTAAATTCCCGGCCCGGGTGGATAACTTACCGCATTTTAGATTTATCGTGCGGCATTATATAGGGAGGGATTTATTCATTTGAGATAAAAATTATAATGAAATTACAACTAAGAAAGGGTACATTAAAAGGGCTGCATTCATTATAAGTAATATAGGTAGTGAAAAAACATGTGATATTAATTATTTTTATAAGTAATGAAGGGGCCAAAGACGTGGGGTATCCTATGTTTGGTACTATATTTCGTATAATAGGGTGGTATACAAGGTGCCACGTGTTGTTGGATGAGTATGAATTGTCTTACATGATACATACATGTAAATGAAGATCATTCACTTGCTTTGATTTTTAGTTTAGTTACTTATGAACTTTTGAAGTTATTGCATTGTATGTTTTGATTAAGAATATGCTCTCTGTTTTGACCTTACCTATAAAACTATGGTGCATTAAACCCTAACTTGTCACTTTGCTTAACAATTCATGCTTTTTAATTATAAAGAAAATAGCCTAGAAAAAAAAGAATCACCAAGCCCTTATAAGTAAGTAAAGAGTGCCCTAAAATAGGTCATTTGGCCAAATTATATAATTATAGAGACCCTTTATTCAACCCAAGGAACTAAATAGCCCTTATAAATTACCCCCTCGCCGCACATGGGGTACCCAACATACAAAGAGTGTTCCCCCGAGATTCCCGGGTAGGTCTTGGAATTCCCCACCTTCCATAATAGTTTAAAAAAATCACAAAAACTAGGTTAACTATAGGTACATGCCCGAAATCTCAACTGTCCCTTAGGGGACAGTTGGGCTTTTAGGGGTTAAACCTAGTTTATTCCCAAAATCAGGGCTTCTTCCCAAATTAACAAATATGACGTTCGAAGGCTAATTCAAAGCACTGACTCAAATTTTACTTCATCCGAAAATTCATGAAAAAGTAGGAAATTTTGGACTGTCTTCAGCATTCAAGGAACTGAAGGTCACTAAAGACAAAGCTACATGCTCACAAGATGCTTTTTCCAAAGATTGGAGTGACAACACAAATGTACATTTTGTACCTTGTCTTTGGCGTATCCAGCTTGTACTTCTTTACAACCATAACGTGCCGTAAAAATTAAGGTGAAGTCATCCACAACCACGGTTCTTCGTCACACATGAAATGCTTCTACAACAGAAACCGTATGGAAGTCAAAAACGGATGGCGTAAGGGAAAATCTGGAGTTATTATAATACTTCACGCTAACCCCAAAAAAGAGGTAGAAATCGATGCCGAGGTAGGAATAGTTTAACCCATACACTTTTCATGGGGATAGTAGATTTGTTGTCATGTAATTGACATTTGCTATAAATAAGAAGTTTGAATTTAGGATATCAGAAAGGTCATTAGAAGTCTTAAATTGCATTGATTTATGTTCTAATCCGTTTGTTGATTTTCAAATGTAGTAAAGGTGTGGATCCATTTTAAACACAAGAAAAATATCTTATGTTGTAATGGTTGCAAAGGTACTTTAGATTTTCAAGGGTTAAACCAAGAGAAGAGCTTAACACCATTGTCATTTACAAGTGGAGGGAAAAGGTGTCCTAAACGATTGGTTCTCAACAATTAATAATGTATTAAACAACTATAATTAAATCATTATATAGTTGTTTAGGATATTTGTGGTCATTATGAACCAATCATTTATGACACTTTTTTTTCTAGTGCTGGAATTCTTAGCAATTGGGTAATGAAAAATGGCATGAATTGGTGATGATTAATCAAAATAGAGAAGTTTAGGCCAAGTTCTTTTTTTTGGCAAAAATTCGCCTAAATCTTACCTTAGGAGGGCACTAGCTACCGTAACACTAGAAAAATATTGCAAAAATGTCAATGAAATTGCCATATCCTCCCCCAAGCCAACATCAAGTTCTCCAAAATTTAGGTGAAATTTACTAATATTAATACTATTTATGGATGAACATCCACATATGGATGATACTATCTAATTCTGTCCATCTTTTCCTTACTTGCTTGCATTGGTGGGTGTGCGGATAAAATTAATACTATTTATGGATGAACATCCACATATGGATGATTCTATCTAATTCTGTCCATCTTTTCTTTACTTGCTTGCATTGGTGGGTGCGGGTCCCTCTACCCTAGTAAAATGAAAAAAAAAAACGCTGGTGGAAGGGGTAAGGGGGGAACCTGCCAAGCAAGCATTGCAGCAAAAGTGGTAAAAAAGTCAGCAATTTTAGCTTTCTTGCAAAAGCAAGGATACCGCGCAATAAACCCCGCAATAATTCCATCCCCTTCAGGAAAACCGCTACTTTCACAAACTGCTTTCCTGTAATAATGCCAGGTGGCGCCCGGGTCTTCGGCCAATCCGAGCACTTCTCACATAATTACGAAGGCGCATCTCCTATTTCTAGTCTCACTTCTGTTTCTAGGTTGATTTGCAGTAGCGACGAAAGCTAATCCGCAGGGTTCTGTTGAGAAAAGTGAAGTTCTGTGGAGACGTTGGAGGGATATGAAATTGCAAGTGGATTGTGCAGTACATTTGAGACGAGTTGCAGCTATGCTTACTCCAGTGCCGCACCAACGGAAGGCTTGTGCACGCTTTAATTACGGTATGTGCGATAATTGGGTGCTTATAATAAGTGACCCTCTAGAAGATCGGAGGCGGAGGAGTTTTGTGCCGTTCCTGCATCTCGGCTGGTGCTTGAAAACTCCTTCGACACCGAGAATTCTGCAGTTTGCATTGAGAGAGGCAGAGTGCTCGTCGGCACCTGTGCACCTCGCCCACATGAAGGAACGGTTCACAATAAGGTAGGAGGCTCTAATTCGGAGCACACTCTAAAATGGAGCACCTCCTTAACCCCTAAAATTATTTTGAGTTTAGAAGCCCAAAATTACTCCAAAATACGAGTCCCTAAATTAGGGTTAAAATCTTCACTGAAACTTATTTTTTAACAAATCCAATCCTAGGATCCTTTGGTTGACTTGCACAACTACATTGTCCCAAAATTTTAAAATAAATATCCCTATCAATTGCAAAATCAATGTGCCTAAATTTCAAAATGTAGGTTTTTCTAGTCCTTCCAAAAAGTGAAGTTTTGATTTTCAAACTTTTTAGAAAAAAACGCATATGTTGTATTTCTTGTGCAATTTTTGCAATATGTCGGAAAATGGGTTGAAAGCGTATATAAAAAAATTTAACCAAAAAAAAATTGGATTCATTTTTACAAAAATTGTAAAGTGAAAGGTATTGATGAATGAAAGATATAACCAATATGCTAATAAGTTTTGGAAGAGTTTGAAAATTGTTAATCCCAATGGTGAGAATGCTCTAACAGACAATTAGTAAATTTAACTTTTATTTTCATTTGAAAATTTTCAAAATTGAGAGTAAACAATAACTCTATATGTTTTTTCTACTCTCTTCCTACCTTCATTGCCCACAAAAGAAAATTCCTTGTAACTCTTACCTCATTATTTGGAATTGAGTGATTCAATTTTTTTGAGTAGGTATCAATCTATACAATTCTTTAAAAAAAAATTTAAAAAAATTAAAACATGTTTTTGCTGCTCGGTTTGACATTGAAATTGATAAAACCTTATAACTTTTGCAATACTTATCCAAATGACATGAAATAAAGCTTCACATGTAGATTATGATGAGTAGCATCCATCCTAAAAATTTCATGAAAAAATTCCAATTTATGAAATCAATAGAGCCTACCCAAGTTCTCATAAAGCCCAAAGTAGGTTCCTTGGGTCTTTAGGGGTTAACCCCTGAACGTCACAAAAGCTCTTTTTGGCCAAATGTACGATCATATATACAGATGCATTTGAGCTGCTCTAAGGACTTTCCAAAAAAAATTATGCATCCATCATCATACAATCCTTCAATATGTATGATTGGAACACTTCATTTTCAGCTGATGCAAACTTCTGAATACTAATTGCAATCATCTTTGATGCTGTATCTCTAGAGCCCAAAGGATCTTTAGGGGTTAAATGTACTTTGTTTGTACATGTTGATATTCATAGCCCTTAACGTGTTATTTGTTAAATTGGGAAAAACAATACATTTTGGGACTTCTGAAGGTTTTAGGTGATCATATAAAACCAAACTCACAGTGTTTTTTTGGTACACATGCCCTCACCTGAAAGGAGGAATTTGCAAGGGAAAAAATCTTAGTGGCTCATACTAAATTTGATACGTTTGAATCTGGTTTAAGGTAACTTTTTGGGTTTAAGGTGGAGTACAAAATGGAACCCACTTTTTCCCCAATTTAACAAATAACACGTTCCTTCAATAATGTACATTTGATGTACATTAGAGGAGGTACTCCATTTTAGAGCCCTAGAGCCTTTCCACTTCAAAATTTCATAACCAATTCTACAAAGTTTCAAAAAATATGAAATAACTTGGGTTAGAATGTTAGATGCCAATTCCTCTTGTCTTTCAAGAAAATTTACTGAAAAATATTTCAAAAAGTTTCACCTACCCAAAATTTGATTTTAGCCCTTAGATGCTCCATTTATGAGCCTCCTACCTTACACCCAATAGGCTCAATAGGTTGCCCCACACTATTTACCCAACTTTCATAAAACACCAAATCATTTAGGTTGCCCCATACTAATTTCTTGATATTTCACACTATTTAAATATTTATCAAGGCTACATCAATTTTTATCAATAATTATTGTGATGAATAGTGGAGGAAGCAAGCAGGGGTTGGGCACAACAACATACGGCAAAGCCAAAGAGCAGGGAAGCTAGAACTTTACAAAAATCTAGGAATTATTATAGCGTAAAGAGAGTTGCATGCCCCTCTAGGTGGCCAAGGGTGAGTCATGAAGTACCTTTGCCAAGGTAAGGCAACCTAATTGTTAAGGCAACCTAAATGCAGTATTTGGTGTAGGGTTAATCCCTAAAGGATATTGCCTACCAAAAGCGTTGGATGTGTTCATATGATGACCGTTTTGAATTTGAAAAAATGGTGTTAAGATAAATGCCAAAAATCCCCCAAAAATCCCAAGTGACCGGTTGTTTGTGACTTGGAATAGAATTTACGGCTCCAGTGGGATTCATGTGCTACCTAAGTATCCCATCCATACACAATACTAAAGAGCGTATACAATACAACAACATTCTTTAGGGGTTAAATAAAGTAATCCTCATTCAAACTCCTACCATACACTCAATTTTTCATCAAATCTAAAAATAATTACATATTTGAAAAACTTAGAAATAGGGACAAAGATAAATGAAAATTTGAAAAGTAGAGTATTCCTAACCCATACCTTTAATTCATGCCAAAAGTAATTTTGCACAAATGCATATGTCAAGTTCATCAATTTTCATCAACACCACTAACACCTTTATGATTTTTAATACTGTGTTAGAATCTCAAATTACCTCATCAAGAATATAATTTTGGTAATTTGGTGGTGAACCTATAACAGTTTCAAGAGCATTTAAATCTATATCAAGTTTTAACCCCTAAAAGCCCATTGTGCCTATGGGAGACAAATAGAAATGAGGGGGGGAGGCCAGTGCTCGTTCTATTGGGACTTTTGATTAATCATTTTCAGTTCTTTTTTTGAAGTAGAGTTTTGTAAGGCTATGTGGAAATACGGTTTTTTTATATTAAATTTGGATTCATAGTCCGAAATTTATGAGTGTTTTATGGGTTTTTTTTGTTCAAGGGGCATGCTCAACATGCCATTTTTTGTTAACTTCTCTCTAGGGTAACCAATGAAGGCATGACCCTTCATTGGAGTATATCCAAAGCAATAATGTACTATATAAGTATATTGTTGTATTTTTAATAAATATTTTAGCCTTTGAATTGCAATAGCTACTAGGGATATGATTCTTGGTTGGTTGTGAAAACTTGTGGAGATATACCTAACATGATTTAGAGCATACATGTTGGACAAATCTTTCCTAGATTTATAGTGCAAAAAATGCTTGCTATATGTGGTCAAGGGATTTGAAAATTTTGGGTAGATGTCAAGAAAACTTCTCAATACTAACTTCAAATGCTCATATCTCTCAATTGACCCAATCAAACCTCATGAAACTTTCATAATGGCTCCTTGCATAAGTCTAATGTAAAACCTTACGTTTAGATTTTTTGAAAAAAATAAAAGATTATTCTTGGCATCAATTGATTGAAAAGGGCAATTTTCAATGTTTTTTTTTTTATAAATGGGCTAGGGTGTTTAGGGGTTAGTGCAGTTTGTCACTTTTTATAGACTTTTCAAACATGAAATTAGTTTAGATTTGGCAAAGAATTGCTCAGTTTGTTTCTAAAATGACTTTGGTGCTTGTTTTTATTCAAAATGTCCCCTCAAATTTGAAACTAATCTTTTAGAGAGTCTAAAGAGTCCTTCCAATTCTACTATTGCTTATTTTTAGGTTTGCTTTCACAATAACATAATAGAAAGCTAAAGATGCAATTAAAAACGTTTCTCGTAATTTCATAATTCATGGTTTAAAAAAATACATTTGATCATATTGTTGATTTGAGGCAAATATGTTGTTGACTTAGCAATGTATGTAAAGCAAAATTCATATGCCTTATCTAAATTGTTAATATAAAGCATCCCGTTTACAAGAAATTGATTGGTAGTGTATTCCAACACTTGAATATTCTAGCCACGTAGAAGACCATGTAATTTGATTCGACGAACATAAAATGCAATCAAAATCCACTCACCACACGAGTGTCTTTTCAAATAAAAAATTAAAGCCCATGCACTTAATGACCAAATAAATAAACACCTATTGAGCTGCTTGGAGTAGATTTGAATCAAGAATGATCAGATAGTTACATTGTTTATTTTGTTGTATTTTATAATATTTATTCTTACCTGAATCGAATTAAGCAATCTAAGTTTTGCAACTCCCAAACAAATCAGAATTAGTATATAAGAGTAACATGTCCAAGGTATACAAGGTTTTACAAAGCATGGTGTATAGAAAGACTTGAGCGTAGTGCTCTCAAGAATTCTTAATTGTATTGTATTTGTTTGCATTTTAAGCAAAAGAGTTGCACATGGTACCAATTGTTTCAACCTTATAAGAAATTATAATTACTCCATTGCAGTGAAATGTGATTTATGAAGGTTTACAAAGAGCACTCTCTATTAAAATTTCGAGATCAATGTAGAGCATCTTTGAAAGTATCAAACACAAAAAACAAACCTTAAACTAATGTGGATTGGATCTATACAAACCAACCTTTTGAATCCAATTAACGATTTACAATTAGTGTAAATTGCAACAAATTCGATTTCAAACAAAAGTTGTAAACTAGAATCCATACATCATATATGTCATATTCAACCAAACATGGACTTCACAAAATCCATAATAATAAATTAAAAGAAGTGAACATTAAATCTCCTCTTATAAAATTGGAGTATCTAAATATAGATAAATTTCCTAATAATTTTTATTGGATTCCAAAAAATTCATGATATTTGTCATGAATCATCATTTGGAGATATTACAATTTTTCTGCATAGTTCAACCCTAATTCACAAAGTCTGTACTTACTTGAATAGTCCATATTTAGTTTAATATGACATATAACCATGTAATTAGATTCATCATTGCATTATCAATCAATATTATAAAAAATTAAAACTAAAAATGAAGGCGCCTTGAAAACATTTAATATCAATTATGGGTATTTGACTTTGTTTTACATATCTTCATTTTTTTTTTGGATTTCAATAAATGTAAATTAAACTATCTAATTTTAGTAAAACTAGTACGCCCTACGCGCCTGTTGTATCAACGGGGTCATGCCCTCCGTGGCCCCCATGCTATCTCCATGCCATCCTCCCATGCCACCCCATGGTGACAAAAAATATTCCATGAGATAACATAAACTCAAACAAATTCAACTTTAGATTCAAATCAATTTGCCTCTTCATCTCCCCTTCCCACGCCTTTATATGTGAATTTCAAATTCAAGTTGCAAAAAGATTCAATGGGTTCCACCAAAGATGTCCTTTCACACGCAAAGCCCATGTTCATCACTTTGCCCCTTGGCCCTTGGCCAACCATAAAATTCTCACTTTGCCCCTTGGTCCTTGGCCAATCACAAATTTTTAAATCATACTTTGCTTGCCCAACTACCCAACTAATAGAGATTGTATTCTATTATAGAGATAAGACTATTATAAAGATAAGATATGGCACATCGGTTTTTTAGAAGAAAGCCTTCTTATACTTTCAAAATGAAAAGTTCTCATGCAAGTGATAATGACATATGTAACTATTTATAGATTAGTCATGTGATCATGGACTTTCTATGTTATTAACATTGGAGATTTCTACCTCTATTACACACAAATTTTTCTCAAAGTTTTGTGTTTCATCAAAAAAAGTCTCTCAATATATTGCAAATACCTCCCAATGTTTTGCAAACCAAAGCAGTTAGTGGACTTTCTCTTATGGAATTTGAATAGTGCACGTTGAGTTAAACATGGCATGATTCTTTGAGAATCTATTATCAGTATTTAACATTGTATCCAAGAAAGTGTTATGAGGCAAATGAAAACATCATGGATGATATTTTTACAAGTACAACAAGGTTGGTCACAATTTGTGACAAGGGGATTGATATGTCTATCACACCCTTTCAACTATCCTACCACACCCCGGGGTAAATTTTAGATTTCTACCATCAAAAAGTTGAATTTGAGAATTTGGAATTCAGATTTGGACTAAGAAAATGTGATTTAGTCTAGAACCATAAAAAAGGTTCTAATTGAACAACACCCAATGAAAAAATTTATCTTTTTTATTAACAAAAGTAACATTAATACTTTTCCCCAAGCTAAGCTTTTTTATTGGGTGTTGTTTAATTAGAACTTGATTCTAGATTAAATCACGGTCTCTAAGTCCAAATTTAAATTCCAAATTCTAAAATTCAACTTTTTGATGGTAAAAATCTAAAATTTACTCTGGGGTGTGACAGAATAGTTGAAAGGATGTACTAGACATACCAATCCCCTTGTCACAAATGTAAAACAATTGCGATTTATGAAAAAGCATGTTTATTCTTTAAATTATCCACTGGCACCACAGTAAAATTCATGCATAATAGAAGAAAAAAATCTTATAGTATACATGATCAAGTTCCACCATCCTTAAATAAATATTACATTTGAACGTGACATTTCACAAAGACAATGCTACTTATTCAAGTGGTTTTTGAAGGGCCACATTTTGAAGGAAAACAGACAATTTTTAGGCGAGTTATACTTCCTTGATTTGTGAAATAATTGCAAAGCCAAAGATTTCTAACATAATTATGTGTATTTATGCTTGATTCCTTGGGGAGATCACTTAGTGTATCTATAACTACACACATGAGTTAAGTGATTTTTTGTCCCCTTATTTATTTTTAAATGAATTATGATTTCAACTTATAATTTGGAGCATTGTTTAATAAGAACTATAAGATTTTGTTGCCAAAATCTTGAATCCAAATAATATATTGAATGATTTCTAGAGAAGGTTGAAAAATGAACTAAAGGACATTTTTTTCAACTCAAATATTTATAAAGAACACATTTAGATGACAATTGCATCAATATTCAAGAAATATAAATTTTCAATAGAGCCTCATTTTAAAAAAAAATTTGCGTATTTTTATTTTTATTTTTTCTTAAGGGGTGTGAAAGTTATTTTCAGCTCTACAGTGTATCATTTTACTTCAAAAATTTGTAACTAATTCATATTAACAAATGAAATTATTAATTATTCATAACATAAACTTTCAAAGTACAAGAATTTACTCATATTTTTTTCTTTTCCTTTTATTTAAGTTTTCAAACATAAGATAGGAGGTCCAAAATCTTAACGCACGTGATTTTTAGTGGACCCTCTAAGTGATCTCCCCGAGCCTGATTCCTGAATGGATGAGAGTCATGAGAGTCATGAGACCTACCCAATCGGGTTGATTCAGTTGGGGGCCCTCCACGTGGCATGTCAAATCTAATTTTTTTTCTCCACCTAAATTCATGCTTGAATCTCAAAATAGGAGACTGTTCCTCGCACCAAAACGTACGAACTAAATTTAAAGTATTTTACATTACTTTTTCAAACTTTGATCTTTTTAAAGAAGCAAATTGGGGGGTAATTTTAGGCAATTTATTGCTGCTCCGATCACAAGTAGCGGGGTTTGGCAACCTTCCCCAGTTCCCTGGTAAAGCTCACAGTTTTTTAAAGAACTGTTTTGTTTATTATATTTTTTCAAATTTCTTGCACAATAATTTCAGTCTAAAATTTGATATTGTGATTTTTTTGATTTCACCCGTAAAGGACCATTGTTCGTACATTGGAAAAAATGGAATCTGGGCAAGCTTATACTATTGTGATTTTTGATCAATTTATTTGATTTTTTTGAAGTAGAGTTTTGCAAGGGTTGCAAAGGGAATAGATTTTGTTCCGATCAAATTCATTATTCAAAACTTATGGGGGATTATAGGAGAATTTTAGTTGGAGGCATGTTCTTTTTCATCGACTTCTCCTAAAGGCAACCAATGAAGGTATGACTCTTGTTGGAGTATGTCTATAACAATAGTGTATTAAATAAATAGAATATTGTATTAGATAAACACATTAATGTGTGGATTGCAATAGCTACTAGAGTTTTGGTTTTTTTTTTTGTTGTTGTATGTTGTTGTCAATAAAGCAAACATTCCAATCAACCGTTAGGATTTTTGTTTTACTATGAACATTTTTTGAAGATTTGGTTTGCAAAAAACCTTATTGTAAGGTAGCAACACCCATAACCGTGAGTTTAAGGAGTTTAGGATGTTAAGCCCGGTCAAATAAGCTTGAAAATAATATTCCTAGGTTAGCAAGAGGGAATCAAAAATATTGGCATCAATTTGAAAGTTTTAATTTTAAGCATTTGTTTACAAAGATTTTTCAAAGTCCTAAATCACTGAAAATGTATAGTTGTGTGTAGAAGATGTCTTTAGTGTGCTCATATGCTCATAATACTAACTTGAGGAGTTCTTAAATAGTGCAATGGGGCACTCAAACCGGTCATGTCAATCACAAGTAACCATCACTTTGTCACCCACAACTAATTTTTTTAAAATTGTCAGTGACTAACATCACATAAACTAGTAGGTGTCAGGGATAGGGATAGTAAGGGTGAGGGGTGTTCCTACCTTAATCAAAGTTTCAAGCACATGTTTGCTATGCAAGCCCATGTAGGATATGCTTCATGTTTTTGTTAGCCATGAAATCTTGTGGAAATATGTCTAACATGATTTAGAACATGTTGAACAAATCCTTTAGCACCCATAATGCAATAAATATTAGCAACATGCAATCAAAGGGACTTGAAAATTTTGGGCAAAGTTTAACAAAACTTGCATACTAACTTTATATGGTCACATCTCTCAATCCACATGGTCAAAATGCACCAAATTTTCATTCTGTCTACTTGTGTAAGTCTAATGCAAGCTCCATGAGTAGATTTGTGTAAAAACAAAAACAAAAAAACTTGTCGTCACGATCAAACGATTTAAAATAATAATTCTGAGTGTTTTTTTTGAGAAAAAACGGGCTTGGTCCTTTAGGGTTTAAGGACAAAAAAAACACTAATTTCCATTCCATTCTTAGCCTGAATAGAACTTGACAAAGCCTTTTGCATTATGGAAACCTAGGATCCTTTTAATTCATTTAAGGATGAATTGAGGTTGATCATGAAATGATTTGTACAAGATCAAATAAAAAAGTTAACGTTCATGATTTTGAATTGTTTGCCAACAAGACTGTATACAATTGGCTTAACCCCATACTACTATCTTAACCCATGTTACAACCTTAGCCCATAATTCTATACTAGCTTGACCCCTAAATGCCCAAGGCCTTTTTTGAGCTTTTAGGAGTTTGCTCTAAACTGAACAAAAAGCCAACATTTTGATAAGTTGTATCAATTTCTTTAAAATTGTAACCATACAAATTTAGATTAGATATGTTAGAGATCACACAAGAAAAGAAAACACAACAATATCACTTATGGATCAAAAGATTATAATGTTTGATCAAGAAGGTGTTAAAACTGCAAAAATGACTTCAAGTCTTTCAATCCTCTTTTCACATGTCAAATCTAAAATGTTGATCACCAAAAAAACATGAGGTTAAAGGAAATAACATATATAACTCCAATCCATTTACGGCTTTTCAAAATCTTTTTTACAATTTTTTTAAATGAATTTGTAATGTGATTTTTCTCCAAGATCTAGTGTATGTGAAGCTCATTTAGATCTCTCAACACTGAAAAAGTCAAGATTGCAATGGACACCTTTGCACAAAATCTTTAACAAAAAATTCACAATCAATAAATTCTAAAATCAGGTTTTTGATGTTAAAATTAGACTTCAAAAAAAAAATCTAAAATATAAAACACTAAAAATAATAGCTTAGTTAGGTTTTATTGAACTTGAAATTTTTATCGACACCAAAATGTGGTGCCTTGGGCATTTAGGGGTTAAAACCTTGATTGAGACTTCAAATTTCAACCAAATGGTTTTAATGTAGTGCATTTATAGAGCTTCATTGGAGGAGAACTCATCGAAATCTGCCATTTAGAACACAAGAAACAAATATATTCGTTAACAATTTTCTCACACTAATTCTTTTAGTCCTTTAAACCTTTTAAATGACTAAATAATTTTTTTTGTTGATTACATAATTCTCTTTACTGGTTATGTAAAGTTTTACTTTTAGAATCTAACATATTTTTGGCCAATCGTTCTTCCAGGTCACGGAGGACAAGGAATTTGTTATTTAATGTAATTTTGAAATTGATTGGGGCTTAATCATTATTCTATTTGTATGGTATTACTAGTTTATTCATCCGTTGGACCAACAAGTTAAGCCTTGTGCCCCCTTTCTCTGGTCCTTCTATCCACGTGCCCCCCTATCCCCGTGCCCCTTCAAAATCCCCGTGCCTTAAATATCCCCGTGCTCTTAATGTACATGCCGCCCATCCCCAAAATACGGTTACGGAATCCCATGCATTCACGTTCCCACAATTCGGTTATGAAACCCCATGCACTCACATCCTTATAATTTGGTTATAGATTTGTTGTTCTTAGTTATGGAATTGTCAAGGACTACCACCATGGACACCTTTAAGGTGTATTCTATTATATATATACTAGTGGACCCTTGTACCCGCCATTCCGGCCGAGGGCCATCACGGGAGGGGTCCTTGCAAAAATATTAACATGACCTTCCTCATAATCACCTTCTTCAAGCTTCTTCTCCTTTCCGTTACAATGAGCTTACTTGTACTATGCCTACCTACGCGCTTTGCCTCCTTCTCTAAGCGTCCACCCCCTATTCCCGTGTATACTCCATCTCCAAGGACAACCATAACCGCCACATAACCATAGAAATAAGAATAACCGCCACATAACCGCCATTTAATCTTCTTGAAGCAACACCCAACTACCCAACTAATAGAGATTTTGTTCTATTATA
The DNA here is from genome assembly GCA_963920765.1 of Ulota crispa. Taxonomy (NCBI): domain Eukaryota; kingdom Viridiplantae; phylum Streptophyta; class Bryopsida; order Orthotrichales; family Orthotrichaceae; genus Ulota; species Ulota crispa. Next base: position 31,221,340 of record OY987244.1, read on the forward strand.
AACACCCAACTACCCAACTAATGAAACCAAGCCTATTATTAGTATAGATGAGTATTCTCCTCTTTGATTTATTCAAGATTAATTGATGTTTCCTAATAAGGTAGAAATACCATAAACGGTTAAAATATGCCACTTTAGCCTGAAGATATGGGGAATTTCTTGAGAAATTAAGCTCAATTTGTGGAGAAACAAGGATAAGGAAGAGTGTTAAAAAAAATTACTCGAGAATGAATATTTCATGCAATAAATGTGGATTTAGGATTTGGACCAATTCTTGTTTCATAGGTGCACCTTAAACGGCTACCTCTAGAACCTTGTTCCAAAACAAGTTTGAACCAATCAATGTGAGGAAATAACATATTTTTAGAATATTCCAAAATCTTTTTCAGATCCAGCTATTGTTGGTTTTAAAACAATCTACTTCTCCAAGTAGAGGTCAATAACCATTTATGGTATTCCTACCTTAGCACTCTGCAGCTACTCTATTTCTGTTAAGAAAAGTACCAAATTGCTTTGTAAAAAATAAAAATAAACATAATACAAAAAAAGTAACAAGAGTATTAAAATTAGGGAAAATATCAAAAATAGGCCTAACAATTGGCTGTATTTTGAAAACAGGCCTGGCAATTATAAAATATAAAAAATAAGCCTCATGGCAAGGTCCGGGAAAGAATCTTTTTAGTTGATTTCTTTGTTAATTTCCTTCAAATTTTTGAACCGGTTTATCAAATAACTTTTTCCGTTATTTTATCTATTTCATACTATAATATTGCCTAGCTAAGATGAACCCTCATAAGTTTTAGGGAAAATATCAAAAATGCCCCTCAATTCTTTCAAAATATCAAAAATACCCCTATATTATATGAAATATCAAATATTCCCCTGACTTTGTAGAATAATATAAAAAATACCCTTGCTATCTTTGAGATTTTCATAAATACCCCTTGTGTACCGTGCCTCTCCACTACTACAAACTTTTTTTTGTAGTGGCATCATTTAAATGTCCCTTTGAGTTCAAAATTTTGATTCCCATCATAAATATTCAAGTGACCAGATGCCCGTTGCTCACAGGGCTGAACAATCAAATTTCCAAAAGTATTCAAAGTGGCCAATGGGCCCATTGCCCATCGAGCCAAACGATTAAAACACCAAAAATACTCGTGACAAGTACACTCGTTGCCCATTGAGCCAAACAATCAAAACACCAAAAATACTCGTGACAAGTACACCCGTTGCCCATCGAGCCAAACAATCAAAACACCAAAAATACTCATGACCAATACACTTGTTGCTCACAAAGCCAAACAATTGCATGCCAATTGAACTAAAAGCCCTTCCAACCACGCAACAAATTGCATACCAATTTTTTTAGTTTCAAATCTTTCGGATCACTCTCATTTGGATTTCAGTATGGTGCTTAGCATTGGTTCCACTTTCCCATATAGTGACAGTTTGAAATTGGTTGTTGCACAAGAAGCAATTGCAACTAACTATGAGTTTAGGGTGGTGAAATCAGACAAAGGTCGCTTTATAGTGACTTCCAACATGAAAATTGCCCTTGGCGATTGCATGCGTCATCTGTCAAGCATAGCCCAGAGTTTGTTATCAGAACGTTTCTTAGTGAGCACGGGTGTACTGGTCATGAGTATTTTTGGTGTTTTGATCGTTTGGCTTGATGGGCAATGGGTGTACTCATCACAAGTATTTTTGGTGTTTTGATTGTTTGGCTCAATGGGCAACGAGTGTACTTGTCACAAGTATTTTTGGTGTTTTGATCGTTTGGCTCGATGGGCAATGGGCCCATTGGCCACTTTGAATACTTTTGGAAATTTGATCGTTCAGCCCTGTGAGCAATGGGCATCTGGTCACTTGAATATTTATGATGGGAATCAAAATTTTGAACTCAAAGGGACATTTAAATGATGCCACTACAAAAAAAAGTTTGTAGTAGTGGAGAGGCACGGTACACAAGGGGTATTTATGAAAATCTCAGAGATAGCAAGGGTATTTTTTATATTATTCTACAAAGTCAGGGGAATATTTGATATTTCATATAATATAGGGGTATTTTTGATATTTTGAAAGAATTGAGGGGCGTTTTTGATATTTTCCCTAAGAAACACTTGGCTAATATGATTGTCTATGTCCCATTCAGGCTCAGAACTTACCTCAAAGTAGTTGCGCTTGGCTACAATGAATGCTTTCCTAAGACAAATTGTTTTTCTGTCTGGACACATTCATCTTAGCCAAGTACCACTGTATAAATATAAAAATTGAGATTTTCAACCGGTTTTTCAACTGATGTTTACAAATTGCAAACCATTTTTTCTCATTTCGACCGACTAGCTTTGAACTAGGCGCTAGACCTTGGGCCTCATCATATATCAAAAGTAGACCTTACAACTAAGGTGACCAAAATTTTGTGCATGTTTATTTATGGGAATTGATATGAGCACACCCGGGGTTTGATGTATGCACACTAGGGGAGGGGTAAATTTTAAATGTTAGGGGAGGGGGTAAATTTTAAATGTTTACCATCAAAAAACTAAATTTGAAAAATTTGAATTCAAATTTGGATTTAGAGACCTTGATTTAGTCTAGAACCACAATGGAGGTTACTGGCGCCTAGTTCAAAGCTAGCCGGTTGAAATGAGAAAAAACCTTTTGCAATTTGTAAACATCAATTGAAAAATTGGGTGAAAATCTCAAATTTTTAAATTTATAGTATGAAATAGAGAAAATAACAGAAAAAAAAAATTCATAAACCAGTTTGGGAATTTGAAGGAAATCAACAGAGAAATCAACTGAAAAGACTCTTTCTTGGACCCTGCCATGAGGCTTATTTTTGATATTTTGTAATTGCTAGGTCTATTTTCATAATACGGCCAATTGTCATGCCTATTTTTGATATTTTCCCTTAATTTTACATACAAAATTAGAACTATAGGTGCAATAAGTGTGAATCTCCTTTACATCCAATTTGGTAATGGCATCATGAAGAGGACAATCTACATTCATGTTTTAGCTTAATGCCTAAAAAGTCCTATGAGATAGTACATATTTTGTCATATAATTGACATTTGCTACCAATAAGAAATTTTGTTTTGGGATCTCAAATAGCTCAATAAAACCACATTGATCTATGTTCCAATTTCTTTATTGATCTCAAAAGTAGTAAAGGTGTGAATCCATTCTAAAATATATATATATACCTTGTATTTTACTAGCCACAAAGGCACTTTCAAAAATTTAGGGGTTATCACTCAATCTCCTTTACTTACAAGGAAATCAACTTCATTTTTTATGTTTGTAAATAAACCAATTACAAGTACAACCCTTCTTATTCAGAATACAGGATAAGAGTCTACAACTCCACAACTTATAAAAACAATCACAAGAACGTTCTTAAACTTAATCCTAGAAGCTGGTTTGAGGCATTGCATACCGGTAGCAAAGAAATGTTAAGTGTTAATTAACTATTACTCCCTCTGGCCCGAATTGCCGTTGTTTTTCATTGCAATGTTTTTGCACTATTTTCATTGATTTCACTGAAAACAACGTAATTCATCCAAACCCATTTCATATAACAATTATCAATAAAGATAATTGCATGAGCGAGCAAATTTGATTTTTGAATTGGATACAAGAAAGATTCCATACCAACCTTCTCAAAAATGATGAAACAAAAAGTTGGGGATGGAATGTGGACAATCATTTTAGGATTGAGGGAATACAATATTTGGCACTAATTAAAATTTCATTAGAGGCCACTTTGAGAATAACTTCACAATAAACATAAGCATTTGCTTAAGTTTCCACAGGATTGCAAACCATGTTAAATACACCTTAAGCACAAAATCTTATGGTGTATTCAATAAGGAGAGCCAACAAAACGAACCAAAAACTATCTCATGGTTTTCCAAGAAGTGTTAAGATTTCTACAAATCCTCTTTTTGGTTCATACTCTTCTAATGCATCTATCGTCATAGGCCGCTCACACTATATTCTACTAATCCTTGCTCAAATGTCAACTCTCAGTTGGATTATATGACAAAGGAAATTATATACCATTAAAAAACTTTTGGCCCCTGAAGGTTAAGCACTTTTGTTCCATATTTTTTCCCTATTTTTCATCTTTCTACAAATTTGCATTAGTTTGACATATTGTAGGCTAAATTTAAACCATTTTGTTTTCAATGCTTGATTTTATTGGTTCTCAACCGCAGGGGAAGAGGCTTTGCACGAAGAGAAGCTTGTTGTAAGGGAAGAGGCTCATAAATCGTGTGGTTGTTTTGAATTGCCCTGTAGGAGTTTCAAAAACCTTGCATTCAAATTTTTAAAATGGGTCACGTTTTTTATGTTCAAAAATTGTAATTGTGCATGCATAGTTTTAGATTTTCAAGAGAGTGATATGAAGTACCATTAAGTGTGTTTATTGTCATAATTGTGTTGATTTTTGTCTTTCAATAAAATATAAATATATATCATACTAAAATAAATAAAAATTTGTTTTCAATCATAATTTGAGTATTAGAATATGGAATGGGTGCTTGCATGCTTTAAAGGACTTAGTTGAGTGGTTTTGATTTTGTAGTGACTGGTTTTTGGACTCATGTGCTCCATTTATAAGCCACCTTTGAACCATGAATACTACATCCTATGATCAAGAATAACTACGTATGCACCTTTTGCTTTGAACGTCATATTAGGTAATATGGGAAAAAGGGAGGTACCATTTTGTATTCCACCTTAAACCCAAAATGTCACTTTAAACCAAATTCAAAGGTATCAAATTCAGTTTGAGCCACTAAGATTTTTTCCCTTGCAAATTCCTCCTCTCCGGTGAGGGCACATGTACAAAAAAAAAAATGTTGAGCTTGGTTTTAGGTGATCACCTAAAACCTTCAAAAATACCAAAATGTACCCTTTTGCCCAATTTTTTGATAAATTGTAGTTAATTCATACCAACTCGGAAAATTTCAATTTAAATGGCCATAGAACTGTTTCTTCTTTGACTTTCTACCAAAAATATTTCCAAGCTGCTGAATTGGCTTGATTTTTGTACAAACGTCATCTTTCCCTGATGGTCGGTTTACGAGCCTCCTACCTTATATTTTAGCAAGATAATTTGGTAGTTACATAAATTTGTACAAAACTCATCAATGCATAATTTGAAAAAAAAATCATTGATCGTTAGGTAAGCATTTATGAAAATTGAAAGGACCTCCGAAAGTATGGAAAAAGGGAAGGAGGGGAGCTGCGAGAATCGAACTCGCGACCTCTCGCACCCGAAGCGAGAATCATACCCCTAGACCAAGCTCCCTCATCACGTACTCGAACGTGCACGAAAAATTTCAAGTTTCTGTAAGCCCCAGCGAGAGAATGAGCGTATACACCTTGAAATGTCCGCCAGGAGTACATTCGACAATATCAATAAACACACATCAAACTATAATAACGCCTTACAATGCTTTCATAAAATTGCTTTTATAAAATTAAGAACTATCTTTGTTAAACAAGCAGCTACGTTACAAGAGGCTTTGTTTCTTTGTTAGCTCAGTTTTTGAGTAAGGTACATACTCAAAATTACTTTCTCAAAGTAGCTTCTCTCAATGCAAAGCCTCCTCTCCCCCTCCAGTTGAGAATCAATAAAAAGGCTCGTATACACGAATTACGCACATCTAATTTATCACGAAGTTGATTTCTTTGCAGTCATGCACAGGTCAAAAGAGTTAGGTAACAAATAAGAGCTCAAATTCTAGAATTGAAATTACTTGACATGTCAGCATGAGTTACTTCCACTAGAGCGTCTTTTTTCTAATGAATCTTCGTGCCTAAGGCCACACAGACCAAAGTAGCCTGTTTGGAACGGTTAAAGCAGTACAATGTATTTTGTAGTATTAGGGGACGACCATTGTGCTCAAGGTTTCACGCATTGTTCTACTAAAGATGACCTCTCCACCATTCAAGGGTTGCAGTTTGGAGACGACAGTTTGTAAAGACTAAGAACCACCGGTTTGCAACAGAACAGACAGACAAGGTGTAAAAATGTAGGGGATCTATTCTTACATAAAGAAGTAAATGCCGCCACTTGTCTTTTACAAAATGCCGTTTTGTGTTGGTGTGGTCCAGCCTTAAAAGAACTGCAGCCATCTTACCCATTTTCTTCAAAAAAGTCCAGATATTGGGCTTTTGAGACACCATTTCTCCTCATCCTTTCATAGTCTCTTCTGCTGGTCACAGCATAAAGTTAAGTGGTCCAACCTTAACCCACCCCAGTAATAAACCTCCTCGCAGCCCTTTGGAAAAATCTCTGCTTGACCTAAGTTTCAGCAAAAGGAAAAATAAACGAAAACTTCTTAGCTATGTCACCGTGATTTCTCAAACTAAGATATGAGTGATGAGCAGGAGCTAGAGGCATTTGCTGAACTTCAGAAGGTACTTGAAACAGAGGAATTGCACAAGTACAAGAAAGGCTTACTTACTTTCAAAATAACCGCAGTTCTGCGGTATCGAAGGAGAACGTTTCGAGAACTCGCAGGTATATTGCAATCTGAAAGAATTCCTGCAACAATCTGCAAATCAAACCGATAAAAAGATGTAAGAACCACGTAACTCTGTTGAGTTAAACAACAGAAATCCTAAAGCACTAAAACCAAGAGAAAACGTGAGAATTGCAAAGTGGCAAGAAATATGTTGTAGAGAGGGCAAGAGGGGGTCTTCTTCACCTGTACAGAAGCAGCAAAACGTCAGTTTTCACCAAAAATCCCCGCAAGAGCAAGTTCCATTGCTGAAGTAATGAAACCGGTGAGCATCTCTAGCGACAATGTCCCGTTTCCTGAGCTTGGAGATGAACTTGGTAGCAGTGTGGCAGTCACCGCAGACACGGAGGTTTTTCATGATACGAATGGGGGAACCAGGCAGGGTTTTCAGCAACCCATACGCAATGGCAAGCTTCTCACTGTGGTGACAAAGAGCCTTTTCCTTCTGCACGTCATCCACATCATGCAACACGAACCTCATATCCGGAATGTACCCGGCTTGCTTCAGTTCTTGTGACAACTTTTGAAGCTCACCGTGAATAGCATCAATCTCCGGGTGAGACTGCTCCTCCGCCACAAAAGTGTGCATTTCTCCGTCGATTTCAATACAGCTTTCTCCTCGGTCTTTCTTCAACCCTCTGTCGTCCATAACCTTCCTGATCTTAGTAGCGTCCTCCCAGCGTCCAGCTTGAGCGTACACGTTTGACAAAGCCACGTATACGCTCGCATTCGTTGGCTCGAGTTCCAGGACATGGCGAGCTGCCCACTCAGCTACCTGCACGTTGTTATGAAACTTGCATGCACCCAGAAGTGCATACCACACTGAGATATCTGGTTTGCACGGCATGTTGTGGATGAACTCCTCAGCTTGTTTCAACTCTCCAGCTCGTCCAAGCAAATCCACCATGCATCCGTAATGCTCTTTTCCAGGAGTCAAGCCGAACTCCTCCTGTAGCATGCGAAATGCTTCGTACCCCTCGTGTATGAGTCCTCCACGGCTACAAGCGGAGATTACGGCTGTGAAAGTGATTTCATTGGGGTTGATACCTTCGTCTAGCATGCGTTTGAAGAGGTTCACTGCTTGTGTACCGTCGCCATGTTGGCCGTATCCTGAGATCATGGCGTTCCAGGCAATCACGTCACGGCTGGGCAGATTCTCGAAGAGCTTGCCAGCTTCAGCAAGCTCGCCACACTTTGAGTACATCCCTATAAGAGCTGTGGCTACAACAGAATCCGAGTCAAGCCCCAGTTTCACCACCTCCGCATGCACCAGCTTTCCTCTCTCCAATCCCCATCCACACGCTTCAAGGAGGGACACCATTGTCACTCTATCCGGTTTCAGTCCTTCGTTTTGCATATCAGAAAGCAGGTGAAAAGCCTTGGTTGTATCCCCATGTTGAGCGTATCCAGCGATCATGTGGTTCCATGAGACGATATTCCGGCTCGACATGTCGGTAAACACTTTCTCTGCTGCAGGAATGTTTCGACATTTGATGTACATACCGAGTAATGAAGTCCAGGCAACGACGTTCTTCTGTGCCATGGTGGTGAACACCCGCTCTGCCTCGTGAGTACTCCCACAACTAGCGTACATGTTGAAAATGGCCGTTTGCAAAGCGCTGTCAGACGCGGAGCCCAGCTTGGAGATCTCGCTGTGAATGTGACGACCTTGTTCAAGAGCTCCATGCATAGAACAAGCTTTTAAAACGCTCATGAAGGTTACTTTGTTCGGTTGCACACCTTGTTGCTGCATCAGTTTCAGAAGAGACAAGACTTGGGAGAGAGACTCTGGATGCGCGCTCCGCGCGTATCCAGCAATCACGGCACTAAAAGAAACCACGTCCCGGTGAGGCATTCGATCAAACACGTGGCGAGCGTCGTCCACGCTCCTGCACTTGCAATACATGGTGATCAACGCATTCCCCACGACCATGTCTGTATGGAAACCTCGGCTTTCGATGTGCGAATGGATTTCACGTCCCCGCTGAAGAGTGTTACACGAGTTGAGTATGCTTACAAAAGTGATAACGTTTGGTGCGATCCCTACTTGCAGCATGTGTTGGTAAAGCTCAAAGGCCGTGTCGAAATGGCCGTGATGTGCACTTGCTTGAATCATTGCGGTCCACGACACCACGTTACGCTCGGTCATGGTGTCGAAAACCTGGCGTGCGAGCGATGCGTCCCCGCATTTGGAGTACATGGTGATGAGCGCGGTTGCAACAGCGACATCCGAGGATAATCCCACAGCCTTCACATGACCATGAATCTCTTTCCCGGTCTCCAACATCTCCGAACTCTCACACGCTTTGAGAATACTCAGAAACGTAGCGCGATTAGGGTTAGGGCTTGGAGCGGTCTTCATGCGTTCGAAGAGATCGAACGCCTTCGTGGGGTAGTTGTTCCTGACATAGCCAGCGATCATCGAGCTCCACGTGACCACGTCTCGCTGCGTCATTCTCTGGAACACTTCGAATGCGCTCACGACGTCTCCGTATTTGCTGTAAAAGGTTATCAGCGAGTTGCCGAGGTAGACATCGATTCCCACGTTGGCCTCCGTCAATTGCTTGTGCACGCGCTTCCCGTCCTCGAAACGTTGCAACTTGGTGCACTGCTCCAGTACACAAGCGTATACGTTGGAGTTTATGCGTAATCCCCGTTGCTTCATGATCGCTAGTAACTGAATAGCTTCCCGAAGTCGCCCTGCTTTGCATAACCTCCAAACCTCCTGCCCCGTTACCACTCTAGGACCCTCGAGTTCCGAAACCGAAGCTGGTTGTTGCATGGCCGCGGCGTGGTAGTAGCCGTATGACACTTGTTTCCATCGCTGTATGCCAACCCTCCTAAATACCATACCAAAAACGGAGCTTTTGATGAGCTTTTTAACCTAAACCCTAAAAAATCGAAGTGCGAAAACATGAAACTGAATGACAATTCGTGAAAATTCTGGAAGGAGGGTTTTTGATATCATACCTGGAAATCATGCCTTTTCCAACGAACGCCATTGTGTTCTCTTGACGGACTACCCAAGGTTTGATGGAATGAAGCTAGTCCCCATCTGCATTGACTGCTTCTCTGAACCCGTTTCATGTACGTCAACCTTGCTGTGAAGAACCGACTCACGACAACCTCAGTCTCAAAACCCTAAAGCTTACTCCTTTCGTATTAATCGGCAAGCTCTTCGATCATCCACCCAGAAATTACGACAGTAGAAATCTCTGTTGTTCATGAGGCTGCAATATTCAAATAAAGCTCGACCCACATGTGGAATTCAAAATCTCGAAAGGACAATCCGAGGCTCGAAAGAAGGAAGGAACTCGACCAATAAGAGGGGATGAAGTGCCAAGAAGCAAAAGCGTAGTTTACCACACCGGGGGTGACACTTCATAATCCAGCCCTTAAACCCTAACCCTAATTTCATTGAAACCGTGGAGTTGGGTGGGTTTGTCTTTTTCGACTGGTTTGGAGTTGTGGTAGGAGAAAGAGACCGGTAGATGCGTGATTGAGAGCGAGGGAAGCTGGAATCATGGCGAATGCAGGGCTGCGGATGAGCGTGAATGAGAGGGAGTTTATCGAGGCTGCGATTCGGGAGGAGCAGCGGGTTGACGGGCGGACGCCTTTCGATTACCGTCGTCTCCACTTCTCATTTCTCAAGTACGCCTCTCTTAAACCTTTGGGCTCTTAAACCCTTGGACTCTTACCCTTGGACTCTTAAACCCTTGGACACACTAAAACCCTTAACTTTTGCAGATCTAGAGCTAATCTACAACGAAATCTGTTGAAATTGGGTGTGCAGAGAAGATGGGTCGGTAGAGGTGCAATTAGGGCAGACGCGCGTGCTCGCCGTGGTGAAGGGAGAACTCACGCAACCATATCCAGACCGGGGAAATGAAGGCTCCCTGTCGATTTTCACTGAGTTTTCGCCCATGGGTGACCCTACTTTTGAACCAGGCCGTCCAAGTGAGATGGCCGTGGAGCTTGGTCGCATCATTGATCGCGGGTTAAGGTATAGCTCTTCCTTTTTTTGTTATATTTCAGCATGCAAGATTGTGGCGCATTTTGCGAGGTCGATTATTATATTTGTTGCCGAAGTGGACTTAACTCCATCACGGGAAAGCTCTGCAGGGAAAGCAGAGCCGTGGACACGGAATCGCTGTGTATTTTGTCAGGTCGATCCGTTTGGGCCATTCGGGTGGATATTCACATCCTGGATAACTACGGGTTAGTACATCACTACCTCCTTCATGTATTCTGTCAAACATGTTTAGTAAGGATATCCGAAGATCTCACTCTTGACGATGAGCAAAGTTCCCGTTTTTGGATATGGCCTTGTTCATAAATGAACGAGGATTCCAACGCGTCAAAGAATGCGTTATTTGGAAAGAGAGTGCAGAAGTTGTGAAGGTTTGATGTTTCTTCAGTAAATGCTGTAAAACATAGATGCTTAGGTTTAGGGTTTAGGGTTTTAGGATTTGCATGTTAAGGACTGTTTGGTTGAGTTTTTTCAGAAATCTCGTGGATGCTGCGAATTTGGCAGCGCTTGCAGCGTTGTTGTCTTACAGAAGACCAGAGTGCACCGTTGGAGGTGACGATGGGCAACAGATTATTGTGCATCCCCCTGAGGTGACACCTTTTTTCCTGTACTTGTAATTTAACCCCCTGCGAAGCCCACATTTGGCTTTATCTTAGGTCATACAGGAACTTATGTTTGTTTTTTATAAAAATTTGTTTTCTTACCAATGCATTCAATGTTCTTCACTGATTCTAGTGATATAAAATATGACCCCATCTGAATGACACTTTTGGAAATACGATGAATCGACTTGGTTGCGTTTTTTGAAACCGTGAATCATTTCGAGGTTAAGAACTATGTCTGCGTTGTGAGTTATCGGTGTACTGCTCTTAGGATTTAAGGTTTAGGGTTTAAGATTCATGCCGAATCACGTTCAATCCGAAATTGCAAACGTTGTGAAATATTGTGATGCTGATTTGAGATTGGTGGTGGTAGGTCCGGGAGCCGGTGGGTTTAATTATTCACCACCTTCCCATTGCTGTGACGTTTGCATTCTTTGGCGATGGAAGCTTTCAAGTAAGCAAAACTCTATGTCTTTCTCCTACTATTGTAAAACTGAAATGCGCATTTTGTAGATTTCTGTAAAACAACACTTGGAAAGGGCTTGCTCTATCTTTTTAAGATATTCATTTCAGGTGTTAGAATGTGTATAGATTCATCTACACTATTTTGAACTTTCTTCCTCTCCACTGATGTCATTTCCTGATACTCACTGAGATACTTGTGTATGCTTTTTTGTGTGTTTTGTGCAGGTGGTAGACCCAAACCTGAAAGAAGAGGAGGTAATGGGAGGCAGAATAACCATAACAATCAATGCTCAGGGTGACATCTGTGCAGTTCAGAAAGGCGGAGGTGTAGGTGTATCCTCCAGTGAAATCATGAGGTGTATTCGCATTGCTGCTGCTAAAGCACAATCAATTACTGAAACTCTTAAAAAGGCGGTGAGTCACAAAAAAACTCAAGACCTTTGCCTGCCTTCCTTACTTTATTTGTCTATGAACCCTAAACCCTACAACCTAAAACCCGAAGCTCTGGCTCTTCGCTTAACTTTTCCACAGCTCTCTCAGAAATCGATCAAGTTTGCCAGTGAGGATGTTGTAAAGCCTCGAAAGGTCTATGAATCCGAATTGGGATTTATGTTTTTTAGGGTTGAGGGTTTAGGTCATACGTGGACTTTCTTCAGCCCAATTTTATATCTTCCTCGTTGATTCTGACGAAGTTACATATGTCCCCATTTGGATCATGTTCTTGCTATATGATCAATTTTTAGGTTTGTCAACTCTAAGTCCTAAACCCTCAAAACCCTGACCCTCTCTCAATTTTTACACAGCGCTCTCTCTCAGAAATCGATCAAGTTTGCCAGTGAGGATGTTGCAAAGTCTCGAAAGGACTATAAGCCCGAATTGTGCCTTCTGTTTTTTAGCATTTTTTGAGTAGGTCATACGTGGACTTTCTCCAGTCCAAATTTATTCACTCTCTGATTCTGACGATGTAGCACTGTATTAATTTTGTTTTTGCAATATGATCAGTTGAATTGGTCGGTTTTGAACTACAAATTCTTGGACTATTTGGGGGTGAATTGGTTCAAAAATGTATATGTTTGGAAGAAAACTTACAGAAGTTGACGTTTCTAGGTTGAAGTCCATGAAACTGAACGAGCTCAAAGGAAAATACGGCGTCACCGCAACGTGGAAACTCCGATGGAGACTGCTTCTTCAGTCCCGAACTTGGTCAAGGAAAACGAAGAAGAGGAGATGGAAGAGACTGAAGAAATGCAGGAAGGCACCAAGCATGAAGAACAAGACCTTGCTGGTACAAATCCTTCGGAGTCCGTGCAAACTGATGCGCCACATGCAAAGCCATCTCGAGCAGGACGGGATTACTTCGGTGGAGGAGCTTCTGCTTGGTAATATACCGTGGTTTGTTTTACATTTATTATATGGATTAAAGATGGTTTTGCTTTTGTAGTCATGTAATTATTTCACCGATGATCATAAGGTAGGAGCACCCATAATCGTGAAACTAAGGGTTTTGAGGTAGGAAAATCAGTTCGATGAAATTTGAAAAATATAGTGTTAAGTTAGGAAGAGGAAATCAGAAATACTGGCATCAATTTGAAAGTTCCAATTGCAAGTATTTGTTCACAAAGATTTTTCAAAGTCCTAAATCACTGAAAATGTATATTTGTGCGTGTAGGAGATGCTGAAGAAGACTCCTAGTGAAGTCTTTAGTGTGCTCATACGCTCATAATACTAACTTGAGGAGTTCTTAAATAGTGAGATGGGGCTCTCAAAACCGTCATGCCAATCACCCAAAACCATCACTTTGTCACCCTTAACTATCACTTTATCACCCATAACCAATTCTTTTTATAATTGTCAGTCAGTGACATCGCTTACACAAGTAGGTATAGGGATGGGGACACTAACGGTGTATAGGGATGGGGACACTAACGGTGAGGGGTGCTCCTACCTTATACCGTATATGGACTATGGATGCACTTTGATATTTGTGAATATGAGTATGCCAAGTAGTGTGATTTTATGTGTTGCGTTAACTCTTGCCAGTCTGAGCAATTGCCAAAGGGTTGTAGTAGATTTTTTCTATTTTCTTGAACACACTACTACTGCAGTCATGTTGATCACCAATTCAAAACCCCTTCCAACACTGGTCCTTTATTATTAGTGAAGTTTTCAACACAGCTCTTACTCATTTTTCACAAATTTCACTATTTGTTTCTTAACCTTGTATAGAAATTCGGTTTTGACATTATTTCAACAATAAAATTCAAAAGCCATGTCCTGCCTATTTTCTGAATGGCTCTTCTCTCTCTTTTTAACACTTTACTGAAGGATTACTCAACACTAGTCTTGATTTGTAAATTACACTAAATGCAACAACAAATTAGGAAGACTCCATGTATGTTTTATTGATTCTTTGTATATCTTTATTAGGAGGTCGTATTAGTTTTTAATCTATTGTCTGAGTTTGGGGGTTGGGAACTTTGTTTGCTTTTTCTCGCCTTTGAAGTATGTCTATTCTGAGGTTTGACTAGTCCCTTTGGTGGGGGTACTTTTGGTTTCAGGGGTGATGATATGAAGCTAACTCCACTGAAAGGAGCGCCTGGCACTCGGAGTTTACCCTTCGGTATATTAACCCTCTCAAATCACCCTTTTCTTGCACTTCATTGCGTTTATACTATTTATTATATGCAAGTGCTTCAAGTTTTGGTTACCTCTTTCCATAAACTCAGCTGTGCTTGTAGAATTTGCCCATTTTGTGCGTTAGCTCTCCTCTCAAACACCCTTTTTCATGTACTAGATTAGTTAAAATTTTATGCCCTTTCGTATGCAAGTGCTTCATGTTTTTAATTTCCTCTTCCACCGCCTCCGATGCACTTGTTAGAGTTCGCCTTTTTCTCTACATCAGCCTTTCCAGAACCTTTTTTTTCTTGCAATATACTCAGTGTTTACCATTGAAAATTGCCAGACTCGAGTATCTTCAAATTTTCAAATTTTGACTTCAGACTCAAATGCACTTGTGGTGTATGTAAACTTATGTGATAAGGTAGGAGGTTCTAATTTGGTGCAGGCTCTAAAATGGTGCATGTTCTCAAATGTACTCCTTTTGTACATGTTGGTTTTCATAGCCCTTCAACAATGTACAGACCATGTACATTTGAGAAGGTGCACCATTTTAGACCTATGACCTTTCCACTTCAAAATTTCATAATTAATTCCACAAAGCTCCAAACAATATGAAACAACTTGAAATGGATGCCAATTCCTCTTGTCTTTCAAGGAAATTTTACTGAAAAATATTTCAAGAAGTTTCCCCTCCCCAAAATTCAGTTTCAGCCCTTAGATGCTCCATTCATGAGCCGCCTACCTTAGTCCTCTCAGACAGATACCCTTTGCTTGCACTAGACTACGCTCTTTTGAAATAGAAAACTGCAATGCTTGGTTTTAAATATTTGATACTGTTTTTTTTTTTTCACAGACTCAGATACGCTGGTGGGGTTTGATCTCGCTGCAAAGGCGGTGATCCGAGGCGGCGCGGTGTCGGAGTCACAGCGGGTGTCGTCCAAAGTGGTGTTAGAGCCAGTGCAGCGACTGATTTCGGGCCAGATAGCGGCAGCGGTTGTGTACGCAAACCAGGCCTCGTCTTTGAATGCCGAGGAGTCTCGTCCTCTGGGGCCCATCTTCCCCAGAGTAGCAGACTCCGTGGACGCAACAGCAGGGGATGCAGGGCATGCAGGACATGCCGACCTGCAAACGGGAGAGGCCAGTGCTTCGTACGGTTTTCTTTCTTCTGGTAAGAAAACGCCCAAGAAGAGGAAAAGTAAGACTTTCCCTGCAGGAAATGACCCGAGGTAGAATATGCTGCAGTTGTTCGAAGTTCAGGCTTTTGCTACAGTAAACGAGTTGAGGTAGAATACCCTGCAAAGTACGACCTTTCTCATAGTAAAGGACCTAGTGGTATAATATGCTCTTGAAAAGGTAAGACTTTTCCCATGGAAAATGATTAGAGGTAGAATATGCTGCAGTTATGAGAAGTAAAGCTTTTCCCGCAGAAAATGACCGAAGGTAGAATGTTTTGCAGTTGTTTAAAGTTCAGGCTTTTGCTACAGTAAATGAGTCGAGGTAGAATACGATGCAGTTGTTTTAAGTTCAGGCTTTTGCTACAGTAAATGAGTTGAGGTAGAATATCCTGCAAAGTAAAGACCTTTCTTATAGTAAATAACCCAATGGTAGAATGCCTCTATAGCTGTGAGAAGTTCAAACTTTTAGCTACAGAAAAGGAGTAGAGGTAGAATTTTCTGCAGTTGTGAGTATTTCGGACTTCTCCTACAGAGAATGACCAGAGGTAGAATACGATGCAGTTGTTTGAAGTTCAGGCTTTTGCTACAGTAGATTAGTTGAGGTAGAATATCCTGCAAAGTAAGACTTTTCTCATAGTAAATGACCCAGTGGAGAGTATTCTGCACTTCTGAGAAGTCAAGAATTTTGCCACTGAAAATGACCCAGTGGTGGAATGCTCCATAGCTGTGAGAAGTTCTGACTTCTGCTACAGAAAAGGAGTAGAGGTAGAATATTCTGCAGATATGAATTTCAGGGGTTTCCTATAGAAAATGACCAGAGGTAGGGTATTCTGGAGCTGTGAGAAAGTTAACTTCTTAAGAAATAGGTGTGGAGGGATAAGGGAAACCGGTAACTTATAGGTGAGTTCCAAGTTTTTTTTAGTGAGCTTTGACAACAATGTGACGGGATTTTCTTATACTAGTGATTATCTCTTTGCTTCTTTTTTTCTATGTTAATATATGTTTGTTCGTACGTGAAGCTTAGATACTTTGCTACTGTTGCTAAGTGAGATCCTTATCTACTTGGTGTAAGCTCTACCATCTTTGATTGGTCAATTATCTCAAGGCTGTTATTTTGGTGTTTTGCAGTGAGAATTGTGTTATAGTGCAAGAAATGTTGTATTGTGAGCGGGGATCCATGAGATGTGAGCTGTGAGCTTAGATTTTTTTGTCAAAATATTAAATTTTACCTATAATCGTGTACATATGAGTCATATGACTGTAATTTGTGCATTTTGAACTTTCATCTCTTGAAAAACTTACCATTTTTTAAATTTTCCATTGATTTTGAGCTCAAAATCAATTTCTGCTCACAAAAATCTTAGCTCACCACTCATGGCTCACCATTTTATGTTCACAAAATAGCATCATCCAATCGTCCCATGGGGATAATAAGCAAATAAGTTGCTATATAATTAGCATTTGCTACCAATAAGAAATTTTGATTTAAGATCTCCAATAGCTCAATAGAACCGCATTGATTTATATTCCAACTTCTTTATTGATTGCAAATGTTGTAAAGGTGTGAATCCATTTCAGCTGTAAAAAAAATGTGTTGTGTTGTATAGGTTGCAAAGGTATTTTCTGATGTTTACAGGTTAAGGGTTTTTAAAAAAAAACATTGTAAGGTCTAGGTTCTCAACAAGAACGAAATTTAGATCAAGGTGTTCAAAACATCAAGATGAGAAAGGAGAGAAAAATAGAGTATGTTGAGATTTCTCAATATCCTCTTTTATACAAACTAGCCAGGGTGATTTAAGGTATCTATACTAATGGGTTTATGGTGGTTTTTGATACAATATTTCACTAAAAAAAGATTTTCTTAATACAAAGAATGTTTTTCTTCACCAAAATTTCAATTGTAACTTCCTGTCTTTTTGTTTGTAATTGATTCACAAACACTAGTTCACAAATGTGACCCATGCATCTCCTTGTTTTGCTCCAAGCGGGGCTTTTGAGAATTATCAAACCGCTTGGATTTGAAAGGTTTTGTATTGAACACTATAAGTAAATCCTCTAACAATTGAAAGGGACCTAGTGGTGCCCATAGCATAGATTTTTAGACTTGTATCTTAGATTATACTATACATACAAAAGTATTTGTAAGAGGTGAAGGGTTAGCTTTCATCTTCAACACCTATTTCAAATTCATTATTCCTCCAAAATTTACACAAACACTTACATTTGTGCTTCAAAAATATTTGTTGATATTGTGCAAAAACTCTTACAACACTTTCTCATGTTCCAACATTTTCTCACGAATGCCCAAGGTGATGCTCAACTTATACAATCAATTTGAAGTGTTGTTACCTTAGATAACAAAATTGCCATTAAATTAAAAACATGGGGTGCGAAGCAAATCCACAAATGATAATGAAATATCCATGGCATGTACTACAGTACAATATTAATGTTCTTTAGTTTTATGGTGCTTGTAGTGTTATTTATCCTACTATTTACCCCATTATTTAACTCACTCAAATTCTCGTTCTTCATAATATTAGAATCTCCTTATTGAATGGTATGCTCTCCTCAATTGGGGTAGATAAAAGCATCCTCCCGTAATTTAGTTGACATGTAATGTTTATGTTAACATTTAGTGTCTATCAATAACACTAATAATATTGTTGACATTTAGGGTTACAATGTGTAATTAGTGTTGCCAACACTAAATACCACTAATAATGCAGTGGAAAGAGGAAAGAGTAACTTAGAGTGACATTTGAAGTGAAATGCATCGAAACGTTTTAGAACAACATGAGTTTGTTGTTTCAAAAGCCCGGTCGTTCTGAGCACCTGCTTCCCACTTGTAAACATGTGCATTCGTTGCACAATTCTCAGCTTCTGGTAAATCATCTTTATAGTGATCTTTTGTGGTTTCCTTGAGACCTGCCTAAGAAATATGATAACATCATGTACAGGAACTAAACTTCAATGCTTTCTGGGCTTACAATAAACACAGCAAAACATTACACTGCAAATCACTTATCAAAACCTTGACCAATACCTTGCAGCAATGAATATAATACTAAAGACAATACAAAAGTATTCACTTCACTAACTTATAATCCTCCTTGTGGCTTATAGATGTTATCATCCTGCAATCAAAACGCTGAACACGTCACGAAAGCCATGGCAACACCTTTCTGATCCCCATACTGCAGGTAAAGACAACTAAACTCAAAAGAATCCTGAGGTTGTCCCGCATTTCTTTATTTTTAGCATCTTCACATTCATCTGAATAACTGATTATAGTAATAGAGAGGGTGCGTTTGTGTGGTTGCTACGTACCTTTGATGTGCATACCAAAATCTAAAATCCCATATTCAATCAATATGGAGTTGCATGTATCTGGACCAACGTAATGTCCAGATACATGCAACTCCATATTGATTGAATATGGGGTTCTAGGTGTTATCATACACCTGTATGTGAGATTAGACAACCTAATACTCTTACATTGCGTATAGACAGTTTTCATGAATAGTAAATACAACAACCTGCTGGTGACTGCTGTTTGATATTTTCCCTGTCTAAAGTAAGCCGACTGGCCAGTGAAAACCATCAAAACAGTTGTTTGCAATTCATACTACTTTGAACCGAAAGAGCTCTCGTCAAAACTCGCTTTTTGCAGAGCAGGCGTGGCCTTCCAGGACCGTGCAGTATTTATTCAAGTAAACTTGCAATATGTCTGATTTGACTCTCCTACCTATGAACACGTTTTCTCAAGTAAATCTAAGGAAGGATTGTGATCCTTGCCGAAAGAGTGCGGCCATGCTACAAGCTATAAGCTCAAAATATGCAAGCTTCAACTTGCATATCAGTAGCCCGCCAACTTCAATGGTTGGTGGCTCCAACCCTCTCCATCTCATCTAAAAAAAATGTTACAACAGTAAATCATCTACAAAAGCAAGACACTAATTTTCCTGCAAAAACCTAATCTACAAAGAGATTATGGGAACTACCTGATGCTGAAGAGCAAATCCATCATCCCGAGCGTCTTGATCCAGGGTATCTCCATTCGTACTGAAGTAGAAAGTGATTACTGAAGAAAAACGTTCGGCTGTGAGGATCTTTTGTCCTACTGATTACCTGCTAATCCCCACTCGATCACAACCTCATGCTTTTTGTTATTGGGATTCAATTGCCAATCTATGAACTACCTGTGAGCTCCATGAAGTGGTAATTGCAGCAGTCGGACAAAGGATGGTGGGAAATCTTTCGCTCTCAACAAGCTCTGGAAAACTTGTCGTGAAATGAAGGCCTCGACTTTCTTGCCGTGTTAAAGCGCTGTTGACAATCAGATAGGCCACTGAGATCAAATTGCGCATCTCACAAACTTCTAGACTGACCATGGTAGGAGCCCAACCATTTCTAAGCAGTTGTGCCTCCCATTCACACTCAAGCTCCCTTAACTTCGCGTGAGCTCGCTTGAGGCGTTCAGTAGAGCGCACAATCCCGACATAATCCCACATAACTTGCTGCAGTCGCTTCCTCTTCAAAGAAGTAATACGGAGAATCTCATCCATCTTCAAATGTTTAGCAGCTAAAGGAGCGGTAGGGCGTGGCCATTCTTTCGCTTGCTTCACCTCTGATCGCCCAATATTAAACTGAAGAGCATAAGCAACTGAAGGCTCTACAGCTCTCTCCGCAAAAACTAAAGCCTCGAGTAAGGAATTGCTAGCCAGTCTATTCGCCCCATGCAGACCTGTACATGTGACTTCTCCAGCGGCAAAGAGCCCTTTAATCGAAGTCTCTCCTTGCAAACCAGTCTGCACGCCCCCACACATGTAATGCGCCGCAGGTACCACAGGAATTGGTTCCTTCGTGATATCCAACCCGTACTTCAAGCATTCAGCAGCAATATTTGGGAAGTGGGCCATGATCTCTTTAGCCGGTTTGTGACTAATATCCAGATAAACAAACTTCTCATTACGTTTCTTGAGTTGATCATCAATGCTCCGAGCCACCACATCTCGAGGTGCTAGCTCCGCACGAGAATCATATGCAGGCATGAACCTCTCCATACCTTGATTGTAAAGGATTCCTCCAGCTCCACGCACAGCTTCAGTGATCAGAAACGCGTTGTCCCGTTTGGCAGGCTTGATGGGAAGGCCTTCGTCCGCCAAAGCTGTGGGATGAAACTGCACAAATTCCATATTTGAAACCACCGCACGTGAGCGTTGTGCAAGAGCAACTCCGTCACCAGTTGCCACCAAAGGATTGGTTGTGGTTGGATAAACATGCCCTGCACCTCCTGAAGCCAGCATCGTCACCCCCGCGAGGTACCGCACGATCATGTGTTTCCGAGTGTCAAGAGCATCCACACCATAGCACACTACTTTCTCTCCATCCTGAAGAGTGAGAAGATCCACCGCAGCATGATGTTTGAAGATGACAATGTCGGGGTTTTGGGAGACGCTTGTCAAGAGCGCTCGCTCAATCTCCCGCCCTGTCATGTCCGCGGCATGCACAATCCTGTGATGAGAGTGCCCTCCCTCCCTGGCCAAATGGAGCTGACCATCTTCACTCTGATCAAACAATGCTCCCCAGGCCATCAATTCCTTCACACGTTCCGGTCCCTCTCGACAAACCACCTCCACTGTCTCCTCATCACACAGAAACGCGCCTGCAACTATGGTATCTCGGATGTGACTCTCCACAGAATCCGCAGGACCTAAGACTGCACTCACACCTCCCTGTGCGTATACTGTATTACTCTCATGCGGCTCAGACTTCGTGAGAATCGCGACTGACCCGTACTTGGCAACCTCCAGTGCGTATCTCAGTCCTGCGATTCCGCTCCCGATTACGAGAAAATCAAAATACTTCGTTAGCTCCTCGTCTTCCTTGTCGTCGGTCAAATTCACTTCTTCCTGGATGCTGCGATTTGAGGCAGCAATAAGCTTTCTGATTTCATTCTTCTTGTCTCGACCAGTGATCTGCACATAAGCACCGCCCAGGGTTAAATAGTCGCGTGTTAATAAACACTAATCATACTACTAAAGTCATAAAATCACAAAATCACAAAGACCGCTGTGATATCGAAAGCATACCGAGTTGGAAGCGAGTTGGCCAACAGCGCCCCGTTGCAAGGCCGAGGACCAGCGGGGAAATGTAAACTGTGAGAAAAGAGACGAGGGGAGAAGGGCGATGGGGAAAGCTGCTGCAGATACCGCAACACCAATGCTGTGGCTCATGGACCTCTGTAATACCGCATCTGCACCTTTGTAAGATCCCATACCGCCTCCAATTCCTGCCGTCAAAGCTCAAGACCTTCAAATTCGTATCATGTAACGATCACACTCCTCCAATTCCTGCCGTCAAAGCTCAAAACCTTCAAATTCGTATCATACACCGATCACACTCCTGAACCTGAAGTAGCCGCCAGAACTAGTCGAATGTCAATAATCAGCCTGGCACGAATTCAATATACGCGCTAATTGAAAACAGATGAAGCTCTCGTGTGAACAACTGCAGGCACACCACCAGCGATATTCTCAGCGATATTCTTAAGGACGATAGGAATTCTATTATTCAAAAAAAATTACAATGCAAGACGTCAACGCTCAATGCTTTTACTGCCTTCAAAAGACTTCATGCATCAAAAATCAAGCAATTCCAATGAGCTCGAACTAACTAAGACACGACCAAACCCTGAGAAGAGCGCGGAGCTAGCATCTGGACAAAAGTCTAGGAACGGCCGCGGGAGAAAAGCATACCGAATTGGCGATATTCGTAAGGACGATAGAAATTCTGTTATTAAAAAAAAATTACAATGACGCCAACGCTCAATGCTTTTACTGCGTTCAAAAGGCTTCATACACCAAAAATCAAGCACTTCCAATACAATATGCTCGAAGTAAGATGCGGAACGAGCACCTGGACAAAAGCAGGAACGGCCGCAGGAGAAAGCATACCGAATTGGAAGCGAATTGGAAGCAAAGTGGCCAACAGCGCCCTGTTGCGCTGTTGTTGCAAGGCGGAGGAGGAGCGGGAAATGTAAACTGTGAGAAAAAAGACGAGGGGAAAGAGCGACGGAAGGAGCTGCTGCGAATACCGCAACACGAGTGCAATGGTGTGGCAGCAGCAGCGAAGAGCAAATTAGGGTTTGGGGAAGGGGACACAGAAAGACAGCATCATCGGTGATTGCGGAGGAGGACGTGGCCACGGCTGGGGATTCTTTTTGAATCTGTCGAGGTGGGCGACCCGCACTCCAGGGCTCAGTTCACTGCACATATGTGAGAGTTCATATTCTGTTCAGGCTCAAAAACGGTCCACCTTCTTAAATGTATTTCATGTGTACATGCTGTTTTTTATAGGTTTTATAAATGTACAAGCAATGTACATTTGAGGAGGTGAATCATTTTAAAGCCTTATGACTTTTTCACTTCAAAATTTTATAACTAATTCCACAAAGTTTCAAAAAATATGAAACAACTTGGGTTAAATGTAAATTCTTCTTGTCTTTCAAGTAAAATTTATTCAAAATTAGTTCAAGAAGTTTCACCTCTCCAAAATTCAGTTTCAGTCATTAGATGGTCCATTTATGAGCCTCCTACCGCTTGCAGCACCAAATCTTGGTGTTGCCAATATTTTAAAGTTCAATAAACCTAAGTTAGTTGCTATTTTTAGTTTTTTGTAATTTTGAATCATCCTTTTTGAAGTCTAGTTCTAGCATCAAAAATTTGATTTTGAAAATGATTGATTGTGATTTTTCTATTCAAGATTTTGTGTAAGGGTCTTGACTTTTTGTAGTGTAGAGAGCTCTTGGAAATAAGCCTCAAACACACTAGATCTTGGAGAAAACTCTAATCTAGAAATTCATTTTAAAAATTTGTAGAAGAAATTTTGAAAAGCCATAAAATGATATGAACTATGTATGTTGTGCCCCTTCACCTTACAATTTTTTGGTGACCAACTTTTTATATTCAACATGTGAAAAGAGGATTGAAAGACTTTGAGTTGTTTTTGCACTTTTAACACCCTTGTAATCAAACATTATAATCTTTCAATCCATAAGTGATATTGTTGTGTTGTCTTTTTTTATGTGATCTCTAACATATCTATTTTGAATTTGTACGATTACAATCTTAAAAAAATTGATACAACCTATTAAAATGTTGACTTTTTGTTCATTTTAGAGAAAATTCCTAGGAGCTCAAAATAGGCCTTAAGCATTTAGGGGTTAATATAACTAAATTTAGCAGGATTGCTAACAAATTTTTCATGTAGCTAAAAAAAATGTATATTTTCTAGTGTTAGATTTGAAAATGTCAACTTTGTAGCAACGTTTTTAGCCACTTGTGTTAAAATTGAAAATCATGTTTGGAATCACCGTCAATCTGGGGCTAGGGTGGATAAGCACTGTTTTTTCACCCACTAGAAAATGTGAGAGTTTAAATATTTACCATTGGAAAATTGAAATTGGGAATTTTGAATTCATATTTGGATTTAAAGACCTTGTTTTAGCATATGACCATAGAGGAGGGTACAATTGAACAACAACAAAATAGGGGGCAAGTTATTACTATTATCCTTGTTTGGAAAATAACTTGAGCTTTTCCTCTTTGGCCCCACATCAACGTATGTGCAATAAATTGAGCCGCACTTTGGAATGCACGTAGGTAAGGAAAATTTAGCTAAAATTGGAAAGTGTGAATGATCTTTGTATGTTCATCCAATATTTTTATTGATATAAGGTACTTTCATCCAAATTCAAGCAAATCACTAGTTTGCACAAGTAGGGATTTGGCAATTTTATCCTTGTTTCCACTTGAAATTTTTGGTGTAATGATTGGCAACTGCATTTTGAGGTAAGATTTAGGCAAAAATTTGCCAAAAAAAAACCTTGAGCCAAGAATCTCCTTTCTTTCTTCTTCTTTTCATTTTCAACCCAACTCGAGCAACCCAAGTTTGTTAAGGTTGAGAACTTTATACTTGCCCCTATGGTTTGCACTTTAAAATATGCCTCTATTTTTGAAATTCTCAAAGTTGCTAAATTTACAAAAATTGTAAAAGAAAATTTTCCAACAATTTATGGTGCCCCTCAAGATTAAACATATATTGGGGTTGCTTTGCACTATGGCCAACCAAATAGAGAGGCTGTGGAATTGAGTGGCCAAATTTTCTTAAGAAGCAAAGGATTGGGTTGGAAATAGATAATAAAATTATCATAATACTACAATCACATTGATTTCTATAATACCACATTTTCACCTTTGTAATAACACACCTCCATTCTCTTTTTATATTAACACACAAATCCAGTTTGATGATTTACCAAAATTCCTACTTTGCATTCTATCTTATTTATAAAAAACCTTAAAAAATCTAATGGTGAATGTGTAGCATAGTAAGAGCCAATTACTACTTATACTACTGAAATCACAATGATTTCTACAATATCAGGTTTTCATCACTATAATATCACAACTCTAATTTTGCAATGTTGTAATTCCAGTCTTATGATATTACAACTCTAGTCTTGTGATAAGTGTTCTTGTGAGTAGCAAGTTGGAGCATGGTTGGCATTACTTTCATTTTGCAAGTTCAATTGTTCTCACAAGCTTAAGAATTCTTGTTTTTTTAGCAATGGCTAGCAGTTCTACCTTATCGGGATAGTCACATTTGTGGGCTTTGATTATGCAAAAACTTTTTCAACTATCTAATTCTTACAAAGGATAACAACTAGGGATTAGTTGTAAATACTTCACATGCGCACTCTAACAAACTACTTGTATATTAGATTGTGTTGAAAATTGCGATGACACAGTAACTGTTACAAAAAAACGACATGGAAAATATCACTTGAGTGTCTAGGTCTTAGT
This sequence comes from Ulota crispa, assembly GCA_963920765.1. Taxonomy (NCBI): domain Eukaryota; kingdom Viridiplantae; phylum Streptophyta; class Bryopsida; order Orthotrichales; family Orthotrichaceae; genus Ulota; species Ulota crispa. The sequence continues at coordinate 31,246,642 of OY987244.1, forward strand.
TTGTTAAGATGAAGACCACGGGATTATTGTTAGTTACAACTAAACTAATGAGCTAAACCAACTAGTTTGCTCACCTAGTCTGCTCATTGTTTACAAGAGAGAAGATTGTATGTCATTTGACTCTCTCTCAAAAAAGTGTAGTGAATCTTGTTTATGCAATAAACAATGAGATACTCTTGTGGTGACATTTTGAATATGTAGTATCTTCTCATGTGTAATTCCAACAGGTTATGGGCTCACTTTTTTGAGCCTCAATGTTTTTGTGTGCAAATTTCTCACCAGCTTTGGTTGAGGCAATATTTGTCTTTTTTTTTTCAGGGCAATCTTTCTCCCAATGACCTAGCTTGCTACACTTTCTGCATTTTTTTTTCTTTTTTAATTCATAAATCTTGGCAACATGCTTGCAAGTGTTTTTCTTCCGCAGAGATGTTTTTATGACCTGAGCTTGAGCTCTGACCATGACTGGAGAAGAAGGCTTTCTCCTTGTCACTCTCTAAGCAATCTTGGGCTTTATTTCTACTCTCCTCTTTGAGCAAGTGGAACGTCAAAGATTTGATTGTCTATTCATGTTGCGGGATTTGTCCCAAGCTGTTTGCAGGTAACAAAAACCTTGAGGGAGCTAAGAATCTAACAGATAATTGCTTGGTCTGAAATTGTCTCACCAAGATTGTTTAGCTAGTTTGCTAGTTTTTCCCCGCAACTAATGTGATTTACAACTTCAGCATTTGACTTCATTCTTAGATCAAAAACTTGTCAAATGTAAATGGGTATAAAGAGTCAAAACCCACTCAAACAGATTTGTAGCCAAGTTTAAAGCACAACTAGTTGATAAGGGATTCACCCAACTACATGGTGTAGACCACAATCAAACTTTTAGTCTCGTAGTCAAATATGAATCAATCCGCATAGTCATTGCTGTTGCTGCCAAAGAAAGCATGGACGTTGCCCAGTTTGATATCCAAATGGCCTTCCTTCATGGCATATATACTAGACACTATAATTACATGCTTCAACCACCAGGTTTCAAGGTTCCTAGTACCAAAAATCCCTAGTTAGTATGTTTGTTTTAGAAGAGTTTGTACGGCCTTAAGCAACTAGGTCGAATTTGGAACCAGACATTTGATCAATTTCTTGTTAAATTTGACCTTACACCTACTACAACAAATCTATGTGTCTATATTTCCCAAGAGGAATCCCGTCTCATTGTTACACTTTTTGTCAATGACAGCCTTGCCTGATGCTCATCTCCAGATGAACTTCGTGAACTTATCTGCTACATGGAGGAGCATTTTGCGATAACATGTTCCTTAGCCAATCTCTACGTTGAACTACATATCCTTTGTTTACAAAAAGAAGGCCAAATTTTTATACACCAAGCTATGTACTTATGTCGCATCCTCACTCGCTTTGGGTTTACCAGCTGTACTCCTCTAAGTACCCTTGTTGATCCCAATACCAAGCTTGACAAAGCTAATGATCCTTTTCAGGCCCCTTTTTTGTACTTAGTTGTCGTAGGTTGCCTCTTTGCACAAACGTTAAGCAGCCCAAACATTAGCTAGGCTATTAGTTTAGTTGCCCAATTTTTAGCCAATCTGTAACATTCTCACTACCATGCTATTACCCATATTTTTCGTTACCTTGGAGGTACTCTGGATCTGGCACTTTTTTTTGGTTAGCATAAAGGCTCTCTTGTGCTTATATGATACAAAGATGCAGACTATGCAAGAGGCATCACTGATTGCAAATCTCAAACATGAACCATCCTCATGCTGAATGGTGCTCCAGTCGCTTGGTGCAACAGAAAGCAGCAGTATATAGACACATCAACGACAAAATTGGAATACATTGCGGTTGGATCTACAACAAAGGACATTATTTGGCATTGGCAATTGCATTCCAACCTCCGATTTGCGCAACCTCATACCACGCGGCTCTTTTCCGACAACCAAAGTGCAATCAAATTAGTGCACAATCTAGAATTTCATCAAAGAACCAAACATATTGATATTGTCTATCATTTTCTTTGTGAACACCAACGGCTTGGTGAAATTGACATCCAGTATATTCCTACGTTTGATTAGCTTGCTGACCTCTTCACCAAAGCGCTGCCATTTGATCGTTTTTCCCTGCTTCAAATTTCAATTGGTCTACTGCTTTTGCCAATTGTAGCACTTAATTACATTTTTTTATGTCATCGCATGCTTCAACCTTGTTAGTACTAGTACTTACCGATTTGAGGGAGGGTGTTGAAAATTGCAATGACACAGCAACTAGTACAAAAAAAACGACATAAAATATATCACTCGAGTGTTTACGTCTCAGTTCGTTAAGATGAAGACCACATGATTCTTGTTAGTTATTGCTGAAATGTTGAGCTAAACTGACTATCTGCTCATCGTTTACAAGAGAGGAGATTGCATGTCATGTGACTCTCTCTCTAGAAAAGTGTAGTGAACCTTGTTTATGCAATAAACAACAAGATACTCTTGTGGTGACATTCTGCATATGTAATATCTACTCATGTGTAATTCCAATAGATTGTATGGACGCAAGTGAGACTACCCCCATAAATTGGATATTGAAAGTTGTTTTTGACTCACAAGTCTTATCTTATCTTGGAGATCTTTAGAAAGTATTTAGCCTTTTACACTTGTAATTGACTGCATTTGTGCAATGTCAATGTTTTTCAATATGTAGTAAGTTAAGACTTAAGACGCTTTGTGCAAGTCACGCAATTGTTGTATTTTTTTTTGTAAACTTGGATTATACAAAAAATTGCCTTATAAGAGGATGTTGAGTTATTGTCTTCTCCCTCTCTTCCCATTTTCTACTCTTCTCACTTACCTTGATGCTTGATTTTTTTCCCAAAATAATCAAAAATCAATGCTGCAAGGATTCTAAACGACTTCAGAGAGTATTCAATGCTACAAGCAACACTTCCTCAGCCCAATCTTTTGCACTACTTTTTTATAGCTTTTAGAAGCCACTTGCGTCCCCTTTGTTGATGGAACAAATCAATATCCACACAATGAGAATCTTTGTCACCTATCACACCGTCACTTGCGAGTTTTTTCTCTCTTTGTCCACAAATTGTTGGTGCTTTATTCATGGGGACATCACTCAATGTATTCTTTGAAGGTCACGTGCAATCAAGTAAATTTTCCACCCCCTATTTACTTTTTAATAAAATTTGATTTAGCTCCAAAATTTTGGGTGGTCTCACAAAATCATTACATCTTTTATGTGAAAAAATTTGGATGCAAATGAATTAAACAAGATATCCAAACGCGCAATTGAAAATTGCACTAAAATGGCTAAATTTTCACTTCAAATATTTATCAAGATTGCATTTGAATGACAACTGTATCCAATTTTTAGTATACACAAACTATAACCAAGCCTTCATTTATTGGCAATTTAAAATTATTTTTTTACCACATAATGTAGAGGGTCCAAAAAAAAACCCTAGCTATACAGTGTACTTACTTTCTTCCAAAAAATTTAAGTAACTATTTAGAATAGAGAAAATTTTCAATAATTCACAATATAAACTTTCAATATAGAAGAACACACCATAATTTTTTCAAACTATTTAATTGACTTTTTACAATATAAAGATAGGGGTCAAAGATTTTGATTGCATGTGTACCACAAGAAAATGGGAAGTGCACCCCATGTGGCTTTGTTTGTTGGTGTTGACATAATAATGCAAGCAACGCTAGTTAAACCAAAAAGGTAGCGTGGTGGTCTAGTAAAATCTTTGAATATCACCACACTACCGGTGATTAGTGTTCTATTTCTGAATTTGAATTTGTGGTTTTACATGATAATTGATTAAAAAACATTGGAGATGAGTTTTTGAGATTTGATTGTATGGATAGGTAGGAAACATCCAAACATACATCTTTCCTTCTAACAAGCATTTCCAAAAAAAGCTTCTAAATTTCTTCTATAATGATTTCAATGTTTAGATGAACATATCCAAATTTTGTAAAATAAATACTTATTTATGGTAATAACATTTTGTTATTTGACTCATATATTATGATTAAATTTGTACCTATGAATATGACAATATGTTTACTTAGCCAAAAGCTAGGTAAACAATAGAAATATCTATTTTACAAATTTTGGTTGTACCACACCCCACATTGAACTCTTAGTTGATCATAATTTTGTTACTTAAGGGGGTTCCTTTTGGAAGGAAAATTGTGCGTATGGATGTTTGCTACACATCCATGCAATCAAATCTCAAAAATACATTACCAATTTTTCTCAATCGATTTTCATATAAAACCATGAATTTTGTACAAAATAATTCACCAAAAATGAGATTTTGATTTTTAGGAATCAAAATTTGGTATGCTTGGTTGGGATTGCATAAGAATGGATATCTATGATTCAAAACAACAAAATTCCAAATATACTATACGTTATGCAAAGTTTTTTGAATGGCAAAATAGGCATGAACGTAACTTTATAGAAGGATATTGTACAATACTATGCAATACCTAGAAGTACTATTACGTGATCTATGTTTTGGCATTCCAAACAAGTTTGTGTAACAAAAAATATAAGTAGTATTTCAATCTTATATTGTTGGTATTTGATACTCATGCAATCCCAATCAACCATACCAAATTTTGATTACTAAATATCAAAATCTTATTTTTGGTAAATGGTTTTATGTCAAAATCACGGTTTTACAAGAAAGTTAATCAAAACATATTGGTGATGAATTTTTGAGATTTGATTACATGGATATGTAGAAGACATTCATATGCACATCTTTTCCTTCTAACAAACATCCTCAAAAAGTTCAAAATTTTGTCAATAGAGATTTGAATGCTGGAAAGATCATAGCCAAATTTAGTAAACTAGATAATTCTATATAGTAATTAAATTGTGCTAATTGACCCATGCATTATGATTAAATTTTTACTCTCAAGTATGAGAGTATGTGTATTTGCCAAAAGCTAATTAAAAAATAGAGATATTTAGTTTACTAAATATGGTCATGATCACTCTAGCATTCAAATCTCTATTGACAAAATTTCAAACTTTTTGAGGATGTTTGTTAGAAGGAAAAGATGTGCATATGAATGTCTTCTACATATCCATGTAATCAAATCTCAAAAATTCATCACCAATGTGTTTTGATTAACTTTCTTGTAAAACCGTGATTTTGACATAAAACCATTTACCAAAAATAAGATTTTGATATTTAGCAATCAAAATTTGGTATGGTTGATTGGAATTGCATGAGTATCAAATACCAACAATATGAGATTGAAATACTACTTATATTTTTTGTTACACAAACTTGTTTGGAATGCCAAAACATAGATCACATAACATTACTTCCTGGTATTGTACTATCCAATATCCCAAAGGATACATACGTACCTGCCCATTTGACATTCAAAAAACTTGCAGTTATTGATTTGAAAAGGGGTCAATTTGCCTCTTTCAGGCTTGAATATTTTATATTTTGTTCTTACCCCCAATCCTAATCAAGCATATCAAAATCCAACCTCAAAAAACTAAAATCCAAATTTTGGTAAATTGTTTTGTGTCAAATATCATGGTTTTACAAGAAACTCGATTGAAAAACATTGGTGATGAATTTTTGAGATTTGATTGCATGGGTATATAGGTAACATTCATACGCACATCCTCCATGCTAAAACAAAAAAAAACCCTTAAGTATTAAAGCTTTGATCTTCAAAGGATTTAGTGTGACTTGTGATATGTCCAAATTTTGTAAATTATATATTTTCAATTTCTAGTAAGCTTTTCACCAAATAAACACAACATCATGTCCAAAGGTACAAACTTAGTCACAATGAATGATTCAAATAGCAAAATTTATTATAAAAATATATATATCTAATTTAAAAAATTTAGACATATCACAAGTCACACTAAATCCTTTGAAGATCAAAGCTTTAATACTTAAGGGCTTTTTTTATTAGCATGGAGGATGTGCGTATGAATGTTACCTATATACCCATGCAATCAAATCTCAAAAATTCATCACCAATGTTTTTCAATCGAGTTTCTTGTAAAACCATGATATTTGACACAAAACAATTTACCAAAATTTGGATTTTAGTTTTTTGAGGTTGGATTTTGATATGCTTGATTAGGATTGGGGTAAAAACAAAATATAAAATATTCAAGCCTGAAAGAGGCAAACTGACCCCTCTTCAAATCAATAACTGCAAGTTTTTTGAATGTCAAATGGGCAGGTACGTATGTATCCTTCGGGGTACTGTACATTGTGGGTTACTGCTTCAATGGGCGGAATACTGTAGTAGCCCACGATAAATGAAATCATTACCAGAATTATGATGACCTCAAAATATTGATTAATAATATACTCAAGTGTTGACAAATCGCAAAAGAATCCAACACTTCGCCAATACACCGGAAGCAAGGAATCCAACCGAGAGCCTTCAAAACCGAGCACCAGCCCTCCATTCAAAACATGATTGGCTGGCTCCTCACAAAAGAAAAGCCCACATTCACTCCAGTTTTTTCTTGCACATTTTTTCTGGTAGAAGACATTCTCAAAGTTTCAAGTTTATATAGAAACCTCTCACACCAAGAGTCAAAGATCACCACTGCTGCTTTTACAGGAGTGATGGTAAAAGAATAAAATTACAAAGGTCCATTACAAGTGCCTTTCTCAGAGGCTATATTATTTGTACACAACCAAATATTGCAGCCCAGAGACGAGACTCCTGTTAATCTAAGGGAACACCCTACCTCGCACCTACACCTGGCACTGCACCATGAAGGCACAGCGAAATATGAATATTCACAAAAATCATGTTAAAGCTACTCGAATCCCGAAGGAGAGAAACCGTTCCTCTTCAATTCTGGGGGAGGAGGATAGCACTTGAAACCAAATGGCAATTCAGGGTAAATTACAGAATCTTTCAGGGAAAAAGACCAATTAGAAAATATCCTTATGTCCATCTCTTGAAACAGACAACGCATGTCTACCTGACTGTTCTCATAGGCCATTTATCCGGCAACCAAGTCAGAAATGATAACAGCATCCAACACTTTCAAATACTGCTGGTATTAAAGCAACACCCAATGCCGTAATTTAGACAAGATGGTACCGTTTATTTCCAGATTTTGATGGCACCGTCTCTGCTGCTTGATATCAAAAGCCGCTGGTTAGTTTGAGCCGAGGCAAGGCTAAGAATGCAATCTCGGTGGCATCCAGCACTGTCCGTAGCAGCTGAAGCAAGACCACTCTTTGGAGGACTTTTGCTCGACGGTCTGGTGTCTGTTCCAGGCGTTTCCTGTAAACGAATAATTCCAAAAGTTAGAGGACCATAAAATAATCATGACGCCCAAACGGACAGTTCATCAAGGGTCGCTTCATTTACTGTATCCCAAAATTCCAGCAGACTATCAAACAACGCTACCTAGAAACTAATTTTCATCAGAATCTCAATTTTAGGGATATAACAAACAAACCACTGGCGTCCATGTACCAAGGGCCTAAAACCTGAAGTCTAAGGAATGTGTTAACATAAGGATTATGAAAGGCGAGCCACTAATAAACAAGCTTCAATTAATAAACATAGATCTTTGCCCTGAAGTCATAATCCTGTACATGGCAAGAGATTGACGCGGTTGTATCGTTCATGACATAAATTCTACAACCAGCAATCCAGGTGGCTATGAAGATGCAAAAGATGTAAGATTGAGTAAGTTAAAATCTAACCTGGGCAATGCGAATACCATTCAGCGAGCGTAGTTCATAATTGTAAACATCAGCATTTTTGCCTGTTGTGGGTCCACAGACGTGATAGCTCCGATCGGGTCTGCATTTAGAGACGTAAAGACGGATATGATTCAGACTCAGGTTTTTATAAGAGGAATCTGAGATTTCAAACTAAACTTAGAATATTGGAAAGATACGAATGATCAAAGGGTCCATATAAACTTATTATGTGAGGAAAATATAAAGGGGCCACTATCCGAGTCATTTATGACAAGAATTTCAAGAACTTGCACAGCGTGTTTTTATGTTTTAGAACAAGAAGATTACCTCAAACGATCCCACATTCTGATGCGACAATCTGATCCAGCAGTGAGGAGAGCCGCACCACCTGACAATGGCAATAATGTGCGCACTCCAGGCAACCTTGGGGGAGGCTCATTCAGTTCTTCCATGCGATAATCGGTCACTTTCACACCTCCAACCAGCCTGGTATCTCTTGAAGACTGGGAATTCAATAAAGGCTGACTAAGAGCTGCAGGGACAGTATTTGTCTCCGTATGGGCAGGATCAGCGCATAATCTAAGAACCTGCAGAGGCACGCGTTATAAGTCTCGCGCATACACATCTAAAGTTTGAATGGGTACTCACCTGAAATTCTAAGCATGAATACCACATAGGAGCATCCCAATGCGACCGATTCGTATATCTACAAGCCCTTGCAAAGAAACACCAGTCGATCCTATGTCCCAAGATAATAATAAAAGTCAGGCCTGAAACCCAAGAATTACCTGATGGCATGTACCATCTTCAGCGTTCCAGAGGGCCACCTCGTTGCGTCCTGCAGCAACGTAAACATATGGATGCTGGCTTGTTGATGTTGGTGTACCTTTTCCAGGAACAAGAACACACATGCTCTCTACTGGGCAGAAAGCTGGATGCTGCCATGTGTTAACTGGAATCTGCAACAACATGCAAGAAGTAAATTAGGAAACAAAAACAATCAAATATTACCATACATAACATGAACATCACATCTGTTACAAACATTTCACTAAAACTGGAAGCAAGAAGATTCCCAAATTCAAACAGAAGCCTCTTTGAACGTCTCTACTAGACAAGTAAGAAGAGAAAAGTAAACAACTCAACATATGTAACGAATTACCGCAATCTACTTCAAAGCTAAAAGAGACTGGCACACAAGACGAAGTTGATGGACACAGAATGACGCAGATAGTCCGATTCCTTTGAAGTCCGTAGAACTGAATCAATATGAAATGGAAGACATTGTTCAGGAAAAAACCTGAAAACGTAAGTCCCAAAGCGTGAATGACCCTCGAGATGTTGCCGATACCAACCAATTACATGCCGGATCAACCGATACTGCTGATATGTAGCCTTGATCTGGTTTTGCCCGCAATGTCCAGGCATCGGCTTGTGCCCTCAAATCCCAAAGGTGTATGCCGTTATTTTGAGTGCTATACAAGAGTTGAGATGGTCCTTCAGTGAAGAGGTTTTGCATCGTCAAAGCGTTCCCCTCCTGGGAGTCCAACTTACGAGTATCTGAAATGCCAGTATATCGTTCTGTACTGCCTCCTGTCCGTGCCACATAATCAACTGTAAAAACATGTATCGTTCCTTTACTAGAAGCTGCCGCAACTTGGTGTGCACCACCCAATATGGACACGCGAAGTGCTCGGCCTTCACTCTGTAAAGGATATGTTAATCGGGACCTGAAAGAGATATCTCTCTCTAATCTCCTAGTGTCCCAAATCTTCACCGTTCCGTCATCTGATGCACTTGCTAGAAAAACGTTATCACTCGAGACAGCCACCTCGTTCACTGCACGTTGATGCTCTTGCAGATGAGCTATGAGTACACCACGAGGCCTCCATGAGCTTTCTGCGGCTCCTGAAGAACTCATGAGCGGGCTTCCAGAATCCAAAGATGCATCACTAGCAGATACATTGACCGGACTAGGCTCCCCAGAACTTCCACCACCAAGTATCTCAGAAGATGACGCTATACTAGCCTTACTGGTTGCCATGCTATTAATGCTGCTTCCAAATCCGGTAGCAAGAAGACCTTCACCGGAGTCCTGTCGGCCAATGTCTCTCAAGACCTCAAACTTTCTATAGCTTATGGGACTAGGCCCCTGATACACAGATCCAGCGAGTAACCTTGGAGCACTCGATCCAGTCATTGCTACATGGGACCTGCGTAAGAATACATTCGAAATCTAGGTCAACTCCTTCCGCTCCACAGATTTCAAAATAAAATCCAACAACTTTTACATAACCAAGCACTTCTGGAAATGATTAGAGCCTATCTTGCGTGCTGACAGGTGAAATTCTAATACAAACGTATTACACAGGTATTAATGCCAAATAAGAGTTGTAGTGAGAATGATAGTACTTACAAATTACTTTTATATTGTTTTCACAATATAGAAAACCAATGTTGTTTTGTTTCCTTCTCTTACTATTTCAAAACCTTTCAAATACTGTCTTATGGTGCTTGGACACACCACTTGAACGAGGCAAAAAAATAAAACAAGAACAATCAGAAAAAGTTTTTAGATAATAAAAGCACCTGTGTAAAGACGGCTCAATTGAAGACATCGATGAATGACCGGCAATGTTGGCCCATTGAGAAGAAGTGGGTCCTACTGAAGCACTGATTGGAGTTCCAGCAATAGTTGCCATCAGGAAGGGTGCTGACCCCTGTCTGACACCAAATACTCGGCTCCACTCTTCGTTGAAGGAAGGATTTGCTTCTCCACCTTGCAGGGTCCCTCCTTGCCCAGCAGGGTTTGGATCAGGCTTCCTCTCACTCAAGGGAACAGAATATAAAGGGATTCCCTCAGAAGAGCCATCGTAGTTGGAGTAAAAACCGGCCCCCACACCAGCTGCGAAACCGATTGCAGAGCCTTGAAGTTTTTCTGTGTTCTCTGCTTCCCAATTGTGCATCCTAGTCTGCATGGTACTCGACAGATTGCGAATGTAACCCTCCATTGCCTTCATCTTTTCTCCGTCCTCAGTATCCCCTGTTAATGGCTTCTGCAGAAGCTGAGGTCCGGATCCGGACACTGGAACTCGTTTCGCACTATCCCTGGAGAGACCTTGAGATACATCCACTGGACCTGCAGAGGAATACACACCCTCTCTTTCACTTTTCTTTCTGTCACCTCCGGTTCTCACACTACTAATCCCAGCAAGCTCTGGAGGAGGCTGAATAGGAGCTACCCTTCGATTTTTGGTCTTTTGAATACCTTGCTTAGTTGCAGCTGCTTTTTCCCTCTCAGTTTGCACTAGCATCACATCACTAAGAACACGGTTGAAGACCTCCCTTGATACCGGCGGTTTCAAGCATGCTAGGAGAGAAACCTCAGCACACAGAGAAGTTGGTTCTCGCCTAAGAAAAGGTAATAAAATCGGTGATAAGAACGCATATGAATCAGTAGGCTCTAGGTTTGCACTAGTGGCAGCAACAAAAGTAATGGCTGCCCGTCTTACCCACTGACTTGGGTGGCACAAGAGGGGAGATGCCCGTTCAACGGCTTCAAGTAGAACCCTTTTCCGCAGCAGACGATGCGTACAAAGGGCTGCGAGACACTCCGTAGCATTGACGATTACTGTTTCTTCTACATCGTTAAGAGCTTGTTCTACATAAGGAAGCAGGTAAGCCTCCAAACTCATTTGTCCCACGAAGAGGCAGACATGAACGATGTGCTCAAAAAACACTGCTCGTAACTGCTCGTCACGGTCGTTGAGAAAAGCAGGCAGAATTGGCAGCAGAAAATCATTGCTATGTTTGGGACCAAAAAAACGGCAGAGGGACCCCACGTGCTTTAGCAGAGCTCGACGAATTGTAGGAGTCTGTTTCTGACCCATCACTAGTTCCTGAATGACACGTGCAATAGTTTCACGCAAGTGTGCAAGTTCTCCTTCCAAACGACCTGCACCAGGCCCAGCAGACATCTGCTTCCAACAACCAAGAACAAACGAATCAGAAATAAGCCAATATGATCTACAATAGCCTGACCAATAGTCAAAACTATCGTCACGATCAGAACAATCGAGAATTGCTACCTATTCTAAATTGCATCCATTAAGAGATTGGATATCAATTACATTGGCTATCATCCAGGGTAGAGTACATTACCTGTTTGGTGGAGGTCGACTTCCTCTCCAACAAAGATCCTTTTGCGCGAATGATTGGAGAATCTAAACCTCCAATCTCATGGATCTCCTGAGAGTGCATCATGAATCTGTTTGCCGTTTCAGCAATTTTATGGATATTAGCAGCATATGCAATGCGAACGCTCTCTTCTGGATCATCAGGTAGCATGGAGAGCAAAGGTAATATATATTCTGGGAATATCTTTGCATCGCTTGGTGGAAAAACCTGCGCACGATGAATAAAGCACGTAAGAAACTTTCAGCTCCAGCCGAGATCGTTACTGACAGCACTAGCTATAAGCAGGAGGATACAAAAGCATGCAATAACATACTCTGAAACATCGTTCACTATCCGTAGTTACCCTACCTGACTCACTGTCCAACACAACAATACATCACATAAGCAACAGTAGGAACCATAAACCTTGTATCAAAACAAGAGTTGGAGCATTACCTGAACCAGAGACAAGACATCACATAGGGTCTGAAGAGCGGCACACCGAACAATAGCAGAAGTATCAGACAGCAGAGCGACAACATAAGGTATTACGTGCTGAAGTCGAGCATCGTCATCAATATACGACGATGATTCTTTCAATAACTGGATGGTTGCTCGCCTAGCTTGAGGGAGCTTGACATTACGTAGGCACGAACATAACAAAGATGCAATTAAAACCATGCCTTCACATTTCTGAGAGTGACCCGCTGTCGCTTGAATGCCACTATCTAGGATCTTAAGAGTATCTGGCGATGCTTCTTGTGCTTGAAGCCTTAACCCAACGTTTGGTTGCGAGATCAATGTTGGATTGCATGGTCGCCGTCTGCGCTTGCGAATCCATCTCCTTTGTCTCCACACACAATCTAAGGAACAAGTAGACACCCAACTACGAGCAAAAGAAGGAGTCCTTTTCAAGGTACCATCTCCAGCGCCCGTCACCTTTGCAGTAACACCTCCCGCGTCTCTACCAGGAATTCCTACATCACTTTCTTGGTCCCCAGTGTTTAACTTACGATACCTCCATCCTTCTTCATCAGTTTCAACCTCTGCCAAAATAGAGCACAACCCAGACGCAGCAATTAACTTCAAGAACAAATTTAACATTCAAAATCAGACGAAAAAGATTGCTCCAGATCACCGAAACAGTTAAAAAACAATCTATACCCAGATGCATCGCAGATGTTTTAGCATAAACCTCCTCGTCTAGATTGCAGCTTAGACAGTACAAGTAAACTTGCACGTCAGCGGAAGGAAGACGATCTGAATTCTTGAATTTCATGAATATAAGAGCGAGAGAGAGAGAGAGAACATTGAGAATCACGTACCACTACGAGTCCAACTAGAGTCGACTTCCCATTCTCCATCCCATCTCCATCCACCTTCCAAAGGAAGAGTAACCTCATCCTTACGACGTCCAGACCCTGTTATTCCATGATTAGTCATGGAAGCTTCACCGGTGTGGAGGAGACGTTCATGGAATGTACCACCTGGTTCGCGTACTTGATTCTCATACACCTGCAGTCATCCAACGTAATAAAAAAATTAGTTGAATCGAGCAGATACAATGTTTAAAGATACTAGCAGGCCAAACCTTCGAATATTAGTTTGAAGGTACCCCACCTCTTCAGTAACAACTTCTTCAATAGCGGAACCTGCCTCAGCCATAGCCACCGCAGCTGCCTTGATACGGCAGGAAGACACCGATGGGATAAACGGCTTCGTCTGATTGTCCGATAAAATTCCTACCGAATCAGTAGAAAATGGTTCGTCAACAATGAAATCTCCAACATGTGAATCTCCCTTCTTCTGAGAGAGTGACGACTCAAGCCTCCTTGGTGACACCAGATCAGCAATTCCACCACCACCGCCACTTGCTTCCCGTGACTGCCTCCTCCGAGAATCGGCAAGCATTCGCTTACGAATTTCTGGGAAAAAATCCTGTGCAACAGCAACCTATTCACAGCACAAGTAAAAGGAACACATGAATTAAAAAATGCTAAATTACCTCGCATGCAAAATTCGAAACAAGTCAAGCCGATTTAAAACTAATGATTCTTCTCACGTACTCGATTGTCTGTGTCCAACGGAACAAGATACGCGAAGAAGTCGTGCAACAGGGGTGAGAAGTATTCCGGAAACACTCGAGGACACCACATCTTTAAGTACTCGTCTGCAGACGACCGTTTTTCTGGGAGAACATTGATCAAGTCCAGAATCATATCACGGACTCCTGCATCTGGGATCTGCCATTGAAGTAACATCATTATAAATGCATGCATCTTCTCTCAGAAAACCCCTATAGAATTGAATCTACAACAGCAGAATGCTTTTGATAGATGCTCAATTGGAATGAAGTAAAACTGAAACATCCAACCCGAACCAAGCCTCCCAGTGTACAGGGTACAATAGTACGACGTAGCAACAGCATAGTAGCAACTTTGAAAAACACCTCCACAATTCACACATGTTCCAAGCTCATACCCATCTGAGTGCATACTTCCACACATTGACCACAACAAGCTGCCAGTTTGTCCAGATGTTACTTGAAGGAGAAATGGCAGCAAGGTAATACTGTGATTTTCTCTGAGATTATTCACAGGAAGTCTGAAATTCAGAAAACCTTTCAGGTGGGAGACTCACCTTCTCGAGAGATGGGCGAGGATCGAATTTTCCCTGGCGATATGCTAGTAGCTGAGACAAATCAAACAATGCTTTTCCCTCCAGAAACATCTCGCCTATCACACACCTGATATCCAATAAACATACCACCGTAGCTTCAATATCAGGTTCTACATAACACACACTTGTGATATGTACCTTGGACAAAGTTCATACAACACAGAATTCTCAACACCTATTCATTAAGACGGTCAACTTCGAAGAGTTGAAAAATGAAAATCAAGATAAATAGCACCAAAAGACAACTCACCCGACAGAAAAAATGTCCATCGCAGGCGTCAAAGGAGCATCTGAAGTCGCAAGTGCATCAGCATTTGGCTCATAGAATCTCTGCAGCAACAAGCAAACCTATGAATCTTCTGCCGTCTCACCTTGTCTCTCAAGTATGACAAGAATAGACTTGATAGGTAAATAAACAATGAAGGGAAGAGGAAAAATGGGTTATATGATCAGAACATATTACAATATTCAAACTCTCGAAAAGGCTTGTGTTGCAGAGTTGACATTCAAAACAAGGGAGAAGAAACCAACCAGACCTTAATTTGAATTCACATGTTTCGGCCTTGTGAACATAGAACACCTACGTAATAACGTAATTTTCTTACACTAGAACGGTAACCAGATAAGACTGGATCAACCGCACGATCAAAGAAATGATGTATCATGAAGTATCTCTTCATAATCCATTAACAATTCGTGATATTCGTCCCATAGGTACTCTAGTAATGAATTAGACTGTCAAAACAGAGAGTAGTGCTCAAACCTCAGGTGCCAGGTAGCAGCGTCGCCGACCCCCAGTATCGAAAAAGAAGGAAAAATCGGCAGGATTGTCCGCCGGTAATAAGGTGGGCTTTAGAGACCCATAATAGTCCGCTAGATATACCCAATTCCATGAGGTAACCAACACATTTTCGCATTTTATGTCACCTGCCACAACCGTAAACTGATTACGATTAGAGAAAAAAATGGATTAACATTCCAGTAGAACATGCTGATCAACTTAATGATGCTAAGGTACCTATTGAAAACATTAATACAACATTCAAAGTCCACAGAAAAAAATCATTACACCAACACTAAAGGTAGCACGACGAGACGAATTACATAAATCAATTCACTACGCCAATTCTAAAGAGAGCAAGATGAGAAGAACCACATAGCTAACAGCCCACCAAAGTTGCACTCTATAATACGATCATTACACGGTACACGGTACACGGTGGGTTAATAATTGTACCATGGCAAATTCCACGCTCATGACTTTGCTTCAGAGCATGCAGCAGCTGCAAAAGCCAACGAGACACGGGGATTAAGGTTTTAATAGCAGCTGATAAAAAAGAAAGGTTTAAAGTTCAGCAAAGGCAAGCCCAAAAATGCTGTGCACACCGTCACAAGGAGACATGTGAGGCAGGACAAACCCTATCACTTCAGTTCACTATTCATATTCACGAAAATAACGCTTTATATACCTGGAAGGCAAGCCACTTCTTCTCAATTAGGCTCAGAAATGGACGAGTGCTGATGCGATCATGCAAATTACTGAAGAAGTATTGTCGAAGCAAGTAAGCCGCTTTGTCCGTCTCAAGCCAATGCTATTACAATCAGGAAAAGACAAAAGTCATGATCGTGTTCGTTTCCGTGAAAGTCGCAAAAGAAGGATTTCAGACTCATGAATTCTATAAATAAAAAAATTCAAGGGGCCAAGAGAAAACATAGATTGAAAACATTTACCAATACTCACAACAGGCATTCAAAATTGGACTGCAAGTATAGACAGTGATGTGAGATCCTCACTTGAAAAGGCCAAACATGCGAGTGGTCAATATCCTTCAGTCGTTCTCGAATGAACTGCAGCTTTCTCTCATACTCCTACACAAGATATAAACACATGAACACAACAACATCAACCAGGTAAAACTAAAGCCCGCTCATAAGCAACTCATAATGCATACTTACAACTAAGTTGAATAGATCATTAAATCTAGAAAATTCTCCTCAATAACGCAAGGGGCAAAACAAACCTTAAGATCAGGAGATTCGCCTCGTTTGAAGTACACCTTCACAAGCAAAAGCCCCTCATCATGAACACACTGCACTGACTTCAAAAACCGCCCACCACCTAGGGCCTCCTTCAGTACCAAGTTATAGGAAGAGGGCAAATCGTGCAGATAATACTCCGACGCCGACACTTGCGTCGTCCGGGCTAATTTATTACCCATCCTGCACGCTTACGCTCAAACCTGCAACAGAACCGATCATCAGGAAATACGACACACCATACTGCCCCACTCTCATCCCCAAACCCTAGAAATGATTTCCTCCTGCTCAACGTAAAGCTCCGATTCCAAGCCGTGACAATAACTAAACAAGAACCAACAACAACGTGAAGAATCGAATTGGTCCCAAAATAATGCAACACCTACTGCTCGACCCGCAAACAATTGTAACGACGTGTTACGTACGCTCGGAGAATAAAAGACGACAAAAGCATCGGAACAAACACCCGCATGCACACTGCTCCAAGCAAATTCGGCCAATTAACTCCACCAAGCTAAAGGCGCTCGCTCGCAACAACAGCGAACCAGATTGAGAGCGAACTACCAAACAATTATCGTCCTAAACATGGTTCCATGAAAGCGTAAATCAGTACAGCCGGTGCTTCGCTTGAGAACGAATTCCGGGCGAAAAAGACTTAACACCAAA
Source organism: Ulota crispa (assembly GCA_963920765.1). Classification (NCBI taxonomy): domain Eukaryota; kingdom Viridiplantae; phylum Streptophyta; class Bryopsida; order Orthotrichales; family Orthotrichaceae; genus Ulota; species Ulota crispa. The sequence continues at coordinate 31,263,947 of OY987244.1, forward strand.
GCGCACCCCGCAAGCCTGACAATTGCGCGCAAGCACTTCTCTGCAATCACAGACTCTCAATTCCTCGATACAATTCGCTAACACGATGCCACCGCAAAACCCTAGCCCTCCTTTCCTCCCGCCATACCGCACCCTCAATGCCGACCTCCAATTCCCACGCCTCCCGCACAACCGACCACACTCACCACCATCCAACCGGCCTCTCCACACACCAACCTATGTTGCTCCGACTTCCTATCCGCATTCACGCCGTTCCTCTTCTCCCACCACTACACCGTCCAACGCACCTCCGATGCGTCCGCGATGCAATTCTTCTGCACACGCTCACAGATCTCCAATTGCCACCGGAAACATGGCCCGATGACTCGCGTGCACGACACCTCGACCACAGCCTCGCACAATTCCACGCCACGCTTGCTCATAGCCACTTTCGCGTCCCAAATCCACCACCAATCGATCATGTTCCATCCCGTAATCCACTCCGCCCAAGCGTGCAATTCACGACCGCCACCTCCACGGGCAACCCGCTCACTGCGCCACACACACGCCACCCGACCGCATCGCACCAACCTGCCGCGCGGACGATCCCTCCGCAAATTGCCCGCGATCACGGACCTGCGCTGTCAATCATCTGCGGATGCAACGCTGTCGCAGTCCGTTTCTGGCTTCCCCGCAAGCACACGCACGTCCGGCGCTGTCCGCCTACGCCCGATCTTTTGTCGCGCCTGTGCAATCGCCGGGGTGCTCCGCTGCAGCATCGAAACGCAGCAAGTGGTGCATGGTCGGGGCACTCCAATTTCTCGTCGTCGCAGTTACATGTGCTCGCCACACCTGCTCGACCGATTGCGCAGATTCCCGGTTCTCCGAAACCCTAATTCCTTGGCGCCAGAGCCATCGAACTCCGAGAACGCTCTTCGGAAGGCATCAGCCAATCGTGGACCTTCCAAAATCGAAGCTTCTGTTGATCTGGGTGCAGAATTTGGGATTCAACACTCGGCTGCAGTATTTTTCATGGAGAATTCTGATTTGGAACTTTTGAGGATAATCCTGATTTGGGCAATTTTGAGGACAATCCATACAAGACTTTTACTTTTCAAAAATGGTGGTGTGCACATTTGGCACTCATCCATCATGTGCAGTTGGATTTTAGAAGAACAAGTTATCATTTCATTCACTTGGGTTAGGGTGGTCAAATCTTCAAAATTCCTAAAGTCAAAGTCAAAACTCATTAGTAGGGGTATCAAAGCTTTGGGAAAATGATATTTTCTGAAGGAGTATTCTTTCTTGAAATTGATATTTTTTTTTGCAGATGAAAGCAAAAAATTACAAAGATTTATCTTTGCATATTGTTGTGGGAAAATAATTATAGTTTTTTGTACATTAAGAGGTGCTAAAACATCAAATGAGCTCTATTGCATAACGTAACGTAGAGAAGCCGCTAATCTTGCTTTTGATCCAACACCCCTAGGTTTTGAAATTGGCATAAGAAATCACAATTAATCTTTTGCAAATAAGGGCTAACAAAATTGTTTCAAAAATAATAATTTTGGGAAAGTAAATCAAGAGAGCGTTTAAACTCCCTAATAGAGTTTTGTGATTTTTCTACTAGAGGTTTTTGGAAGTTAGGGAATGTGTATCCTTTTTTGCTGTTTTAGTAAAACTTGCAAATGGTTGAGAAGCATTTAATGATTAGTAATGTGTGTGGCCATGTTAGCAAAACTATTTAATTTTTAGAGTTTAAATGTGATCAATGCCACATCAGAAAAGCAAGTTTATCTAGATACATTGTTTGAAGATTGTTGGACATTCATGAAAGGAGGTTAACCCTTTAAGGATCACACATATTTTCACAAAATCCACTAAATACAAGGGCGGTAAACTTAAATGCAAAATTGAATCAATTATGGATCCAATTAGAATAATCCATCTGTATAAATGGAAAGAATGCCTTGTTCATTTTTGAAGTGTCAAGATTTCAACCAAATCTACCGTTAGAAGTGAAACACTATAATGATTGAGTGGGTTTTAGGTGGAACTTCTCTAGTTTTTCATGCTTCAATAGTTTTGAATGTTATCACTATTTATGGAAGTTGTGTTTGAGAAGAGCCTTATATTTGTACAAAGCACGATTTCCCACTTTCCAACAATAATAATTTCACCCAAAATGGATAAAAATAACAATCACAAGGTATAGCTAAGTGGACAAAAAGGGTCATAAATCCCACTTTATTTGCTTTAGTAAAATGGTTCAACAAGAAATTTGATAGATGCCATGGAAAATCCAATTGGTGAAAGCAATCAAAAATTGGTAATAAAAGTAGGATGACAAATTTTAAAAATGAAATGACAACACCATATTCAATAGGTTCTCAAATACAACAATTATAATGCTACCATATAGAGAAACAATAAAAGCATATGTCTTAAGCAATTTGAAAATTTTTAGGCCCTTCACAATTAAAATGTGACATTCTTCTTGGATATTTGATGTATTGCGTTGTTGCATTTATTCATCTTTGACCAAAAATGGATACGTATTTTGAGGCCTTGCTATATAAACACCATTATCTGTCAACTCACATACCTAATTCTATTATTGTTTTTTTAGCTAAATGCAAAATTCTTGTGGTCACATGCATTCTTAAAGACCAACTAGAGTGGCCATGTGCCGTTGGCCCAATTTTCACCCCAATGCCCCCATGCCATCTTCTCATGCCACCTGTGGTTAAACTTGTACTTTACTTCAATTAAACTTGCACTCACTTGTACTCTACTATATTTTTACACAAAACTTGCCTTTGGCCAATCAGTAATTTTCTAAAATTTAATCCATAAAAAACTTTGAAATTTAATAACTTTCCTACTGTAGGCCTAAATGCCACCAAACCAAGCCCATGCACCCCTCCCTGTTGAGAGCTTTCCAACAGTACCAAGCACGCAACAGGAGGACATACGGTTCGAGAAATCTCAATGTGACAAACAAACAAATAAACATCCAAACAAATAAAACAAACAACCTAGTTTAAGGTATAGATTTTCAAATTGTTGAGAAAATTTACTCTTTAGGCCAACAAACACTCTCAACAACCAAAATATAGTTGCGTGGTCTTTAATGGGTTAAGTTGCATTTGTTTACATTCCATTTAGAAAAAGCAATGAGAATGCAAATAAAATGTGCAAAAGTATAACAACCTTAGTCTTTTTTTGTTGCAGTATAAAAAGGATTAAAAAAAAAAAAATGGATAAATCTAATTGGCAAGGTAACATCAGGCATTAACACTAAAAATAAAAAATAAAAATGATCATGCCGTTCAAGTATTTTTATTTTAATCTACAGTACATTTTTGTACTCTTTGTTAATTTTGGTTAGTGGCGAATGCAAGCTTCCATTTATTATTTGTGGGTCTTTAAGTTTCTTATGTAAACTACTTGCAACAATTGATAATGTATTAAAAACATTGTTGAATAATCTTTTGTTTAAAGAAATACAATTTCTAGGTTTGTGTAATAATAAAAGTGGTTTTGATTAGTGGAAGTTTCAATATCAGAAACTCAAAATGTACCTACAGCTTTTGTGCTTGTATTTTTAAATTAATTTGTACATAACTATTACATTTGAATATAATACTGTTAATGAACATATATTGGTTTTGATAGGAGTTTACATAGAATATTGAGAATAACTTTGTACAAATTTTGAGTTTTTTTATTATTTACTCATCACACAAAATTTATGATTTTAATATAGCTTTCCACAATCATGGTATCAAAACTAAATATTTATAGATCCAAAAAATCAACATATTTTATAAGGTGTTTTAGATAGTTTTTACAACCAAGGTTGCATAATTCTACAATTATGATGCTATGTTCTACTTTTCAAAGTTTTATTTTATCATTTCCATTTTTTACTTTTGACTCTTTTTTCATAGTTATAATGCCTTTGTGCATTTAGAAATGACTAGAATCCACTATCATTTGCCTTTGCTTTTAAATTACCACTTTTGATTGGTTCTATTTTACCATGGCGGAAGTGGATATGATACATTGCCTTGTCCCAACTCATCAATGATTTTTGTCTTCAAGATTCTCACATCATGAATAGGTCTTCAAAATCACAAAAAATACAAGATTATGTTCAACAAACTAACTCAAAATATATTGTATGATAATTTTTGTTGTTTGTGCATGTAATCCCCCTTACAAACAAATGTTGATCCATATCAAAATCCGTTATAAATCATCAAAAAGCAAACCACAGTTTTGATTGAATTACCTGTCAAGTTTGTCTACCTCTTGAATACTAATATGCTTAACAACATCCATCCCCTTAACAACCCTACCAAAAATTGTATGTTTAGCTGCAAAAACAAGAATAAAAATAAATAGTGAAGAAGGTTTGTTTTTCATCAATTGATGTAACTTATGCTTTGAACAATTCATAAAATTGAAACATCATTTTGGTAATAAATTTTCAAAAATATAATGAAATACAAGTTAATAAATAACATACAATCCAACCAAGGTGTTGGTGCAAGAGTTATAAAAAATTGGCTTCCATTAGTATTTGGTCCTAAGTTTGCCATGGACAAAATGCCTGCCTTTGTGTGTTTTAGTTCTTTTTTGCAATCATCTTCAAATTTTCCTCTGCAATTTTTATTACCAAATTGCAAAAGGATTTAGATTGACCCATTTAAATTAATTTCTAATTTCAACATTTTTGAGGCTATTTTTCTCGCATCAAAATGTTTCTTGGATTTTAATTTAATGAGAGTAAAGATGCTTATAAACATTTGAAATCAAATCTAGTTGTGATCAAAAAATACATCAAATCAAGAAACAACTAATGAAACATAGGGTTTGTCTAAAATTTCTATTTTTAAATCATATTTGATTAAATTAAATCAATACAATTTAAAATACATTCATTTTTCTACACCATCTATCATACCCATATATTGAATCACCTCCTCTTCCTGTGCATGTTGGATCTCCACTTTGAATTATAAAGCCCTAATATCAACTCAAAATTTCAACAAATTGAATTTTATTTATTGAAAAGAGATGTAATTTCAAATGATTATATTGCAAACTAAACTACAAAAATATGACAAAAGGCCTAAAAAAAGTCTTGAAATTCAAATTTATTACTGAAGGACTTACTGACAAGATTCACTCACAAATAACCAAAGGCAAAATGTTAGATATTGAAGATGTCAAAGACTATATAGATTCTACAAAGGAATTTCTATTGAAACAAACCTTAATAACACAATGGAAAGAAATATTATTATAGTAAGCCCTTCGTGTAAGCTCTAAAAAGTTCTGAGCTGCTCTACGCGCTTCCTTCATATACAACTAAATATATAGCATAGTTGTTATTTTTCATCATTTGTGTTTATCACACCCATATTTTTTTATATATAACTATTGATTAATGTATTAAGTAAAGAATTTGGAATTTATATCATAGCATGGTTCCCAATTGATAGCTAGGTAAGATTCAAATATGGCTTATTTTAATTTCATAATATGTCATTTGCTCTTATCATTTACACAAATTGTTTTAAGCACAATAGAATTGTAGAAATATCATGTGTATCATTGAACTACAATTCATCTCCTAAACCAACTTGTATTGGCTAACTTACATCTCTTTGCATATATTCCCATCATTCCATAAACCCAAAGTTTTAAAATAAAATTTAATTCAACACACCATTGCTTGTACTTAATATGTTTGTTGTAATATAAATTGCAATAAACAAAAACATTGACTACTTAATATCATTATGATTTAGATTCAAGAATGCGTTATATGTTGAAAGAAAGCTTGATTTGTGATTTGAGAAAAATAAGAAGTACTTTGAAAGTGATATCACCCATGGTAGTGTGGAAAACTACTTGGGGATAATCTGGATCTCCAATAGCTTTTGGATAATTAGGATCTTCCATAGGTATTGGAAATTCTCTAGAGTTTTTTGTGATATGTGGTGGTGGTAGTGGTAACATAGCACTTGAAAGATAACCTTGAAACATTTTACTTGAAGATTGATTATTATATGTCATCACACAACAACCAACATACAATTCAAACATAGAAATTAATATTGAAACTCATACACTTACTCAACTTTTATAATTGACAATTCTCTAGGTAATGAATGTTTGTAAAGAGATTCTTGACCTACTAATTCATGTAATGAATTGGATATCTTCTTTTTCTAATAGTAACATAAATTTTATTAAGACTCATATACAACTAAAAAATCATGTTAATGATTGAAGTATTCAAATTTTGTATCTTTGATTTGCATCTATTTTGTGGAACTCAATATCCAAACTTAACCTTTCCACCTTTTCAAACCTCTAAAAATGATAACCACCACATTATATTAACTGAAAACAATACATGGCATGACTACAATGTGTGTTTTATGGTATTTTTTTTTCTTTTGTGTTGCTTTCTTTGCTCTCTATGTTCTTCTCTTGGATATTCTTTGATCATAATTTTTCTCCTATATGTCATCTTTGATTAAATATGAATTTTGCAGAGTTCATAAATAACAACCCAAAAAATAAACAACAAGAGATCTTCGTTGTCTACTTTAAACATTAGGAGATTTACCAATATTTTGCTGGTATGTTCACACTTAGTATTAGGAGGGATATTAGCAATATGAATGGAGTCTAAATGACTATCCAAATGCATCTAAGGGGTGATTCAAATTACATCCCACGTCCCAAGTCCCATTAAAATTTGATGAAATCTGAGAATCTGATTGGCAGAAAGGTAAAAGATGGAACTTCACGTTTCATACTATGCCTCAAGTCCCACATCCCACTTGCTTACATGGCGCCTACATGGTAGCACTTTTTCAAGTTTTGGAGTCAAAAAAAGTGGGACTTCACTCCAAGATTGAGTGGAACATTTTGACAGACCCATCTTTTAGCCCAAGTCCCATCTTTTCCCATCTTCTCTGACCCACAAAGATGGGATTTCGCACTCCTGTGGGACTACGCCAAATGGCATGTGGGACATATTCTGAACCGGCCCTAATTATCCTTTGCTACTACCATTCTTAACACCAAGTGTGAACACACTCTCAAATCAGGATTCTCCATGAAAAATACATGTACTTCTGCAGCCAAGTGTTGGGTCTCAAAATTCTGCACCCAGATCAACAGAAGCTTCGATTTTGGAAGGTCCACGATTGGCTGATGCCTTCCGAAGAGCGTTCTCGGAGTTCGATGGCTCTGGCGCCAAGGAATTAGGGTTTCGGAGAACCGGGAATCTGCGCAATCGGTCGAGCAGGTGTGGCGAGCACATGTAACTGCGACGACGAGAAATTGGAGTGCCCCGACCATGCACCACTTGCTGCGTTTCGATGCTGCAGCGGAGCACCCCGGCGATTGCACAGGCGCGACAAAAGATCGGGCGTAGGCGGACAGCGCCGGACGTGCGTGTGCTTGCGGGGAAGCCAGAAACGGACTGCGACAGCGTTGCATCCGCAGATGATTGACAGCGCAGGTCCGTGATCGCGGGCAATTTGCGGAGGGATCGTCCGCGCGGCAGGTTGGTGCGATGCGGTCGGGTGGCGTGTGTGTGGCGCAGTGAGCGGGTTGCCCGTGGAGGTGGCGGTCGTGAATTGCACGCTTGGGCGGAGTGGATTACGGGATGGAACATGATCGATTGGTGGTGGATTTGGGACGCGAAAGTGGCTATGAGCAAGCGTGGCGTGGAATTGTGCGAGGCTGTGGTCGAGGTGTCGTGCACGCGAGTCATCGGGCCATGTTTCCGGTGGCAATTGGAGATCTGTGAGCGTGTGCAGAAGAATTGCATCGCGGACGCATCGGAGGTGCGTTGGACGGTGTAGTGGTGGGAGAAGAGGAACGGCGTGAATGCGGATAGGAAGTCGGAGCAACGTAGGTTGGTGTGTGGAGAGGCCGGTTGGATGGTGGTGAGTGTGGTCGGTTGTGCGGGAGGCGTGGGAATTGGAGGTCGGCATTGAGGGTGTGGTAGGACAGGAGGAAAGGAGGGCTAGGGTTTTGCAGTGGCAGCGAATTGTGTAGAAGATCGTAACTATCGTTTTTGCAGTAGGTTGTAGTGTTAGCGTGCAGAATGGGGAACAATTTAGCCCGGACGACGCAAGTATCGGCGGCAGAGCATTATCTGCAGGAATTGCCCTCTTCTTACAAGTTTGTGTTGAAGGAGGCCCTGGGAGGGGACCGAGGGAGTTATTTATATCCGGTTGTAGCAATCTCGAGTAGGCGGAAGAAGAATAATGACATTTTTTTGCGTAGTTTAGGATGTCATGATGCAAATAGGGCAGGACTGGTATGTGTAAATTCTGAATCTGTAAATTCAATAAAGAAAGCTCGTAATGTAGGACAAGAAGAAGCAATTAGAGAAGCTATGGCTGCTTTTATGGACATGGACGGCAGTAAGGCCGTCAATGTTCCGATGGAGGAGAAGTTTAGGGATGGGATTGGTCGAGCTGAGAATGGAGTTCAAAATGGAGGGGAGATATCTGAGAAGAAGATGAATGCTGTTTTGAATCGGCAAGGAAAGATGTCTGTACATAACGAGTGTATGTCGGAGGAAAGCAGCGGCCGCAACGTAGCTGCAGTCAGATTTGCAAGCCAGGAAATTTCTAGGAGATATAAGCGTGGAAGAGATAGGGGTGTAACTTCTGTGCAAGACATAATTGAAAGGGCAGAATATCTGATTGCGGACTCTAATTCAAATGTAAGAATTCTTGGTTCTGGTGTCTCTTCCGTGCTTGTTGGAGTTTTGGATTTGTTCTAATTTGTTCATTGGCCAGTCTGATGGCAAACTTCATCCTGTCATATGATTTGCACAAGTTCTTTGGTTTATAGATCGAGAGCTCCCAAATTTGCTGTGATCTCAGCTCCTTTCCTGAAATTTCACTTGGGTTCGCTGGAACAGGAGGATAGTTCTATTGCAAAGGATTTGCGAGAGAAGGAGTGGCTGAAACTTTTGTCTAGTGTACAACAAACAAAGTCAACGAAATCTGAAAGAGTTGAGCTAATTTTGCAACTTCTGGATATGATGTGTGACTGCGGGACAAGAGTAAATGCGATGCATATCTGCGCTGCGGTCACTGTAAGTTTCTTCTCCTCTTTTTGAATGTCTCGACATGTTGAACAGCCTTGTTCTCGTTGTGAAGACTTGGATCTGACCCTCGTACGCCATTTAAAAAACCGTGGCTCCACTTACCCGAATATCTTGTTTCGTTTGTTGTGGCAAATGTATGACTTAATGTGATTCCGCTCGCGTATGCAATAGTTGTTTGAACTTATGAGTGTTAACTCTCGGCTATTAAAGCTCCTGTAGATGTCGTGATCGCTGAGTTTTACTCTATTATGTTGCATTTATAAAGTTACTCATTGTTGAGAATTGTACCTTGGAATCCTCGATTGCCTTGTATTCGGATTAGAGGCACTGAGTTAAAAGATCGCTGTGTCGCAGGCATGTGTGAAGGAGAAGGCGCTGGATATAGCAGAGCGAATAGTAGACAGAGCTCGTGCCATGAACGAGACATCAGTCAATGTGTTTGTGTATTCAAAACTTTTGCAAGGTTATTGTTCCTCCAATCAACGGAAGGAGGCGTATGCGCTGCTTTCTGTATGCACCTGTCATTTCTCTGAAACTTGAACGAGGTTCATTGTGCATCCTCGTTCGTGCCACATTCCTCAAACTAGCAGTGTACTAAGGGAGATGTTTATTCTTTGGGCAGTGTGTTTTTCCGCTCAATTACCCTCTTGTAAGCATTTAGTATCCTTTTTAACTCTTAAACTAGTCTTGAGCCTAGTATCCATCGTATCATATCCAACATGGCGGTGGCTTTTCATAGCAGATCCGTGATTCTTCTCTTTTTCTGTTTGCAAGATACGACATGTCATTTTTCTTAGGGCCACGAAATAGTTGTCGTGCTCTTCTGCGTCTCATATTTGCTAAAATGTACTCAACGCAGTCAAAAAGGTGTGAGATCATTTTCCACAGAATAAATCACCTTTCCTTTATTCTTGACAGAAAATGGATGCTGAAGGAGTGAAGCACGATGTTGTCATATACAACACGCTAATCGAAGTATATGATCTAATCTATCTCGACAGTGAAAGTTGTGCGTCATTGCGAGGTTTGATTTTTCTGAGGTTTCTTCTGAGGTGAAGCTAAATATTCTGAGAATCTTCCCGTGGACGTGTTTAAATATATTTTCTAGGATAAGATTCTTGAATTTATACCTATCGAGTCAGTGAAAGTGGTCGATAGTCAATTTGCGTTATGCATTGCGAACTACAGAGGGTACACTGGGGTTTAGTATCTGAAGGCAATTTTGCGACCTTGTCGTACTTCAAATCGCAGTGGTCCTTTTGAAGGTTTACGGATGTCTTATATTTTTGATGTGCAATCTGTTTGGCAGACTGAGCAAAGTCCCGAAGGTGTTGAAATTCTTTGGAGGGAATTGGAAATTCGTGCTATTCAGCCTAATGAACGGACATACTGGTAATGGGTTTAACTCCTACCTGTTGATCTATCTCCTGGTGCTTGGGCTCGTAGGATGTTATAGCCAAGTTCCTACATTAAGATGGAAACATTTGGTTCTACTGGTTAAATTTCTTAGTCATTTGTTCTTTAAAGAGTGCCTACAAGCAAAATACAAGCGCATAAAGATTTCTCGCATTCGGCCAAAACTAAACCATCATGCGTGAAGTATAGTGACCATTTCGAAAGTACATATCGTGAAACAATTCGTCAGTGTATTGGATTTTCCATATCTGAGCTTTATGGATCTCCATTTACCTCCAATCGAATTTATTGTGTGTGCACTGGTTCCGAGATTGCAAGATTCATTTGGAAAATTAGTGTCCGATCTTCAGATCTGGCCAAAGAAGTAACAGCTGTCGCATATGTGGATAGTGGCGCAATCAGGTGTTATGGACGAGCTGGCCTTCTCGGTGCAGTACATAGTCTCTGGCACGAAATGGCCTCAAAAGATGTAGCCTTTACGATATTTACCTTCAATTCTCTTCTTGATGGTATGTGTGGAGTGCCTCGACCTGCTTCCTTTTTCCCTTTCCTCTTTTTCGTCCTATTTTTTAATGAATTTAGGTACCGCTATTTGAGCTTTGGGATTTGATCCCCTAAAGTTTAATGTTTTAAAATTCGTCTGTTCTGTAGCATCTTGGATTTTTATCGTATATCACTGAGACATCAATGGCAACCAAGCCTTTCCTGGACATGTTTTTTAATTAGTGAAACCTTGCACAGCATACGCAAGTACAGGGGATGTGGAAACGTGCAAAACTATTATTATTGAAATGGAGGCTCGAAAAATGAAAATATCAAGGGACAGTTATAATACTTTACTGAAAGCACATGCGCGATGCCGGGATGCTGATGGTGCAGTTGGGGTCTTGAGAAACATGCAGCGCACAGGTGAAATCCTTGAAGGGAACATTTTCCTTCATCTAATGGCTTATTTAGTTCACCCATCCGTGATAACGAGTTGTGATTGTCGACGCAGCATTTTTGTACATGACTTGATGATAATTTGCGTATCTATAAAATCACCAGGTGGTTCATTTTTAGTTATTTAGGTCGTTAGACCCGTTGCTTTCCTGATATATTAAGTGCTATACTCCTTATAGAAAATTCTGGTTTTGGCAGGTGTGAAACCTTGCGTAATATCATACAATACAGCGCTGGACGCCTGTATACGAGGCCGTGCTATGCTTCGAGCAATTGGTCTTGCTAAGGAATTGCCACGCCATGGACTCAAGCCTGATGAGACCACATTCGCAACTTTACTGGTACTTACGTCTTTCTTTACCAATTTTCAAAGTGTGAGAATTATTTCCTCATTTTCAACTGTTATAGGTATGGTGTAAGTTCTGTTACCTTATCATAATTGAGGGGACTTACTGAATTTTGGAGAAGTTTTCCGGTTTCATGGAACCTTAACTGCCACTGGTCTGTTACTTTGAAGGATATGGTGCGCGTTCCGTGAGTTTTGTCGTCTAAAAATATGTAATATTGAATCTCTCATGTTTCGCTCGTTATATTCATTTGGTTTTCTGTTGGAATTTGTTTCATCCGCTCAGCGAGCGGCTGGACTACTTCGGGACAAGGCTATGGTGCATAAAGTGCTTCAAGACATGAAGGCTTCTGGCTGTCCGCATGATGAAATTGTTTGTACACTCTCTCCTTCTACCATCTGTGATCCGATCCTCTGATTACTTATGTTTTTCAGTATTAGTAACTTTGGAATCAGTCGGAGTTGAGTCTAGCTGTAAATACTTGGGGGCTTAAGAGTTGGAGAAAGGTCAAACGGAAAAGATGGAAAAAGGGCTATCGCAAACGAGACGTTTAGAGAATGTATCCAATTCCTCTAGAACACATTCTCTTAGATTTTCTTTCGGCCTTTCTCTTACTCCGAAGCCTGCTACATTTGTTGTTTTAGTCTTCATGATCACGTGTATACCTTCAGACCTGATAGCATTTTCCTACTGCTCTTGTTATCGTCAATCTATTAACTCGTTAAATTCTGTTATCTGAACTCGCGAGGGTCTGTTTATTCTGTTGTAGACCTATCGCTGTGCGGTGTATGCTTTTGTTCACTGTGGAGAAGGAGGCTTGGCGCTGGGAATGCTTGAAAAGATGAACGCAGCAGGGTTTGCTCCTGCTATGACCGTCGCAGAAGTTCTTGTTAAGGTATGAGCCCGGTTGTCTTCGATTTGAGCACTAACAGCCTTATAAGTGCAGCAACTACTCTCTTTCTTCTGATATGTATTCCGCAACACACAGATAGAAGCTTCTGATATTGAAGGATACTTCTGTTAGATTTTTAATAATAATAATAACAATAACAACTATATCAACAGCAATTATAGTAATAAAAAGATTTTATAATAATTATCATCATCATTATTATCAATATCAATATCATCGTCATTGCCATTATAGTTAACCTCATTATTATGTTCATTATTTGTTTATCGAATCCGTTCTCGTTTGGAAAGACAATGTTTAGGCTTTGCTATTCGATTGCCTCATGCACTTGTAGTATTAAAGGTGAGTTTCATCCGTCATGCCTCATCTACATCGTGGGTTTCTACAGTATATGGTAACTTGTGAACCCCTAGTGGACTAAGCCCTGGATCCCTCATACCTATGTTTATTTGCATCTCTAATTCTGACCTCAGAAGAAGACCAATACAAAAAAGGGTGAGCACTTTCGTGTGTATCTGTACGGTACATTGAGTTTATCCTAGAATTTCGATATTGTAGACCATGAGCTTATAGGAATTCAAGTTGCTAAAATTATGGGCACAGTGAAGTTTTTGTCAAATAGTTTGTGCTTATTCATTCGTAATTGAATCATTGATGATGTAAGAGCAAAAGCACCATTAGAATTTAGAGGAGTAGAGTTTTCATTGGGTTTCAAAGGGTTAGAACTAGTTCCTTGCAAATCAAAGGTTGATATACAATTTGGGAGTTGAGAGCACGGATTCAATTAGTCAAACCTGCAAAACTGCGTGGTTTTGTTGCCTACCATTTTTTTATTGGTTAGATTGGAGCTAATTTTTTCCTGAAATGAAGCCACCCAACGTCCTGTATAGTTTCTTTGAAGGAGGAGCAATCTCTCGTTGGTTGCAAAAGTGCAAGAAATTTCAGGTCTTTCTTTTTTAAGAAATCATGATAAATGTGGAATTGCTTCCAAGCTTGGAACGACTTGAGTTTGGTGTCATTGCAAACCCTTCAATTGCAGGGGAAAAAGAAAATTCTGGAAATGGATACAAACCCCATCTGAAAAATGCAGTTGAAGAACAGTTGCTATTAGGTTCTGGCTTTTCCGTCAGTAGGGATTGAACTGGCACCTAGCCGGAATAGTTTTCAGTTTGGAGCTGGTCGTTGGAAACTCCTTTGGCTTATGTGGCCCTCCCTGGTGTCTTGGTGAGTTTGAAGAGCGTGGATGCAGCGCTGCTGAGAGAATGTGTAGCAGCAGCACCAGCGGGAAAGCTGGACCAGTTTTTGGCTGATATGGCAGCAGCAGGTATTGTCTCTAAAATTCATTCTACATTTTTGAATTCTTATCTTTTCTCCCCGATCCTGCATGCTTGATGATTGCTGATATTGTCTGTATGTTTTTATTGTTCAGGATTATCGCCAACTAGAGAAACCGCTGGAGCTATGGTTCGGAAATTAGCCCATGCTCCTGGCGTTGATGTTGCACTTGGTATATCCCTTAATAATATCATATCCCGTCTAATGTTTTTGGTCCCAAACTTCTTTAGAAAAGGCCCATATGTCTGTTGTTTATCTATTTCCACCTTTGAGATTATTTGGTTTCTCCCTGCACGCTTAATTTACGTTAGATTTCCAGAAGTGGCTGACGAGCTCCGGCGAGGAGGAATCAGTGGCCTTGGTTTGCATACTTGGCAATCGGTTATCGGTGTGTCTGTTGCAAGAGCAGAACAAAACCCTGCCCAGGTATGCCATTCAACTCAAAATCCTTTCCTGACAAACCCAACTAATGTGGATTTATTGGTATATTTTGGAGAGCTCATTGACATGAAACTTTGACGTATAATGGGTTTATCAAATAATTTCGAAACAAAAGCCCCTTCTTGATCTTTTTAGGTGAATCTCAAACTTACTGGTGTTGTGGTCACCCAGGCATCTGCCGAAGTTATCCGTATACTGGATGTCATGGAATCTGATGGAGCTGCTGCAGACAGGCACGGTTCTGGATCTCCTTGTTTGTTTTCGAGACCCTGTGGGTTGAGAAGGATGACGTTATGATCGTTGAGTCTCTTGCAATTCTTTCGTGACCTCACTCTTTTAAATTTATCTTACAGAGGTCAAGATCAACTGATGTAGATATGAAGACACCCATTCCGTTTCTGAGGGATAAAAGGCCGGAATACAGAAGTTCATGCACGAATCGTGATGCTTGCGGTAGTATAACGGTACCGTAAATATATGGACAAGATTAAACTTTTAAGAAAATCTGAAATAAGAGTAAATTATGAATTAGTCGACCTACGGTAGTGAATCCACTGGTTTTCCGTGTTTCAAATCTTAATCACTAAAACGGTTGATTTGC
Source organism: Ulota crispa (assembly GCA_963920765.1). Taxonomy (NCBI): domain Eukaryota; kingdom Viridiplantae; phylum Streptophyta; class Bryopsida; order Orthotrichales; family Orthotrichaceae; genus Ulota; species Ulota crispa. The sequence continues at coordinate 31,279,081 of OY987244.1, forward strand.
TCTTAAATTTCTTTTTGCTTCTTCATTGGAAATATTGTATAATCAGCATCCAGATCTGCAAAAATCAACGTTGTAAATAGCTTCTGACACTTACTCGATTCCCGTGTGGTTTGTGTTTCTGCAGAATGGTTTATGAGTCTGCACTTTCAGTCTTCGTAAAGTAAGTTGGCCTCATCGAGACCCTTTAACAATTCTGCACCACTGTGTCCTACAATATGTGTAGACCGTAATCTTGAATTATTGTGGAACATGTTTGTTGGTTGTGCATATGAGCCAAGAGGATTTTGCTTTTTTAGATTGGAGTGTTATGCAGCGTGATGGAGTGGTGCATTTCCCTTCATTTCACACAAGTTGTGAGTGTCGGATTTAGCTCATGGACTAAAATTTTGGAAGTTTTTCTCCAAACTAATACTTCGTTCATGCGTTATACGTCTGTGTAGGTGCGGAGATGGTGAACGAGCTATCGGCATATATGAAAAGATGAGACTAGCAAACCTTTCACCTGCAACGAAAGAGAGAATGCTTTTGGATACAGTGGATGCTGCTCTTGTCGGGGCTCTCATTGCGGTACAGTTAATCATCGCGTGTAATTTGTGTGTAGCTTGATTGCTCGTTTATACGCTGGTATCTTGGAATGAACAATCTCGAAGCTGTTGATCACGATGTCACGTGTGTGAAGTTTCTGTATTGCTTTGCCGTTCTAAAAACCCCTACGAATATAGGTAAAAGTTTCTGAGCATCGGTTTGTGCACATTTGTAGGGGCTTGAAGCTACAGAAATGGATGGTGTTGTGTCAGAAGGCAGCACTGCTGCTGAGTTTTCTCTTCCAAGCAGTTCCTCAATTGTCGCAAACTTGGCTGGCTCTGGAATTCGAATGAAACCTGGGTATGTCATTTAGTGCTCTATATTGGATGGTCATCCCGTGCTAGTATTCTCTCTTCCAAACTTTTTGATATATCTGCCCGCCACTGGATGTTAACCTTTGAAGGTCGAATTGATTTCGGTCCAATTTTTTTCGAACCATTAAGGTAATTGTATCAGAGCAAGACTGAACAGCTACATTAGCATCACAAACAAATTCAGTTCGCAGCTTCAAATTTGTTTCGTCTCACTGTTTTAAAATTAGAATTCTGTACACTATCGCATATTACCTAGATGTTACTTTGCAATACTCATGGTTATTCATGAATGATTGACTTGTTAAAATTACGTTGTTGCCATGTTTGTAGAGCCATGACCAAAGTCATACGCCAGCTTTGTGCTGATGTTTCGATCCCTGTGCAAACACTTGAGGGTTCAGGAGCTTTGGCCGTACGTAAGCCTACAGCTGGTGGGCTGCAACCTGAAACAATCCTAGAAGACTTTGGCCAAGAGAAAAAGATCCAACGACTGCAAAGGGCAATTCAGTCGGTGGAAACATCTAATTCCCTAGTATGTGGCTAACTTGTATGGAATACGACTCTTGTAATTTAATTTTAATTCAGTGCTCCTCGTAGGCTGCTATGTATGGTTCGCTTTCTTTCTGAGTAAGCTGCTAAATCAGCATGACGATTGTATTGTGCAGTTTGGTGTACCGGCAACAAGCTTCGTATACGGGGCACTGATGGAGGCTTGTATCCGGCTTCAAAAGGTGTGCTTAATCGTTACAAGGGAGTCGTAGTTGTGTGTGAAAGTAGCAATTATTTGTTCTCACCAATGCTAATCACTATTTTAATTCCTCAGTTTTCTGTTCACTATTTGAAAGTAATCTTTCATTCTAGATATTGACGGCATTGAAGTACTTCTGTTTATTCGACCTTTTTTGCAGGATATTGCTTGGTTAAGTTATTAATTTTTCTCCTTATACCGCTTAAACTCTGTGATGGACATATCTAATTGGAAGTGACTTTGTGTTGGCACGTATTATTATTTCCTTATGCAACCTAAAATGCATCTGTTCTATCTGCGTTGTCAGTTATTCTTCGCCATTCTTTTGTTTGGATTTTGATTGAGCCTATTTTTTTGTGAACATGAAGGGAGAGCGAGTGGAGACACTTTGGCAACGTATGAGATTGGCAGACGTGACACCAGATGCGAGAATGTGGATGTCTCGCGTTCGAGCCTTGGCAAGTATAGGCCATTTTCAAGGGCGCACTCAGGAGCTGTTGGACGAAGCAGCGCAAGATCGACTTGAACTCCACTCTGCTCTGCTCAGGTAAAGAATAAAAATACAATAAAAAAGTTTCAGAATAGACACAATCAAGTAAGCTGTTTTTATGGTTTTATTGAATACCTCAATATTCGATTAATATGATATTTGCAACTCTCATGATATAATTTTACGACTTGTTTCATTTTCCAGCACTCATTGTTTAGGGTTGAAGCATTGTGATTATGTCACAGAGAGCTAGACCTAGAGTTTTGTCTCTGAAGTGGTTTTCTCATTACTGCAGGGCTATGCTCAAAGCATGTCACCAAGTGAAAGACATAGCAGGTGTAGGCCAGATTAAGCGGATGCTGAATACTAGCGGCCGTATTTATCCAACCATAGCATCCACTTCAACCGAAGAATTAGTTCAAGCCTCAAACTTTCGAGTATAATCCGTTTGAGAATCTCAGCATCAATGGATGCAGGGTCTTCTTATAGTATCAGGTTGCTCGATGACGTCCAAGCAATCACATTATTAATTGAAAACTTCATATATAAGCCAGGTTCATGATAAACTCAACCTTTAAGCTATGATCTATACTGTAGGTACGAAAGCGCTTAGTTTTGAATCCGACACTGTTTTTGCAACAACATTAGCTGTGTACAAAATTTTAATCCAATGCAATCAACTTGTAATTTGTAACCATGTTTTGGTGAAATGTGGTGCAGAGTTCTTTTGATATCTAGGGCCTGTGTGCGCTACTACGTTGTCTTAAATCAACTTACAGGAAATGCAATGCTGCATATGCTCGCCAATTTTTATATTTTGCTGCCAGGCCGTCTTCTCCCTAGAGCAATGCCATCTGAAGGAAAGAACTTTTAAGAGTGCTGATTGCTTCAGAGAATAAGTGCCTGGATGACTCTCTACGGGATAATAAGGTATGCTCTATATCATTTTCTGGGATGTCAAGGATACGCTTTATTTCACATCTTACAAATGTAATTATTACGCACATTGTTTTGTTCAGAAGAGTCATATGCAGAACCTTCATAGCCGAACAGACTTCTCAAGTACATGGAATAGAGTGTGGCAGAGCACTAGAATAGCACAGTAAAAGCAAGCCTTGATAAAGCATAGTACCAACCATACCATGCTCATGAGCCTTTAAAACCCGTCCGACGTAGAGGATTGTTGAATAATTAGTACGAATCTCAGTTGTTTTGAAACTGATCTACTATGATGACACTCCTTTGAAAAAGTAGGTGGACATTCCTCATGGTAGGCAAAGAGTGGTGAAATTGTGGATGCGTGAAGAGATTTCAAGCATCACCAGCCAGCTGCTTGTAACTCTTTGTATCATGCAGTTTCTACTCAAGTACGTTCATCTCTTTTATATCACAGGCTTTTGGATGAAATAAACACTCTTGTCACGTGTTCGGAATGTTGTCCAATTGTATGCTTGCACTTCAGGATATGAGCTTGACATGCACTAGAAAATTATACGCCCAAGAGGTAAGGGCAAAACATAAATGCATTTTCAAATGATACTTCTGTAACTTCAATTAAATTTGTTTCAAAAGAGAAAACAAGAATCAGGATGTTTAGTAATTATCCATACAATCAAACATTCAAAAAAAGTTTTTGACTCTTATTTAATGAATTTAGAAGCATTTACCATTTAGTATTCATCAAAATTACACATTTTATTTGTAGAATTTTAAATTTGGCATGATTGGTTTGAAAAGGACATTCTATTCTAAAACTAAAAAATGCAATATTTTTGAAGGAGAGAACATCATTAGTTTCCTGAAATAGTAAATCTTATAACACTTGCAAATATTGAAGTGTTTGTTTTTGAAAAATCCTCCTTGGTGGAGTTTAACTTGGATTGACATGATTCAAATTGGGTTGCAAAGAAGACTTGTTTTTCTATTTAAAAGTATTTTTTGTTATTTCAAAAAGAAAAATCATCTTGGGCAACCCAAAAAGAAGGGCAGCAACCAAAAAATGGTTGATTAGGCGTTTAGGGGTTACTGACTATTAAATTAGACTAAAGGAATGCAGCATAACAACCATGGTGAACAATTCTTGAAAACATGGAATATGTTTATAGTTCCATTTCCTTTGTTTAGCGGTTGGCGCTTGCTATGCTGCACATTCACAATTAGAATTTTTTTAGGATTTTCATATGTTGGATAGAATGCAAAGTAAGAATTTCAGTAAGTTTCCAAATTGTATCTACATGATAATATCACAAACAATGGAGATGTAATATTATTACAAAGAGCCTTGTGATTTTAGTAGTATATCACAAAGAGTGGAGATGTGCTATTAAAGAGGTTGTGATGTGATATTACAAAGGTCAATGCGATTGTATCTATAGTATCACAAAGACTAGAGATATGATGTTATAGAGATCACTGTGATTTTAGTAGTATGATTAGCCAAGCTTCATTAAACAGATCCAACATCATGTCCAATTTTCAAGCTCAATGCCTCCAATAAGTTATCCAAGCTTGTACAACAACAAATAAACAATGAAATTCACTACTGAAATAAAAAAGGGACTAGCATTAAAGCACATATAGAGTAAACATGTGAATTTGAGATTTACACCTCAATTGAGCTCAAAAAAAGAGTAGAACCTCTCACCTTTAACCCCTGAGCGCCCAGATCATCTTCACTAAAATCAAGATTTTGGGAGACGTACAACTTTGATGCATTGTTTCTCAATTAATATGATGATCCCAAAAAGTGACCATAGAAAATAGCGGAACACCTACTTAGAAAGCAACTTACAAATTTTGGGAACAATTAACCATGGGAGATGGGAGATTATAACATTTGACCTAATGTGTGATGGCAAAATCTCACTTTTGATAGGGAGTTGTTATTCAATAAATTTTTACAAAATTCTATACGCCCATGATTCATCTCAAATCTTTTGAGTAGCAAGATGAGATGTGAATGCAAACACTTGCAAATTATTGAAGATTTAACTTCTTTGTAGGTTAAGTTTTAGGGCTTCAATTTGCTATTGCACAGAAAATGATGACCGGCACAATTGGTGAGGGTTGCCCTAAAAAGGGTTTAGAGACATGCTTGAACTCTTGCTTGTGAGTTTCCAGCTACCCAAAAGCTCATGCAAGGAAGCTTGCAATAAGTATTGATCAATTGTAACTTGTAAGACATTGCTTGCCACCACCCCCCATATGGTGTTCCACGCAATTAAGATTCTTGAGACACTTGTATAACATTTGGCTTGCTTTGCCATTACTCCACTTGCATGGACCACTTGAATATCTTGATAATTGTAGTTCATAACAAAGTCAAAAAATTACATCCAATGTCTCAAACATGCATGTGAAATTCTATGAGGACCATTTTGGTCTCCCGGGGCGTTCAGGGGTTAAGTCCTTCTGCCTCTTAAACTTTCTTTTTTAGTGTTTTGTTCTTGAGGTCAAAATACATGTGGTGCATTACCAACATTTTGTTTTGGGGAACACTAAATCCTTTGTTGTCCGCATTTATTTGGGGGAATTAAATAGGCATACTTGCATTACCAGCATAGGTCCAAACTTATCAAAGATGACATAACTTTGTTAGAAGGAAACTGTACTAATTCAAATGCCCTATAGGAATTGTTCATACAGTACCACCAAAATTTTCTTGTTTGGAAAAGGCAATTTTTGGAGTTAGACCCAAATATCAATGGCACACTTCTTCATCCAAAATTCAACGATAGCAAGATTTTTGTTGCATTGTAGCCAATACTCTTCTTCAAAATTTCAACATTTTAAAATTTAAACAAGCACAACATTTGTGCTTTTGATCAATTAAATAAAATGTGGGGTTTTTTTTAATATCAAATCTTACCTTTTACAGACAAATTGATATTGTCTAGATCAAACACTAATATGATTGGATGAAGAAATACACAAATTCTATCCAAATCCTTCTTAACCCCTAAACGTCGGCACGGACGAAAAACGTTTGTTGCATCCGAAAAAAGACTCTGCATCCCAAAAAAAGACTGATTTTGGTCTGATTTTTTTCAGAAGTGATCATAAAAGCGTAGTGCATCATGGAAGGCAAAAAATTACCTCTTGAGATACATTCATTTTATTTTGTAGCCCAAATTGTGATACATGGTGTTAGTTCCTGAGCTGCCCTTCTCACAATTTTCATGAGGGCACCATGTACTGTTGACTTTTCTAATTTTTTGAAGCAATACTACTGGTGCCCATGTGCAAAACACTGTAGAATGCTACAGGCAAGGCAAGCCACGGTGATCCATCCGTTCTTTAAGGGTTGAGGAATCATTAGGGTATTATTCACAAATAATAGCGGATTGTTGAGATGAACGCCGATACATTTAAGTGGATAGAATCATCCATCTGTGGAAAAAATCATCCATTCGCATCTATAACATTCCATCAGGGGAAGAATCGTCTATCAGGGGCAGAATCATCTATTAGGATTGGCCCTTGCATTCGCAAGTACAATTATCTACAGATGGATAAACATTACCATCCCTGAACAGATCCATCCATCTAGTACCGTCTTTGTCGTTTCTGAATTGTTTGTTTATCATCCAATAAAAACGCGCACGTGGGGCGAGACCCACGTTGCATGGTCTGAATTCTGCGCAGATCACGATAAGGCATGGGAGCACACCAAAATCCACGCTGGACTGGCTGGCATTGACACCGCGTTCGAGGAGAAATTTTGGCTTCACATGGCAAAACTAAACTAAGACATCAAATAAGGTAAGTTAGAAGGTTCTAAAAGCGTGCATGTTCTAAAATGGCACACTTCTTCAAAGGTATTTTATTTTCATATGTTGTTTTTCATAATCTTTCAACAATGTATAAGGTAGTGTGCTCGAAAATCGCTCGCGCGTTTTGAATAGTCCAAGTAATATGTAGTGAAATGGTACACTGGTGGTTCTTAAATTGGCCTCTTACAAGTCGTTGAATGCATGTAAGAAAAGGTATTTTTAATTGCAAGAGCCAATCATTCTCCTTGCTTCCCCAAATCTCTTAACAACTTGCAAGTGAATTGTTTTTGGAAGGTCTAGGGTCATAAATAAGGACCTATGACACATGCACTTTGAGAATTCATAAGTAATTCAAAAATGCTTCAAAAAACATGAATTAACTTGTGTTACATTCTGCATCTATTTATCTTTGTCTGAAAAATGAACTGAAAATCCTCCCATCCACAGAAAACCATGAAAAAGGTGGATGAGCCCTTAGATGGATGGTTTATGAGCACACTATCTTAGGTAATGTACTGTACATTTGAGGAGGTGCACCATTTAGAGCCTTAAGGAGTTTCCACTTCAAAATTTCTTAACTAATTCCATAAAGCTCCAAAAAATATGAAAAAACTTGGGTTAGGTGTAAATCAATTCCTCTTGTTTTTCAAGAAAAAATTATTGAAAAATATTTCAAGAAGTTTCACCTTCCTAAAATTTAGTTTCAGCCCCTAGATGCTCCATTCATGAGCCTCCTACCTTAGCGCATTTAGGTTTTCCCGTACTAATCTCCCAACATTTCTCACTATTTAAATATTTACCAAGACTACAACAAAAAAAAGTTATAATTATTGTGATAAACATTAGAGGAAGCAAGCAAAAGTTGACACATCAACAAGCACCAAAGCCAAGGAGCAAGGAAATTGAAACTTTACACAAAACTAGAAATTATTATAGCATAAAGAGAGTTGCATGCCCTTTGAGGTGGTCAAGAGTGAGTCATGAGGTAACTTTGCCACAATTTGTTGTAAGCATTTCTCATTTTTAATCAGTTTTCTACTAAATTGCTATAGTTTTTTCTATATTTCTATTTTAATATATTATTTTTAGTTTTTCTTTGGTAAAATTTAGTTGGTTCTTAACATTTAGTTTTAAATTCAACCGAGTTTTTTGCAATTTGAACCGACTAACAATACACTACATGTTGGTTCTCCGGTTCTCCTTGGACACTGCTTTAACACCTTATTGAATTTGGCAAGTTTGAATTTATAGAGACCTTGATTTTGTCTAATGAACCTAGGAAGGAATAAATATGACCAACTCCAAAATAGGGGCAAATTCTTTTTGTTATCATTGCCATAAAATAGTGGACCTGTTTTATCCCAACCCCAAAAACAAGGTGTCATAGTCACTCAATCTATGATGAGTTGTTAAGAGCATCTCCACCGGTCCGGGCTCTTTCAAAGTTTTCCATTTATTTTGGCCGGCCCTCAAGCCCTTTGATGTCCACCCATGTTCTTCAAAAAGGTGGCCTTGCACTCCAACAAGCCCCATAAATAATCAGTTGACCACTTATCAAGGAAAGTAGAGGATAAAGTCCACTAAACTTAAGATCAATAATAATGAATAGTAGCTTGAAGGGCTTTGACTAAACACAGTAGGACAAAGTGTCTTGAAAGGGTTTTGAGAGGGGCCTCAACACTTTTCATCCACTTTGAGCATGTTGAAGCCACCGGCGGAGATGCCCTTAGTGAATTTGAAGTGAATTTGAAGTGAATTGCTCCACGATCTTGAGAAGATATTGCTCATTTTGAATAAGTGCGCATTAATTTTGACAAAAATGAAGTTTCATTCATATTTTGCATGTGGCACCCATGTTCATAGATGCAATTATAGCTTCTTCACTCTAGCAAATATTGCTTCCTACACTATCAAAATTGTACCCTAAACGTCAGCAATACCATATTGTGACGTTTGAGTGACGTTTGAATGACTTTTGAATGATGATCACTCCTGATAACACAACAATTTTCATCCGATCCTTGCTTTGGGATTTGTTTGAGTGACCTTACTTGGATAATGATCAAAATTGCATCTTTAACCCCTAAAGGATTGAGCCTTTTTTTTTGTGAAAATCACTAAAAAAATGCCACTTTAGGGGGAATGAGGAGAAAGGTATAAATTTTTTATTTTTTTGAAAATCTAACCGTAGGATGTTGCACTAGACTACTAGAGGTACTTGTGGAAAAAATTTCAAGTCATTTCAGATGTAGAGGAGAAAATTATTGACATTTAAAGTGGAAAAAAGGTTTTTTTCCTTACTGCTTGAAATTTTCAGAAGCCTTTTATCATTGATAAAAATAAATAAATTGCTTTATGTAAAGTTGAGGTTTATTTTTTTCATGTAGAAGATCAAGTTAGGTATGTGTGGGAGAATTTTCAATGCAATTGAAGGTGTCCATCATACTTTGTAAAATCTTGCAATGCCACAAGGTCATGAAATTCACATATACACTACACAAAACTAGAAACATTGTGTAAATTTCAAAAAAATAAATCACACGAATCGCATGGGTCAAAACATAGTGATATCAATATATTACCACTAGAAAAAACAAAAACAAAACAAAAAAACATGTATAATTCACTAAAAACAATGAAGCACTAGTTTTTCCCATGGAGCAAGTGGAATGCAAGGTTCTGGAATCCATGTCACGGGCCAATTCTCCCCTCCCCGTGATTCTAACAATTCCCAGATTCCACAAGTCCCTTTTCCAGCTGGAGGGGGTCTGCAGCTACAGAATTTTTTAAATGTGGCCATGCTCTCAGAGCTCTCATGCGCGTACCGCAGCGTTCCCAATTGTGTGCCCAAAGTTCCCACTCCCCGGCACCCAAAGTTCCCACCCACCCCGCCTCCCACTTGGGTCATGCTGTCAAGCTGGGTGATTAAAATAGAGCCCCTACAAAATCTGCCCATTGAAACAAAAATTCTTGCCCATGCAAGCTGCTCAAACTTGTGGTCAACTCTTTAGTACACTAGGAAGGTGTTGCCCAAACTGCCCTAATCTCGCGAAGTTTTCAAAAATTCTTGATAACTTCTTCATCAAATGTTGGATTGAAATAAAACTTAGATTCTCACGTAGGTCTTTGAATTCCCCATCTTCAATAAAAGTTTCAGAAAATCACGTAAAGTAGTTTACCTATAGGTACATGCCCAAAATCCTATTTGTCCCCGTAAGGACAACGGTCCTTTAGGGATTAAGGAATTTGTGCTTTTTCTAATTAACCTCTAAAGGTCCGAGCCCTTTTCTTTTAACAAATCACTGAAAATTGTCACTTTCAGAGGAATGAGTAGAAAGGTAGGAAAAAAGTATTTTTTGGATATCCAACCAAAGAATCTGGCCCTAGACTACATGAGATAATTTTGGTAAAAAAATTGGCTAATTTCAGATATACATGAGTGAAATACTAACATTTGAAGTGAAGCATAAAGTGTTTCCCTTCCTGCCTGAATTTTTTAGAAGCCTTGACCACTCATAAAAACACAAAAAAATCGCTCTATATGAAGTTGAGGTTTAATTGCTCCAGGTAGAAGACCAAGTTAGGTATGAGTGGGAGAGTTTCCGATGAATTGGAGGTATGTAGCATACTTTAAAAAATCTTTGAACGCCAAAAGGTCTTGAAATTTTGCAAATACACTAGGCAAAATCAGAGAATTTATGTAGAATTCATAGATTTGAATTACACAAATCGAAATGCTAAAAACCAAGGAGTGTTAGTTTGAAAAAAAAAAGTTAAAAAACAAATATACAAACCACTTAAAAAGGTTAACCCCTAAAGGACCAAGGAGCCCACTTTGCGCTTTTGGGATATTTGGGCAAGCATTTCCCAAAAAATACAAAAGATAAAATTGTAAAAATAAAGGTATAGGTGCTCATATTGATAAGCTTGCATACCTTCCAAAAAAAAGTGGAATTGAATAATTTTTGAATGAGATATGGTACTAAATGTGATTTGGATGTCAACATGGACATCCTCAAAAAAAATCAGAAACAAAGGGATTGAGGAGGGTGTTGCCCAAATAGTGTTCAAAAGCACTTCACAATGGCTTGGTCAATGGGTAAAATTTGCACTCAACTCTCCTTGACTATGTAAGAATTTCTAATTTACTTTTTTTTTTTTTTTAAATTACTTGGGCAAGTACTCCACATGATGTCCTAGGTTTACACCATACAGATTTTGTAATTGAGATTTATCATGATATTAAGAATCTCTTTGGTGAAGTTTTCTTAGTGTAATGACAATTTGAACTAAGCAATTCCCAATTTTGATTTTTTTCCATTATGTTTTAAGCATTGGGTGATCATGAAATTTGTGAGGCATATAGTCAACTTCATGCTTTACAATAAAGTTAAATTGCACAAGAAATTCATAAAGTGAAAAATATCATTTTGAATGACTAATAAAAAATTTGATACCTAAGAGAAGTTTCAAAAAAAAAAATGACCCTAATTTGAGTGTTATAATCTAATAAAGTATGCCCTCACAAAGTTTGAATTTTTGAGAGGATGTATATGAGCAAGTGAAAAAATAGATCTTACATTAAATTATTAAAGAAATTTCAGATTTTTGATTTACTAATCATTTTATTAAGAGAGGTTAATTTTGAGCCATTTGACCATGTAAACACAAAAGAACTTTAGGGATTAAAGTACCAAAATTTACATGAAATAGGTGAAATGGAGGGTTGGGAGTCAACCAAGATGGGCTCCTTACACATGATCAAAAGACAAAAACGTCCCCTTGGCCGTTTATGGGTTAAATATGGCTTACATGGAACTGGGTGGTCACAAGCAGCGTTTATACAGTGGCAATTTTTTGCTGAAAATCTTAGTTTGAATAGTGACCGGCTACCGTAACACTAGGAAAATTCAATAAAAAAAGTGGATGAAATAGTCAGCCCATACCCAAGCTGACACCAGCTTGGCCAAATTTTGGATGAATAATACTCATATTAGTATATTTCTTGAATGAACGTGCACAATTTGTTGATTCTATCCATTTCTATCCAATTTTTTTAAGGTAGCAACATTCATAACCATCACTGTATCCATAACCATCACCTCTAAAATCTTGGAAAATATGTAGAAGTGAACAAATGTAACGACAAGGATGTACAACATGTGAACATGAAACCTTAGTGTTGGTATTAGGTGCAATTGCAGTTGGCTCTTTAAAAATCCACAACTTATTCTCATAATATCCAAATAATACATTTGAAAGTGTAAACTCATAGACATCTTTCTTTTGCTATAAAAGCCTATAATTTGCTCTATGTTTATTAACCCCTAAAGGACCGAACCATTTTTTTAGTGAAAATCACTCAAAACTGTCACTTTTAGGGGGGTCAATAAGAAGGTAATTTTTTTTTTTAATTTGGGAAATCCAACCGTAAGATCTTGCCCTTGACTAGATTAGGTACTTGTGGAAACAGAATCAGGTCATTCCAGATGGACATGAGTGAGATATTTACATCTAAAAAGAAAAGAAAATATTTTTTTCATGCTGCCCCAAAATTTCAAAAGCCTTTGACCATTCTTACATGAAAATAATTGCTCTACGCAACTTTGCGCTTTATTTTTCCCATGTAGGAGATCAAGTTAGCTATGTGTGTGAGAATTTTCAAATCAATTGGAACTATACAACACATGGGAAAAAATAGTAAGTAAAAAGAAGTAGAGAATGAGTCAAAACACTAAATTGTTAAGAATTTAATTATGGAAATGAAAAATGCTAATCCTAATGGTGATAATGTTGTGATGAACAATCTACTTCCTTTGGTTTAATTACTTTTTCAAAATATTGAAAATTGAGTAAAATAAAGTACTTCAGAGTTTATTTTAGAGTAGAGAATCCATAATTGCCCGCAAACAAAAACTCCTCATAACTTTCATCTCATTGATTGAAATTGAATGATTCAAAGCTTCTCACCTATAAAAAAAATCTAAAGAACCAATTTCAAATTTTAGTTTTTTTAAAATTAAATTTTAAAGAAGTTTTTGGGCTGCCTGGGCAGGCAGTCCTCCCCAAATTTTCAGAAATTCTTGCGTAACTTCTTCAATAATTGCCGGAATGAGGAAAAAATTAGATGCCCACTTAGATCTTTGAATTCCCCATCTTCAATAAAAGTTTCAGAAAATTACACAAAGTAACTTATCCAAAGGTACATGCCCGAACTCCCACCTGTCCCGCAAGAGACAACGGTCCTGTAGAGGTTAATAATCATCATGTTCAAAACCCTTAATTTGACTGTTATCGGTGCAGCTACCTTACCTGCTTGCATTGATGGGGTGCCTGTAGCGCGACCACCGAGAAAACCAATTTTAAATCCTGCAGACTCACATGCCCGGCGTTTAGGGGTTGAAAGAACAGTAAAAAGCACACGGGTCTCAGCGCATGTGCCTCCAGGAACCAGCTCTCAAGCGGGTTGACATTCAAACTCTCAACTTGCAGTTCCGAACCAACCCATACTTTGAAGTTCCGGAATAATGGCCCCTGCCAGTACTGCCACAGTGCCACTGATGCGAAGATCTTTCTCACAAGCACCTTGTCTTTCCCTTCCTCTTTCCCTTCCCCCAAGGTTTAACTTAATTTTTGTTTTTGTCAGAGTAGAGCTACCGGCACCCCAGAATGCTCGTAGGAGTTGTAGGTAAGGAAAATTTGGCTAAAATGGGAGAGAATGAATGCTATGTGGAAGTTCTTCTAAAAAAACTACTAAGGTAACTGTGTTCATTCCCGACCCTTTAGCAACATGTCCCCAATTTCGACCATCTGTTTCCAGTGGGTACATTTCAAACTTGATATGTACACAATGAGTACATTAATGGTTGGCATTGGGGACAGGTTGGGATTGGGTACATCTACCTTACTGATAACACAAAATATTTTCATTCAAAAGGTGGCAAAGTGGTCTTTTGCTCAATGAGGGATATGGCGATTTCATCCAGTTTTTTTACTAAAAATTTTGAGTGTAATGGTAGCCAGAGCACTTTCAAGGTAATATTTAGGCAAAAATTTGCCAAGAAATCAAACCTTGCTTTCCCTTTCACTTCACCACTCCACCCCCAATTTCTTCACAGAAGCAACAAAGCACTTGCCACTCCACACATTTTGATTGGGGCCTCATCCTCAGCTCAGTTTACTGCACATACGCCAATGTGGGGCTAGGATGGAAAAGCATTGTTTTTCACCTTCCACAACCGCCAAAAAATGTGAGAGTTTAAATATTTACAGTACCATCAAGAATTGAATTTGAGAATTTTGGATTCATATTTGAATTTTGGAGACCCTCCCTTGGTTTGTGACCTTGGAGGAGGACTCAATGGAACAAAAAAATAAAATAGGGTGCAATTTATAATTATTACACTTGTTTGGAAAAAAATCTAAGCTTTTCCACCCTGGTTCCACATTGACGTAAGTTATGTGCAATAAATTGAGCCTTCATCCTCGGCTTGGTTAACTGCAAATAAGGTAGCCGCACCCATGGGCGTGACGTCCCCATGGGCGTCACTCACAAAGTCAGGATGGTTAGGGGTACTTAAGTGATATGTACGGGTGACAAAGTGATGGTTGTGGGTTACTCCATGACTGTTTTGAGTATCCATCTCACTATTTAAGAACCAACAAGCCTTGTTTCTAGCATCTTTTACACATGGTTCCTATAATTTCAGTAATTTTGGACTTTGAAAAATCTTTGTGAACAAATGCTTGCACTTGGAACCTTGAAATTGATGCCAATATTTTTGGTTTCCATTTCCTAACGTAAGTATTTTTTTCAAAATTAATCAAATGTTTTACCTACTCCAAAACCCTTATTTCCACGCTTATGGGTGCTCCTACTTTACATAGATGTGGGGTCAGGGTGGAAAAATCTCACCTATCTTTACAAACAAGGATGAATGAAATTAATAATTTGTCCCCTATTTTAAAATTGTTCTATGGTATACTCCTTGGTGGTTCTTGACTAAATCAAGGGTCTCTAAATCTAAATGTGAATTCAAAATTTCCTAATTCAATCTCCCACTCATAAAGATCTAAACTCTTACAAATTCATGCCAAGTGAAGAATCATAGCTTTTCCACCTTGACCTCACATCAATGCATGTGCAATAAACCAAAGCTTCATCCTTAGGTTTGTGAGACTAAGAAAAAAATATTGCTTTGTGCAAAGTTTGGATATTCTCCACACTAGATATTGTGTTTAGGTTGCTCCACACTAACTTCTTGACATCTTACACTATACAAATACTTATTTATAATACAATAATTCTCATCTATAACTATTGTAACAAACAAAATTTCAACTCATGGCAATAACAAGAAAGCTCCAAAAAAATAAACTAGCAATATTTAGGTTGTAAACCATGTGAAATCCAAGTGTCTAAATAGTTGCATGGGCTTCCAAGTCACTACAAGAAATTATGTCCTAATGGACATGTCCAAATTGACTAAATTTCTCCAAAATGACAAAAAAATTGTCAAATTGAACAATTTTTGTAGATTTAGTCATGTTGTTTTGAACATGTTTTTGTCATTTTGGACACTTTCCCTTGTAGTGAGTGGTCAAGGGACAAGTTGAAATGTAACTTTTTAGGGTAAATCAACCTATTTGTTAACCCCTAAAGGACCAAGCAACGTTTTCACCAATAACTCTCCAAAATTGTCATTTGTAGAGCATCAATCAAATTTGAAAACAACAACATTTTTATGCATATGTAATCATGGGATCTTGTAGTAGAATAGTTTCTGAAGACGTGGACAAAATTTCAGAAGTTTTCACCATGTGGATTGGTAGATAGAATGGTTTGTATATTCAAAAACATCTTGTCAAAATCCGGGCAACTACCCTTTAGAAGGTGAAATTCCTAAGGACAAAAGACCATACGGGTGGTACTTCCCTATATTCCTTATTCCACCTAAGTAGGGTACTTGTCAAAAAAGTTTCAAGTCATTTGGAATTCCACAACATATGGGAAAAAAATAGTAAGTAAAAAAAGGTAGAGAATGATTCAAAACACTAGATTGTTAAGAATTTAATTATTAAAATGAAAAATGCCAATCCAATGGTTGTAATGTTGTAATAAACAATCTAAGTCCTTTGGTTATTTTTTTCCAAGATAATGAAAATTGAGCAAAATAAAGGACTTCAAAGTTTATTTTAGAGTAGAGAATCCATAATTGCCCGCAAACAAGAAACTCCCCTTAACTTTCATCTCATTGATACAAATGGAATGATTCCATGCTTTCCACATTCTTGCAAATCTCCTTAAATAATTTCAAAATTATGTTTTTGAAAAAAGTGATTTTAAAATCTGCCTAAGCTGCCTGCCGAGTAAAAAAAGCAACATACTATCATTACTATGTCATATCTTCTTATTCATAGTTCCAAATTTCATAAAATTTAGCGCATAATATGCCATATTTGTTAATTGGGACTAAACGCCCATTTTGGGACTAAACTAGGTTTCAGGTAATCACCTTAAACCGAGCTCTAGGTTTAACCCCTAAAGGACCATTGTCCCTACGGGGGACAAATGGGATTTTGGGCAGGTACCTACAACCTCAATTTTTGTCTTGATTTTTTGAAACTTTTTTTGAAAATAGAAAAACACATTAGCTTTTGGGGAATCCAATTTTTATTCCAATTGATGCCATGGAGCAAAAGTTATGCCCAAATAAGCACAAATTTGGGGACTCCGGGCAGCAAAAAAAAATCTTATAAAAACTTGAAATTTTTTTTTAGTTTTTTTCTCTTATAGATTATATCTTTGTGTATGTTTGAAGGATTAAGTCCTTCCATTTGGACTAGTTATGAGAAAGTTATGGACAATCTTGATTTTTGGGCAACTCAAGCATCTTCTTGAAAAAATAACTTATAAACTTCATTTTTGAATGCAAGTCTAACATTTTTTCAAAAAAAATTGTTGGAGAGGGTGAAGTTTGCTTTCTAGAACAATCTCACCATTGGAATTATTGCGTTTCAATTCCATTGCAGGGTTATTAGCAATTTAAGTTTTTATTCAATCTCATACCTTCTTCTACCTAATATTTTTTTAAAGAATGAAAATTAAGTATTCTTTTTTTGAATATTTTTCCAAGATTCCCAACTTAACTTCCCACCATGCAAAAATAGAATTCCAAACTTTGTGGTGCAAAAACTTTAAGTTAAAAATGTTCAAAGTTAAAAAATCTAGTCAAGCAAGGTGCAAAAGAAGTTGTTTTTTACATTTTAAATGCAAATATCTTCCAATTTGTGCAGTCAAAGTTCTTGAGTTTTGTATGACACATTCTTATAGTAGTCTAGCACAAGATTCTACGGTCAAATACGCAAATTGCCTGATTTTCAAACTTTTTTACTCTTTGCCATAGAGGTGACAATTTTGAGTGTCTTTTGATAAGAAAAAGGCCATGGTCCTTAAGAGGTTAAGCAGCGTTTTTTTGGTACACGTGCCCTCACTTGAGAGGAGGAATTTGCAAGGGACAAAATCTTAGTGGCTCAGACTAAATTCGATACCTTTGAATCTGGCATTTAAACTATTTAAGGCAACTTTTTGGGTTTAAGGTGAAGTGCAATTTGGGAATTGCGTTTTCCCAATTTATCAATTATGGTGTTTTATGAAAGATAAACCTCACTCTCACATTCTATTAAAATTTCAGCCTAAAAGATGAAAATCTTCAACCACAAGTACTTGCCCAAAATTGCTCTGTTGCTAAAAAAGGGGGCTTGGTCCTTTAGGGGTTAAGGCTACCCAAATGCACATTTTAATATAAGTTGCTTTTTAGTTTAACCCCTAAACGTTGAGGAGGACAAAAAACGTCATTCTCTGAAAAAAGATTTTGTGATTAAGAAAAAAGTTGTTTTTCATTTGATTTTTTTTCAGAAGTGACCATAAACACATGGTCTAATCATCATGTAAGGCAAAAAATTACCTTATGAAATGCTTTCATTTTTTTGTAACCCAAATTATGATAATATTCAGACACACAGTGTTAGGTCCCAAGCTGCCCTTCTTGCAACTTTCATGAGGGCACCATGCACTATTGACTTTTGCAACTTTACAAAACAAAATTTTAATGGGTGGGCACCTGCCACACCACTGTAGAAACCACTATAGAGGGCAAGCACAGCCACCCATCCAACCTTCAAGGGTTAAATTGCCTTATTTCTCCTATAGTTACTTGGGTTGTAGAATGATTAACTTTCCTCACAAATTAATGACAACTTATCATATTTTTTGACCAAATGTAGCCAAACTATTGACATTTTGACAAATTTGGACCAATGTGGGCTTATCCCTCCATTTATTACCCAATGCATTGTGGACAACATAGATTTGGCAAAACCAAAAAAAAATACCATGACGACAGGTGGAGGTTTGTTAGAGGAAGCTACGATATCAAGGTTTTGTCTGTGCTTGTATTTTACTAAAATTTGTGTATAGAAGTTACCAACATTATAGCAACAGTAGTGAGTTTTCAGTATGATATGACTATCTAGCATGTAGTGTGGAACGACCTCATAAGCCTATCTGGCTGTAGTGTCATGCATATAAAATAAATCTTAAGGAACATGGGCACTACTCCATAAGAGAATTATTTGCAAAAGGAATGTTTTATAAGATTCTATTTATTAAAACTTTCAAGTTAGAATAAGGTTTACACGGGCCATCTTAGCTATATTGATAGACCATATTGTCACAAGAGTGACATGATGTGGCATCCACGGTAATGCCACATTAGGTATAGTTACATCATATGATAATGATATGATTTCAATTGATCTAAGAGTGTTTGGAATCACTAACACTTCACTTGAGCAGTAACACTTTCTTTTTGGATCATTTTCGATTTAGTTGATAATGGACTTTTAGCTGATGTGGGAGTATTTTGTGGCATTTCTCTTGAATTGAAAATTCCTTTTTGCATTAAGTAGGCACTAGAAGAAACTTGTGTTTTTTATAATGGATTTTTTTGGATGTTCACTTGTTTTCATGTTACAATTGATGTTCAAACTAACATCTTGATGTTATGTTCGATGTCATTATTAACATGAAAACAAGTGGACGTCCAAAAAAATTTGTTATAAAAAACACGTGTTTCTTCTAGTGAGGGTATGATTAATAGTGGACAGTGGAGACACTTTCTTTGTCTTGAAATTTTTTGGCAAGTAAAATCTTGTGAGTATTTTGAAAGAGAATTGTTGTGTTGTCATCATGGTTTGATTTATTAATTCCCTTCTTTACGTTACTTGTACTCTTGTATCAAATGTGAGATAGTGTGAGAGATACCTTGAACCAATGTACGGGAAGTATCGGCATTTAGTTACAAGTCAGCTGGTTGATTTTGAGAATTGCCAAACTGAATTCAAAAGTTTAGGAAAAAAACCAATCATTTTAGAGGAAAAAAAGAGAATATTCCTTATTTTCTATAGGCTTAGCCAGAAGTTCTCTAGATAACCGGTTGGCCCAAGAGAATATAGGATATTGGCTAATTAAGCTAAAATAACTTCCCAGATTGTGCCTTGAACGCCATATTTGTTAATTTGGGAACCATGTTTGGATTTGGGACTTCTGAAGGTTTAAAGTGATCACCTTAAACCCAACTCTAGGTTTAAGTAATATTTTTTTGGTACACATGCTCTCACCTAAGAGGAGGAATTTGCAAGGGAAAAAATCTTAGTGGCTCAGATTGAATCTGATACCTTTGAATCTTGTTTAAGGTATCTTTTTGGATTTAAGGTGAAGTTCAATTTGGGAACCGCGTTTTCCCAATTTAACAAATATGGTGTTCTTGCCTTTATGAAATATTTAAGGTTTTAAACCTAATTTCTTGAAATGGGATATTCATTAAATTGGGAAAAACAAAGGTACCATTTTGTACTCCACCTCAATCCAAAATAGTCACCCTAAACCAGATTCAAAAGTATCAAATTTAGTCTAAGCCACTAAGATTTTTTCCCTCACAAATTCCTCCTCTCAGGTGAGGACATGTGTACCAAAAAAACACTAGAGCTTTGTTGGGGGCATGCTCTAGGGTGATCACCCCAAACCTTCAAAAAGTCCCAAAATGACCGTTTTGTCCCAATTTAACAAATATCCTGTTTTGAGGGTGTGTATGTGATGCATATTAAATTGTTTTCTTTTTATAAATATTTTTGTTGGTGCTAGGATTATTTGATGTGTTGTATATGAGAATTTATGTTCCCACAACAATATGCATGTAGAGGACCTAGATGTAGATGAATATTTAACCCTCCGAAACCTGAATTTTATAACAAACTTGCTGAATTGGGAGAAGGGGTAGTGGTGGGGATATATTGAAACTCCATTACTAAATGTCTACACTAAAAACTGCATTTTGCCTTATTCCAAAAAGTTACCTCTTAACTCATCACTTGGCCACCTAGAAGGCTGGAACCTAGAGGCTGGAGGTGCACGCAACTTTCTTGATATTAGGGTTTCACATGATTTACAGTTTGGAGATTGCAAGTTTGTTAGTTTGTTTTTTCACAATATTATTGTTCTTGTTAAGTCTAAGTCGTTGTTTTTGTTAAATTATATATTGCAATAATTATTAATGAAAATTATTGAAGTATCAGTAAGTATTTTTGTAGTGTAAAATGTCAAAAAAATTATGATAGGGCAAATTAGATGCACTATTTAGTGTACAACAAATAGTGCATTTAGGTTGTCTTAACAATTAGGTTGCCTTACCTTGACAAAGTGACTCCATGACTCACCCTTAGCCACCTAGAGGGACATGCAACTCTTTGTATGCTACGTTAATTCTGAATTTTGTCTAAAGTTCCACCTACCTTGCTCCTTGACTTTAACACTTGTTGCTGCGCCCAACTTTGCTTGCTTCTTCCATTATTTATCACAATAATTAATGTAGTCTTGGCAAGTATGTAAGAAGTGTAGAATGTTGAGAAACTATTGGGGCAACCTAAACGCCTATTTAGTGTAGAACCCAAAAAAAAAAAAAAAAAAACAACAATCAAACAATACGCGCCCACGTTTCATAGAACGGAGTGCACTCTAGGCCTAAGGACGTACTCTCAGGTCCATAGTCTATACCAGCATCACCGTCATGCATGCGGTTCCAGCATGGCCAGCATGGCCAGCGTACCATTAATACGGTGCCCCTCTGTTCATTCCGGGTATGTTAATTTACAGACACGCCCTGGTCGTGGAAACTTTCTCCGCCAGTAGTCCAATCAGGTCCACGTGCTGACAATAATGAGAATTTTTTTTCAAATGCGCGTACGTTCTGGGGAATCAAAATGCTTGTGCTTGCCTCATGATGAGCCAATGCTTATAAAAAAACGTGACTAAATTAAAATAAAGCCTCCTTGAAATCTCAGCTGCTCAGCACACTTGGCAAAATTCCCCTCAACTTGAGTCAATCGTTCAAAAGCCAGATTAGGAACCACTTTCTGATGTCGAAGGAAAGTTCGTGAGCTATTTCACAAGTGGCTTGCGCTGTTTGTTGCTCCTCGTTATAAAGCTGCGCATGCATTACCGAAAGTGGACTTTGTGTATCATTGTACTATTGATTAATCTGCTTGTATGACGGTTACGCGGATAGTCACGGATTTTCGGTGTATAAGTAAGTTAGTACCACTAATCTCGGCCCTGTCCGAACCAAAGTTAGAAAGCACCTGAAAGGTTTTGTGTCCGCAGTATCAAAAGCTCAGAGGTTTTAGGAGACGGTTGTCCAGTTCGACTCGTCTTGGAGATTGCTCCAGTGCAACCGAACTTTGTTGCCAGATCTCAGTAACCACCTGTTTTGATACAGTTTCAGGTGTTGAAATTTCTAGTGGGAGAGGTCTTGGAAGTTGCGCTATTCCATATTGAGGTTACGGGATTAGATTGTCTAGTTCGACTCGTCTTGGAGATTGCTCCAGCGCAGCCGAACGCTGTCAGGGAGGGTTAACTTATCTAGCTCGACTGGTCTTGGAGATTGCTCCAGTGCAACCGAACTTTGCCAGATCTTTGTAACCGCCAGTTTCGGGTTTTTGAAATTTCTAGTGAGAGAGGTAGACCTTGGAGGTTGCGCTATTCCATGCATATTGAGGAAAGAAATTGGATTGTTTAGTTCGACTAGTATTGAAGCCCGTCTTGGAGATTGCTCTACTGCAACCGGACTTTGCCAGGGAGGGTTATCTAGCTCGACTGGTCTTGGAGATTGCTCCATTACTACAACCGAACTTCGTTGCCAGATCTTAGTAACCACCAGTTTCGGGATTTGAAATTTCTAGAGAGAGAGGTAGACCTTGGAGGTTGCGCTATTCCGTCTTGAGGAGAGCCAAGGGACTAGTCCGGTAGAGAGATTATTCGTGAGCAATGGCGGCTCCAGGACCGTTGGGATCGACGATGATACCAGCACCGGATGGCAGTGTTGTTCCGGCGACGCCGATACCAACACCGACGGTGCAAGTGCCGCAGAAGAGCAGCGGGCTTCTGTCGAGGCATGACTTGATCATGCTCTTCTCTCGGGAGGTGCCGCTGGCGCAGGCGAAGCCCGTGGCAGAGGGCGCGGCGCCCGCGTGGGCGCAGACGACGAACTCGCTGCTGAAGACGGCGGTGGCGGACGTGTCCACGGTGACGTCCGCGGTGACGTCGAAGGTGGAGAATCTGTTCCACCAGCTGCTGCCGCAGGGCTCCGACGAGGGGGTCACGTACCGCGCGTCTGCGACGATTCAGAAAAAGCTGCTGGTGCTGGATCTGTCGGACTTGGTGGCTGACAGTGGTGACGACCTCGCGGAAGTGCTCGGACAGCACGTCTCGTTCCAGCTCGTCAGCACCAAAATTGATCCTAGTAAGCACCCATCATCTCCCCCTACTTTCTCACAAATTAACGTAATATTCAATAATTTGGGAAAAACAACCAATTCTGGGACTTCTGAATTTTGCAATTTTCAGAGTATTTTGGTTATTTAGAGTGAATTTTATGATGATTTCTTCATGAAATATCTACAAGGAATTATCATAAAACTCACTTTCAATCACTAGAATACTCTCACAAATGCGCAATTCAGAATTCCCAAAATCGGCGTTGGGAAAACTTTATCCCTAATCAACGAATATCGTGATTATTACTCTGCCTTTTGAAAAGCTACAAGAAAGAATCTGACAATGACATTTGCAGTCGTTGTGGACTAGTGAGTCGTTTAGGACACGTTTTTCTTCTAGTCTTCTACTGAATATCTCAAAACAACCCAACGCCTAGTGCAGTGCACTTTACCGTGGGATGTTGCCGAGAGAATATTAGGAATACCCGTCCTTGTCAGATTTTTGCGTATGTACATTAAAGAGCGCTGAATACGAGCTATTCAAGTACTTACACTTATTATTTCCGAATGCTGAGAGCTTCTGGAAACTGACATTTTCGAAGTGTTTGAATGGGGTCGATCAAAAACCTTGCGTTCTCGAATCTAAAATCCTTGAAGAGAGGTTAAGTTGTATCAGATTGCTAATCTGGTGTGATCCACTAGCCTACCTCGTATTATTGAGATCCTCGCTTTTCCAGATAGATCATGAACAATCTTTTGGGTTTTTGGTTTAGTTTCTGCCGAAGTACCTCAAACGTCCATTTGGAAATATCTGTTATTATTCACAGTACTGACACTTTTAAGTCGGTTACAGAAGTCTTAGTTGAAGAGCTTGTGCAGTGGAATATGCCACACTATTTTTGCACTCCGAAGTGCTGTAATTCACCGAAATTGATGTTTTACTTGGATACGAGGTTTAGCAATTATGGCTCTAGTTGTAATTAGGGCAAAGCTTGAATGTGTCAGAACCAATGTTTTTTTCTTCTCACAAAAGCCTCAAATTAGGAGGGAACATGTTTCGAGTTCAAGTGACAAGATCGGCAATATGTTTACGTGAAATTAGGCCATGGACTTTTTTTGTTAAAGGAATGTGGGGTTGGGATATGTATGCAGAAACTAAGAAGGTGGCGGTGAGTGAGGACGTACCGATTCTGAATTGGGTGCTTACGAGGGACATGATCGTGCCCACCAACTTCCGCTTCGACCTCGACTTCCAAGTGTCCAAGGACTTCGGCACACCCGGCGCCATCATCGTCAAGAACCGCCACGTCCACGAGTTTCTGCTCGTGTCGTTCGCCGTCCAAACACCGGACTCAAAAATCATCAACTTCACTGCCAATTCCTGGGTCTACAACACCAACTTCAAAGGCGGCCGCGTTTTCTTCACCAACGATGTACGTGTGCTACTGTGCATTGCTTTCTCCGCCGTTTCCATTCAAACAATTTTCCTCTTTTTTCCTATTTCCCTTTCTTTTATTATCATATTCTCGGGTTTCAGAGTAGCCACTTTCTACAATCGGAGGTTCCCATTGATGGACACACACAACGCAGTTAGATTCTTCAAGATTTTTTTCAAAAACTGTCACCCACCTCAACTAGATGACACACAAGTTTTGACAAAATCTCAAAGTCGGGCACTAAAATTTGCCATGGTCACTGCTGCGGGGATTTCGCTCAATAAGAGACTCATCTTGTAGAAAACTAAGAGAAAGTTATAAGTATAAAATTGAGAAAGGTGGGGTTTTCAAGTAATGTGCAAGCTCGGGGTTGGTCTTGTGAATATGCCTCGTAAACTACGCTGGTCTTGTAAATGTGCCTCGTAAACTGCGCTGAAAACCCTGCTGTTGAATTTTTTTCCCGGGCTATGTGAAGTGACCAACGATCTTCTAACTGGCTAAATTTCGCAGGATTGCTATCAAATTTTTTATGCAGCTAAAGTAAAAAACTTGTGAACTTCACAGTGTTGAAATTCGAATTATAGCTTTTTAGCAGCGGTTTTAGCCGCTTGAGCTAAAAGTGAAAAATCATATTTGGGATCAGGGGACTTGTGTCCCAAGTTTGTTACTAAGCAATAATTGCTGTGGGTGGCAACGCATTACGCATGGGCAGGTGTATTTGCCGAAGAACACGCCGGAGGGATTGGTAGCGCTGAGGCAACAGGAGCTCGAGGATCTGCGAGGGAATGGCAAGGGCGAGCGCAAGTTCGAGGACCGGATCTTCGATTATGACACGTACAACGATTTGGGTGACCCGGATTTGAGCTCATCCTTGAAGCGACCGGTGCTGGGAGGGTCCAAGGAGCTCCCGTATCCGCGGCGATGTCGCACTGGCCGCCCGCCAACCAAGAAAGGTAAGAGTCAGTGCTGAATAACCTGCATTTGAGGAAATTTTTCATATTCACTTTGCAAAACTTTGGAGAACTTTGACTTTGCTTGAAGTCCAGAGGGTAATGAGAAAAATCTTACAAAATTACATCTATTGATGTCCTTTGGAAACCTCTTTCATAATTCCTCACCCACATCACCACTTTTTGTTAGCATTATTACTCCCTTCATGAACTCAGGGTTTTTGGAAAAATCCCGATTTTAGGACTTCTGAATTTTTTGTATTTTTTAAGAGTTTTGAGTCAGAGTGAATTTTATGATGATTTCTTTAAGACCTTAGTATCAGCAATGAAATATCTTGAAGGAATTATCAAAAGAAACTCACCTTATATCACCAAAATATCCTCACAAATGCAAAATTCAGTATCCCAAAATCTGTTTTGGCAGGGAAAAAGTGTTAGTGTTTTTCCTAAACTAAAGAATAATTATCGTGTGAGGGCCTTCAGGCTTGTGATTCCCATATGCACAACCAATATGCGTAGCTGCTTTTCCTTGTTGTTTTCTACAAATCATTCAACAGGTGGAAGTATTTCCTCAACACCGGCTGGAAATCAATCAGAGATGCCTACAGTTCCTATGAAGAAGAATATTGCTCGAGTGTTTGTGTGATTCTGTGTACATCATCAAAGGCTGATCGATGAAATGTTGGATGGGATGGGATGGGATGGGATGATGTGCACGTGCAGATCCGAAGTCGGAGAGCCGGGGCAACCTGCTGGCGCTGTACTACATTCCTCGCGACGAGAAGTTCGACCAAGTGAAGTTCTCGGACTTCGCGGCGACGACGGTGCGGAGCACGCAGCATTCCATCGTGCCCGTCCTTAAGAGCGCCGTGCGCGACCACGACCAGAACTTCAACAACCTGCACGACATCGACACCTTGTACGAGTCCAAGGACAAGCCTGTCACCACCCCCTTCAACCTCATCCCTCCCAACGCCTCGCCCACCAGCCCTGTTGCTAAGACCTCCGGCACTGATCCTGCGGCGTATGACCCGCTCATTTTCATCCACGAGTACGCGTTTCCCTCGGGGCCTGACACCGCCTTCATCCACTTCCCTGTGCCGCAACTCATCGCTGGTATGTATCCACCCTCACATTAGAGGAAAAATGAGCTCAACAGAAGGCTCCTATGCGAAGTGGTTGGAAGGGTCAAAAGTATTTAAATGTAGTGTCTTTTTTCAAATAAAAAGAGATTAATACCCTATATTCACTTACAAGTACTTTATGAGAGTAATTTTTTTATAGTATTATATGCTTTTTGTCTGATGAGTGTCCTTGTTTGATTGGGAATTCTAGTCTTAATTTATTCTTGTGTCTCACTAAAGGTCCTTGCATTTGTCATTGTCATGTTATAATATTGTTTTCCATCATCAATCTTTTTGTTATGTACCATGGCACATTTGAGTAATTCACACAAGGTAGAGACCCTTGTGTAGGTACCTTACCTATGCTTCTCGTACCTCAATAAATAAAGTGGTTTGTCAAGGTGTAGGGGCCTTCTCTTGTGCTCATTTTTCCTCTAATGGTCCCTAAGGTAGGAGGTTCTAAAATGGAACATTTAAGGGCTGAAACTGAATTTTGGGGAGGTGAAACTTTTTGAAATAATTTTCAGTAAATTTTTCTTGAAAGACAAGAGGAATTGGCACCTAACCCAAGTTGTTTCATATTTTTTGGAGCTTTGTGAAATTAGTTATGAAATTTTAAAGTGGAAAAGCCATAGGGCTCTAAAATGGAGCATCTCCTCAAATGCACATCACATATACATTTTTAAAGGGCTATGAAAAACAACACGTACAAAGTACATCTTAGGTGGTGCTCCATTTTAGAGCCTCCTACCTTATTAGTCATTACACTCTATCCTCTTGCATTGGCTCTTTTTGAGTGGTTTTTGTGTACATTTTGCTCTAATAATTTCATGCCAACCATGGTACTTACTTACTTTGTTGCTCCCTTGTACTTCTCGAACTTTGTTCATTACTGTTGCCAAACGGCGGGTCAAGGGTCATCCACCTTGTCATGCCCAGCAGGCCTTTTTGATAATAGGGAAAATTTGATGATACCCCTGAAGTATGTCATATTTGTATAGGTACCTCTGGTTTTTCAGAAATTGAACAAATATCATTGGATTATAATTTTTAGTCGTTTGTTCTATTGCACTTCTTGCTTTAATGTCATTGGTCAAAATTATGGTCCAAGGGCATTTGTGCAATTTTTGAAAAACCAGGGGTGTGTATACAAATATGGCAAACTTCAGGGGTATCATCAAGTTCTCCCTTGAAAACATCATGGATAGTTTATGTGCTTAGGAGCACTTTGACACGAGTCTGAAGTCTGAGTGTTTAACGGAAAGGAGCGCGTGTGGTTGTTGCAGCTAATCACCAGGCTTGGTCTCAAGACATCGAATTCGGACGGCAGATGATCGCAGGGCTCAACCCCATCATTATAACGCTAATGAAGGTACGTTTCATTGAGTTTGTATAAAATTTCTAAGAGACTCGGAAAACATATACACATGTTTTACAAATTTCTATTGAGATATTGGGAGAACACATTTACATCCCAGGCCTGGTATAATTGAAATATATCAAAATCTCCTTTTCTCATGCTTGCCTGTGAGCTTCAACTAGTTCTGATTACGAGCTTGCTAATTGCTATTACCTTGGACCCTACAGGAGTTCCCAATCAAGAGCACCCTGGATCCTGCCCAGTATGGCGATCCCATCTCCACAATCACAGCCGAACACCTCGCACCAGGGCTTGAAGGTCTCACTGTCGACCAGGCAAGCACCCAACTCCTCCGAACTAAAGCTCTACCTTACCATAACTTAATTAAATTCTTAAAATGAGAGTTACATTTACGAAGCTTTTACATTACATTTGCTTAACACGCAAAAAGCCATATGCAACTTTTTAACTTAGAAACCGGATTGTTCTTATCTACTTATACATTCTTCATTATTTTAGTCACTGCTTCTGAACATGGCAATTTAAAGCAGAGGTGGTAAATAGCTCTACTCTTGCTACTTGCATTCACTTTTGCTATTTGCATCCACTTATAACTGATATAGATTGGTAGAACTAAAGGTGAGGTATCCTTAACGGAACATGGTTCTAAAAGTGTACTCTAACTCAAGTGTACCGAAGGTGAACATTTCCAATTAGAACACCCCCGACGCAAACTTCAAAAACTCATATAGAAGAGTCTGAAAAATACAAGTATACAGTGGGTTGGATGCGTTAGGTGCGGCTTCTATTTATAACACTCTATTCATTAATTTGAGAAAAAAAGCGGTTTTAGAACTTTTGGGTTTTGCATTCTTAAAAACAGCATTTGATGATTACTCTTTTCAAGGGCATAAAATCCAAAAGTCCCAAAATTCAACTTTTTCCCAAATTCATGAATATTGTGCTAAGGAAAGATGATTGAAAGATGTTCTGAGTGCGACCTCTTTAGGAAACCGAGATAAGGGCTAAGAAGGGGGTTATTGGACATCCAACCATACCTTTAAAGAACTCTTGATTCACGATGGTGATTTGTTGTTCATGATGAGGTGACCATTTTTGTACA
Source organism: Ulota crispa (assembly GCA_963920765.1). Lineage (NCBI taxonomy): Eukaryota > Viridiplantae > Streptophyta > Bryopsida > Orthotrichales > Orthotrichaceae > Ulota > Ulota crispa. The sequence goes on from OY987244.1 coordinate 31,307,814, forward strand.
GAGTAGCTTGATGTGCACACTTTTTAATGAGACCAGGATGGAATTGAAAATGCAGGCCTTGAAGGAGAAGAGGCTGTTTACGCAGGATTACCATGACGTGATCATGCTTTACGCAGACAAGATCAACTCCCTGGGGAAGAGATGCATTTACGCACCTCGCACGGTGGTGTTCCTGACGAGCGAGAACATCCTGATGCCGCTGGCCATAGAGCTGGTGTTGCCGCCCAAGAGCACAGGTGGCAAGAAGCAGAGCCGAGTGTTCACTCCCCCTCCCGCCAACTCCGGCAAGAGCTGGTTGTGGGAGCTCGCCAAAGCACACGTGGCCTCCGTCGATTGCTCCTACCACGAGGTCATCAGCCACTTGTAAGTCCAACTTTTACTATTAAAAATCCAGGCTCTAAGCTTAGCTCGTCCAGAACACGCCGTCTTCATGGAGGGACCGTTTCAGAGCTTGCAGATTCTGACGGTTATGAGTGCAGCAGTCGTCGTTGTGGAATTTCCTGTTTTGATCCAATGCCTGTTTCACAACTTCGAGGCTTGCTGAGTGGTCGTTAGGGTTGGAAGTTTAAGAGGGGAGATCTGGTGGTTAGTTTATCGCACATGGCATCTGAAGAGAGAATTTTGGAATGAATTTATACCACTAAAGGTAACAAAGTAATCACAAGCAAAGTCGCACTCAAAAAAGATTCTCAACATGCTAGAGGTTCCCAAAATTCAAACCCATGGAAGAACATTTTGAGAAAACCCAGAAGTTTGTAACTTTTGGCTACGTGGGGTTGTTGATGGGTTTTTTTTTGTTAAAAAACTGAATAGGAATTTTCTGATTCATCTTCCTACTTTAGAGTCGCCGTTTGAAGAACCTCCAGCTTTTCATGCAGCAATTGTTGTACATCGTGTTCGTTAAAATGGCGTATGTCGGTGAAATTGGCGCATATCTGTCACCGTAGATCTTGTCAATCCTCGCTTTAGTTGTCCAGTGCTTTGGCCACTTGAAAGTCCTAGTTTTGAAGGCTCTGGAATATCGAACGTCACGGTTTTTGATGTTTTGGAATATGACAACTCGTTGCAAAACTACCAGTTTTCATGGAGTTGTTGTTGTTGTTCGTTATAAAATCTTCCGTACTATACATAAATCTTGCCAGTGTTTGATTGACTGTTGATGATTGTGAACATGATGGTCGGTTTATGAGCCTCCTACCTTACCTTACCAGTTTTGATGGAGTTGTTGTTGTTCGTTATAAGATCTTCCACTAGACATAACTTGCCCAGTTTTGGATTGACTGTTGTTGATGATTGTGAACATGATGGTCGGTTTATGAGCCTCCTACCTTACCAGTTTTGATGGAGTTGTTGTTGTTCGTTATAAGATCTTCCAGTAGACATAAATCTTGCCCAATTTTTGATTGATTAACTGTTGGTGATGATTGTGAACTTTGCAGTTTGCGAACGCACGCGAGCATCGAGCCATTCGTGATAGCGACCAACAGGCAGCTGAGCGTGGTGCACCCGATCCACCAAGTGCTGGCGCCGCACTACCGGAACACCCTCGACATCAACGCGGCGGCGCGCAAGGCGCTGACCAATGCCGCGGGGATCATCGAGAACAACTTCACGCCCGGCAAGTTCACCATGGAGATCAGCGCCGTCGTGTACAAGCTAGACTGGCGCTTCGACGAGCAGGCGTTGCCCAACGACCTCCTCAAACGCGGCATGGCGGTGCCGGACTCGTCTGCCCCGCACGGTCTCAAGCTCGTCTTCGAGGACTACCCGTATGCAGCTGACGGGCTGGAGCTCTGGGCCGCGCTCAAGGCTTACATGACTGACCACGTCAGCATCTTTTACAAAAGCGACCAGGACGTCCTGCAGGACAGCGAGCTTCAGAACTGGTGGACGGAGGTAATTAATGCAAACCATTTCCTTTCAAACTTAATTGCTAAAATGAGGTGCAATCAGCAGCTCTTCCTATTCATAAACTTGGAACATTCCTTAGCTTTTCTTCGCAAACAACTATGACCCACATTCTGATGAGAGACCGATTGATGTAGATTCGAAACCCTAGATATGCGAAGATTTCGAACCCTAAAAATGCGAAATCAAAGTTGTTTGCGAAGAAAAGCTGAGAAACCGATTGATGTAGATTCGAAACCCTAAATATGCGAGAATTTCGAAACCCTAAATATGCGAACTCATAGTTGTTTGCAAAGAAAAGCTGAGAAACCGATTGATGTAAATTCGAAACCCTAAAAATGCGAAATCCTAATTGTTTGCGCAAGAAAAGCTGAGAGATCCTAATTGTTTGCGCAAGAAAAGCTGAGAGACCGATTGATGTGTGGCGTTTCCACAGGTTCGCACGGTCGGTCACGGCGACAAGAAGGACTCGCCGGGATGGCCAGACTTGTCCACGATCGACGCCCTGGTCTTCACACTCACCACCATCGCCTGGGTAGCCTCGTGCCACCACGCAGCTGTGAACTTCGGCCAGTACGCATACGGCGGCTACATGCCGAACCACCCGAGCATGATGCGCAAGTTCATCCCGGAACCCGACACGCCCGAGTGGGATCAGCTGCAGAAGGACCCGGAGCGCTTCTACCTGGACTCCATCTCCAACGAGACGCAGGCGACGTCCGTCATGTCCACCATCGAGCTGCTGTCCACCCACGCGCTCGACGAGGAGTACCTCGGGCAGCGACTGACGCCGAACTGGAGCAACGACGCGCAAGTGCTCGCGGCATTTGCGAAATTCTCAGAAAACACCAAAGCTATCGAAGGCATGATCCAGGAGCGCAATGGTGACCCCAAGTTGAAGAATCGGTCCGGCCCTGCAAAGCTCCTTTACGAGCTCTTGCTCCCCACCTCCGGGCCTGGCATGACCGGTAAAGGAGTGCCTAATAGTGTGTCTATATAATTAGCCTGGGTGGTTCCCTGAACCCCCTTATGTCTTATGTGGTAGTTATCCACGCAGTGTACAGGTGTCACTTTCTGAAAGGAGACGGGTATGAGTAGCGCGGTCATGGGTAGCGCGGTCATGGGTAGCACAGTTATGAGTAGCAAAGTTATGAGTCGCACAATCATCTGTCTAGTAAGTTTGATCTTAACCCCTAAGAGTGCAGGGGTGAAGTATGTAAATCTGGAGTTGTTGAGGCAAAAACAAGTTCTGGCCTTCAAAGTTTTAAAATTATTATTTCATTTGTGTAAGTCTTTTCTTTTTTATCTTATCTCGATTTAAAGCTTTACACCAAAATCATGAGTTGTCTAATGATCAAATTAGTCACATAGTTGGAAAACAAACAAAAATTGTTTTTTAACCCTTAAACGTCTAGCTCATCCCCTGGCTAGCTCGGTACAGTGACTTCTACAGTGTTTTTCAAGGATTTTAGAACTATGATTGGTGTACGAAGTGCCTAGCTAGCTGCAAAAATGCACAATACAGATTGACCTCACAAAATTTGTAAGAAGGGCAGTATGGATCTTCTCACAATTTGGATTGTCTAAAAAAAATAAATATATTTGATTAAGTTAATTTTTGCCTTCCGTGATGGAATATAAGTTTGTGATCACTTCTAGGAAAAAACCAGATGAAAACCTGCTTTCTTCTGCCATACAGAATGTTTTTTTCAGAGGCAAAGGACGAAAACGTCCTTCTGGACGTTTAGGGGTTAAACATTGTCCACCAATGATCACTGACTTTCTTCAGGCTCTCAAGGGTTAGTGTTGACATTCATGTCAATTAATTCATAACAATATATACTAATGCTAGCAATCCTCGTGCTGTCTTTGAAATGTAAATTGATAAACATGTTGTTTGACAACAAAATTATGAATTTAGCACTTAGGTTTGTTATTGTGCATCGATCAATCCTTGTTTGATTGAAAAGATTTTATAAAATCAGAAATTTCAACGACTTTTTTAATGGGACTTATGGGCTATTAAGACAAACATGGAAGCAAGGGTAGAATGAAGTGATACAAGCTATCAAATTTTAGAATGATTTTCAAAATAACATAATTGTTTTTGCAAACAATCTCTATTCAAAGTGCATTTCAAAATTATAGAATCTTGGGAGTCAAACTCACTTTGCAGGTGGTAGATAACCTACTCCCTCTGTCCCAATATAAAACTCCAAATCAGGCATAGTTCATGTCCCACTAAAAAGCTCCTTTTTGCTAATTTCAATTGCTAAGAAAGCGTTTGTCATATCCAATGTTCTCATGGGGGCAAGTTAAGCAATTAAAGAGCATTCCTCTCTTAACAAGCTTGGCCTTGCCCATATGAGGTACCATTGTTGCTACTAATCTTTAAATCATCAATGATGAGGAGCTAGCAACATGTACAAATATGGTACTTTTTGCATGGAATTTGGGTGCCCAAATGGTAACATCAAAGCTAGAGATTTTGCACACACTTGGTAGATGGTATATTGATTCTAGAATGCATGTGTCATCATTACAAAAACAAAAATAATGAGGAGCCGGCATTTTTCACAAACAATGCACAAATATGGTACTTTTTGCATGGAATTTGGGTGTCTAAACGACAACATAAGAACTTGAGATTTTGTAGATATTTGGTAGGTGGTATATTGATTCTAGAATGCATATGTCACTAGCATAATGACTAAAAATATATGTAATCCCTCATGGAGAAGTTTTGTGGAGCTTTATAATGGGACAGAGGGAGTAGAAAACTATACCAATTTGATAGTTTGAGTACAAGATGGGCAATTCAAATTGATTATGAGTAAAATTCAAAGAAATTTCTTACAAAGCGTTTGGAATCTGCATAACATTTAGTAGCCTAAAGAGAGTCTGCCTTTCCCTCTCTTCAGGTATCATCCACGCACTTCATCATGACACAAAAACAAAAAATTAAAAAATAATAATTTTTTTCAATTTTTAATTTTTTTGACATGGTTGGCCCCCACATTGATGTGTGTGTACTAAACTGAGCCTCTCTTTCATAAACTCTTTGACAAATTTAGCCAAGTGTCCTCTTAGCTACTGATGGGTGTGGAATATTCCACACTCTTCAGTTGGAGGGAGGGCAAGCCTGTTGAATGCTACTTAATGTTATGTAAGCTTACATTTTTTCAAAATGACTTTCAATTCTCAAACAAGGATATTGAGTGAATGATTAAAGAGTTTTCTCAAAAACTTTGCATAGATTTTGTTTTCCACTTAAAACTAAAATAGAGTACAAAAGTAAAAGTGTAAAAGTTATCACTAAAAGAAAACGCTATCAATTTGGTCTTTTTTTGTAGATTTGGACTTGTCAATTTGGACATTTTTATTATCAATTTGGACATATTAAGTAATTTTGGACGTGTCAATTCAGACAATGTTTTCTTGTATGTAAATGGCTTTTTTTCTATAAACCTTAATTTATGCTAAATGGAATCACCATTGTTCACTTAGTTTTGCTCAGTGAGGCAACAAACATGCATGATCATGAAAGTAAAAACACATGTACAATCGTAAAAGTAAAAGCATATGTAAATTCATAAAAGTAAAATTCATTTCAATTTTGTATACAAGTTCAATAGTTTTCTGAAGAAAGTTGTTGTTCTATATTTTTATTTGATTTTGTCTATTTAGTAACTTACACATATATTATTTGAGTGCATTTTTTTGAAAATATAGATAAAATTTCAAAACTTAAATCCTACTCACGAATGGCAAGTAATGATAGCGCCAAACGTAATAATGAAGGTTGTTCTAATTGCAAGATTAAAAAAAAGCAACTTAGTGATATGAAAAATAGATATTCATATTTAGAAGAAGGCTGGTCTACATATTCACAGGTTTGCACGGAGAGAGAACGTAAATTAGAAAATCAACTTTGTGATATGCAAAAGGAAAATGCATCTTTGAGAGAAGACATGGAACGTTTGAGTGAATTATGTGAAACCTATCGAAAGAGCAAACACGACTTAATGGATCAAGTTAATACCAACAAGATAGAGAGTGAAATTCTAGACACAAAGATTGGGGCTCTAACAGACGACATTTTGAAATGCATTGATACAATTGTCTTTGAAAAGGTGCATTTTAGACGATCAAATTGATCATATGCAAGAAAAAAATGCAGCTTTGAAAAATAAAATGGGTGAATTTGCTAAGGAATATGATTTTATGAATCAAATTCAAAGCAGGCAAGACAATTTTGTAGCCATTATGGATGATGAAGAAAATTTTCCTGGATTGTATCTAACAAGGAGGCCTCATGATTAAAGTAACGAAATTCTTATCATAGGAGATGAAGCAGTTTTCCGCAATAATTGCATAACTTGATGAGCTTTTATACGCGCATACTATGTAATTGCATGCTTTGTCTTTTGCCCATCCATTTACTATTACGATATATCAAGATTTATCTACTCGACTAACGAGAACCTGAGACACTATTTTTTTATGATGTTGTTCCACAAAGCCTTATAATGAGCTATATCCAAAGCGGGGTGTTGTAATCACAAGTAATCTAACGGCTGCCCCTAAGAAAGCCCCAAAAACTCTATGAAAAATAGAAAGAGTAGAAGTGATGTGGATAACTTTGACTATATTATGCCTTTATAACAACTTGAAAGAGCATGAATTAATTTTTTGTCTTCACAACACACATGACAAAAGCAAAGTTTGGAAATCCAAGCTTGAATCCAAGCACTTAAACAATTTGAGTTTAACCCTTCACCGCATGAGGGGCCCAAATCAAGCTTCTCTGAATTTTATTCAGGGATGCACAACCTTTCTACAAGATTTTTTTTAGTGATTTTTATTATTTTTAAACTCCTACTATAGCCTAGTTTCAGCATCAAGAGTTTGATTTTGAAAATGAATTAAAGTGATTTGTCTATTCAAGATTTTGTGCAAGGGTGTCCATTGCAAAGCTTCACTTTCTAGTGTTGAAGGCTCTTGGAAATGAGCTTCAAGTACACTAGAACTTGGAGAAAAAATCACATTAAAAATTCAATTTAAAACATTGTAGAATAGATTTTGAGAAGCCGTAAATTTATTGGGGTTAAGCATGTTATAGTTTACATACTTGTATTTTTTTGGTACTCTCAATTTTAGGTTTCAAATGCAAAAAGATGATAGAAAGGCTTCAAGTCACTTTTGCAGTTTTAACACCCTCATGATCAAACATTATAATCTTTCAATCCATAAATGATATTGTTGTGATTTCTTTTCCTATGTGATCTATAACATGTCTACTTTGAATTTGTATAGTTGTGCTTCACAGAAATTTGATAAGATTGATCAAAATGCCGACATTTTGTTCACTTTCAAGCAAATTCTAAGATACTCCAAACTACCATGGGTAGTGAGGGGTTAAGAAAGGATAAAAAAAGGGAACAGCAAATGAGATGCTTGCTTAGAAAGCAAAGCATATTGTTTTAACACAAACACAATTAGCACAAAAAAAAGCAACCACAAGAGATGTATATATATTTTAAAAATACTTTTAGTAGGAATAGCTTAATTTGTACAAAATTATCTCATATTTTTTACTCTCATAGGCATTTGCTTTTTGTTGCTTAGAACAGTGAAAAAATATTTCTGTTATAGATGATCTTGTTTTTTTTGGGAAATTTTTTCAATTGAAAATATTGTAATTGATTGAACTCAAAGCTTCTAAGAACATGCATTGAAATTGAGTAATCTAAAACAAATATAGTTTAATTAGGCAACCTTGTTTGAAAATGACCACTTTTAAATAGATATAATCTCCTAAATACCCAAGGGTGTTTTTCTTGTTGTTGGAGGTAATTTTGGAGTTGTTGAATTGTCATTGTAACATCAATATTAAAAACCAAAACAAATTTGCAACCGTAGGATCTTGATCTTCAAGGCTTTTAGATGGTGCTACCAAAAAAACCTCCAAAAAAAGCTATGTGCATTTAGGGATATTTGTGATTGTATGTGGATGAGTATAATAATTTTTGGTTTTATTTGAACCACTCGGAACTTCTAATGCAAAAATGGAAACTTTTGTTTACAAAAATGGAAAACACTACAAAGAAACCATGGTTGAATTTACAAAAAGTTGACAAAGATTTTGACCTAATCTATAGTATATTGTAGATTAGGTCAAAATCTTTGTCAACTTTTTGTAGATTCAACCATGGTTTCCAAGTGATTGTACAACCACTGATGATGATGATGATCTAGTGTTTGTTATTGTTACTTAATGACTAATGATCCTCTTTCCAAATCCATGATCACAATTTCATAAATGGGCTTGCAATGCAACTATCAAACCTAACACACAAGAATTCTTTCATTAAAATTATTGACCGAAAATCATTATGAATGAAAGAAAGTTCAACGGTGAAAGCATTCTAATATGTATAACAAAGACATTCCAAGTAAAATTAGCCCAAAAACACATTTGGGTTTTATTAGATGATGAATTTTCAATGGAAGGGCCCTCACTGCCTAGGGGAGTGCCCAAAGGAAATCCCCACTTTATCCTCAACTTGATGCCTGTCTATTTAGTGTGGCAGCTTGTCAAAGGCTCTTTAGTGACACTATTAATCACACTCTTTGGTGTGCAAGAGGTATGCTTGCATTTTATCTCCCACCAAAAACAATTTGAATAAGGTATGGAGGACATCAAAATTGAACACAAAAGCTAACATTAGCCTGCAAATTCTTCACAAAAAGAAGCCTTAATCCTTGAAGGGCCCAAACGCCCTTTGCGGCCGTAATGTGTTGTTTTGCTGGTATTTAGGGGATGTTGTGGCATTTTCAAACTTTCGTGTACACTGACTTGTAGGAAATTCCAAGCTGGATCTGATCTTGCATTTCTTTTTAGAAGATACCTGGTCAAATTCCGCAAGTTGAGGTTGTATCCACACTTGCATACGGTATAGGTACAATACTTGATTTGTACGTTGACGAGGCCACCTTGCCTCCAGAGCAACGCAAGCCATACCAAACAGTGGCCGTATCACGGAATTGCATGGCTCATCTTTGGGTGGCCCAGCGCTTGTTAAAGTCACCTAAACCATGCGTATCCCGGTCCGCTACAAATACGTTCCTGTATCTTGAGGGCCCAGGCCCTTCAAGGGTTAAGACAATCAAATCTCTACCTTCAATAGGGCTTCAAAGTATATTGAACACCAAAATTTGGTGCTTTAGGCATTTAAGGGATATTGTTGCCATTTACACCGTATGTCCCTCTACGAACGTCCAAATCAAACACTTTCTTGTACTACTAAAAAGCTCCCTTTGGCTGATTTCAAGAGTTGAGAAAGCGTTTGCCATGTTCAATGATCTCATGGGAGCAAGTTAAGCAATTAGGGAGCATTCCTCTCCTAGCAAGCTTGGCCTTGCCCAAACAAGGTATCATTGTTGCTACTTATATTTAAACCTCCATAGTGAGGAGCTAGCAGCATGCATAAATATAGTAAATTTTGCATGAAATTTGAATGCCCAAACAACAACATCAATGCTGGAGATTTTGCATACATTTGGTAGATAGTATATTGATTCTAGAATGCATGTGTCACTAGCACAAAGACTAAAATAATGAGGAGCTAGCAGCATTCACAAATTATGCACAAAAATGATACTTTTTGCATGGAATTGGGTGCCTAAATGGCGACATCAAAACTAAAAAAATTACATACATTTGGTAGATACATTTGGTAGATGATATATTGCATTCTAGAATGCATTTGTTATTAGCACAAAGACTGAATACAGTTAATTCTTCCCAAGGAAGCTTTTTGGATGCTTTTAGAGGAGTAATTGTTATGGTTAATACTGAAACTAAATTCTCATTTTGTAAAGTATGTGCACAAGAATGAAGTTGCAAGTCTGAATGAACATTTGTATTAAGCTTCAAAAAAGAAATACAATTTTCAATTCGAAAAATTATTAGAAGTTATATACAATTAATCTCAATATTGTTATAAACACACACAAAAAAAAGGAGGAACGTGTGAAATATATATCAATCTTAACCAGATAAATTTGTTAATTAGAGTACGTTCATTTCATTTGATACTTGCATCCAAGTGCCAAATGCATATCAACTCAAGTCATTCAACACTATAGATCATGAGTTTTAATATTTGAGAATTTTTTTATAAGTTTTTTCATTGATTATTTGCCAAATAAAGTTTCCTTGCCCAAATGTTCGGATGTGGAATTCAAGGTCATTTAGTGATCGGTTTAGAAGGTCCAAATCTCCACATGTACCATGAAGTTCTATACAAATTCAAAATTACATAAGTTACGTAATGTATTTCTATTTCAGAATTAAGCAAATCAAAATTGCAATTATATAGTACAAGAAATATCTGAATGTTCATTAATTCATTTACCAAGTTTCCTTTTAAACCCCGATAATATGAATTTCTTGAAGGAAATTATAACATATAAAAAGCCTAGAAATAAACTTGCAATCTACTACCAAACACTTTTGCTTAGAATGTACTTAGTCTTCAATAATGTTAGAGCTTAATCCTTAAAAGACGGATGGATCACCGTGGCTTGCCCTATCTACAATGTTTTTGCACATGGGCACCAATTGTATTGCTTCAAAAAGTTGGAAAAGTCAATAGTGCATGGTGCCCTCATGAAAATTGCAAGAAGGGCAGCTTGAGAACTAACACCAAGTTTTTGAATCTTATCACAATGTGGGTTACAAAAAAAATGAATGCATCTCAAGAGGTAATTTTTTGTCTTCCATGATGAACCATGTGTTTATGGTCACTTCTGATGAAAAATGACTTTTCTCTAAATCACAAAATCTTTTTTCAGAGCCGGAGGACGTTTTTTGTCCTCCTCAACGTTTAGGGGTTAAGGACAATAGTGAGTAATGTTGATTTTCGATACAACTGCAACCAAAACTTCGAAAAGTTTCTTAATGCTAATTTATATGCATACCTCAAAACCTCATAATTTATTAATCCAACAATCTCAAAACATTAATTAAGATGCACTAAAATCTTCTATCAGTGGTCAATTAGAAAAAGCTAATGGTCATTAACTAAAAATTAAAAGAAAAACAAACAAATTAAAAACCAGTGCAGCAGCTGTGACCGTGCTCAAATGCTTACTTGGGTGCTCTTGCATGTAGCTACTCTACATTTACTCTGCTTTTTAAGAGTCAAATTGACCACTGCAAAAAGGCAGGCAGCGTGTAACTTGAAATTTAATCCCAACTAGTAGAATGAATTAAGAAACTGTCTTTTTATCCAACTCAATAGCCACAACTCATTAAAGGAAACAATGATCCCACGACATGTATTTGCAGGACAAGGAACATCGCTGCATACATAAAGATAAGGAGAAATGCTATTGTACAAACACCTCCCAAAAGTATGCCCTAAAAACCTCAGTGCAGCTCCCGAGGCAGCTTTTGACCTCGGTAACCAGAGTGACTAAGCTCCAGCACCCTCAGAAAAACGATGGGGCCTGTACATGTTCACAAGGTAGGGGAAGAAACAGCAGTCACCTTTTGAGGGGTCTACTTTTTGGAGAGCATGGAATAATTACCTACCCCGGAGCTTAGGCTAAGAAGTCGAGTGCAATGCGACTCTGTTGCAATATCTTATTTCCAAGGCTGGAATCTTGCAACTGCAGAGAAATTTCAGTTTCATGTATCCTCACTTGCACTAGTGCAAGATCGGTGTCACTGGAACCCTCAAGATACACACTACATTCGTATGAACCTACTTTGGGAGGTTGATTTAGCACGTTGGCGATAGGTAAAGAGAATAACAAAACATTCTCGGTTTGAACAGGGTCCTTAACCTCAATATACAGACGATGCTTTCTGCCAAGAAGCTCTGCCACACGCTTCATGTCGCCTTCTGCTAAGGCTCTCCGAATCCGCGTTGTGGAAACCTGACCTTTGTCCTTAGCACATCCATCTACAGAAGGAACGTCTTTAGAATCCATCACTTGCTCCACAATCACGGATTGCAATCCATACTTCGCACACAATTCCACCAAATCTGACGCTCTCCCGGCAGCTCTGAATCCAAACCGGTAATCCGCTCCTGCAATCCACATCATTCTAATCACAGTCTGAAGAAAGGGAACCACAATATCCAACAGAGACTGAGATTTCTGATCATGTTTTTTCATGGGAAAAATTTCATGGATACCCGTGAAGTTTGCAATACTTTCATATATACCCCTGCTTTTTCAGAATTACACAAACACCCATGGACCATCATTTTTAGGCATTTATTAGTTGTGCTCGTACTTCTTCCATGACCAATGTCGAAGAAGGGAATGTAGTGAAACAAAAAAGAAGCAACATGCGCACAAAGCAAGAAGGGAAGTGGCATGCACAACAAAACAAACGCCTGAAAAGCAGGGGTATATATGTAAATATTGCAAACTTCAGGGGTATCCATGTAATTTTCCCTTTTGCATTCACAGGTGAACCAAAAGGCAAAGTATCCACAAGTGCGTAGGTTTACATTTACACAATGCCCAAACAGGGAGACTTCAACGATGAAGACAAAAGAAAAAAACCCTAAAAACAGACAGTATCCCTCGTTCAAAGACTTGCCACGTGATAAACTTCCTGCAAGCAAGCTCTTACCTGCCACTGCACCTTTCACCTTCAGCTCCTTGGCTAGTTTCTCAACAAACTGCTCAGGGCTTAGTTTGCGAATTTTAGCAAATTCAAGCACGTGCTCCTGCGGAACCATGTCCCGGCAGTATGGCGCCCAGGATGCCAGAACACGAGGGCGGTCATCTGCAGCGACCACCGGTAACCTGCAACCCGTCATCTCAAGGCTCAGCTCTGTAAGGTAGCAACACCCATAGCCATCACTGTACCCATAACCATCACCTCTAAAATCTTGGAAAATCTGTGGAAGTGAATAGGTGTAATTACAAGGATGTACAACATGTGAACATGAAACCTTATTGTTGATATTAGGTGCGATTGCAGTCGGCTCTTTAAAAATTCACAACCTATTCTCACAGTATCCAAATATCCAAATAAGACATTTGAAAGTGCAACTCATCATTTTTCTCTTGCTAATAGGATCCTCTACTTTGCTAGATGTTCATTAATAATCATCGTGTTCAAAACCCTTAATTTGACGGTTATGGGTGATGCTACCTTAGTAGTTTTTCATTGATCGGATTTCATTATATCAATCCCCGCTACACCGTAAAACTTGGAAACAGAAAGCCTCGTGTTGATAGGAAATAATCGACATGTCCACAAGAGAAAGTTAGGGTTGTACAAATGGCTAGCTTACTAAGCTTACTGTCCGGCAGGCAGGCATCATCATCAAAATAAAACGAACTCAGCAGAAAGAGCTCTGAAAATACATACTGAGGCTCCCAACCAAGCACCTCTGCTATCCCGGACAATGACAGCATCACTGGCTTTCCAAGCTCCGATGCCCGCTCCGCCAATGCCCGATGCCCCAAATGCAATCCTTCAAACTTGCCCAGTGCTACTACTCCACCCGCAACTGCACCACCACCACAACCACGTCATAATAACTCAATCGAAAATCTCTTCATAAAATCTCTTCATAAAAAGCTTCCTTGCTGACATCGCAGAGCATATATTTTTTTCCGGCCCTGGATTACGCTATCACTCTTGCAAACAAGGCCTTTCCAGCCTAAGGCTGAGATAATTGGACCAGAGGCATTTCAAAAGCGGGCCATCACATCGCATTATGAGAATGAATGTTTAAGTTAATGATTATGCACTGTAACATATAAAATGCAACAACATCATCAATCCATTCCAAAGCATTGAGGAGCCAAATCGAGAAACAGAATTGACAAGAGCGAAATGCGCACCGTCTTTGCTGGAGTCTTCCAATTGTGCCGCGAGGTTGGCGTCGTCGACGACAACGACAGCGGGACCTTCGGTGAGTCCCATTGCGTTCCAATTTTGCGAAACCCTAAGAGGAGCTTGAGAGAATCTGGCGATGGCAGCAGGGAATCATGCGGCACTAGCGATGGAGGGAGACGATAACGAACAATGTTGACGGTGATAGGGGTTCGTTGATAGGACGAAGACGGTCTTATGGCCGTGGAAAATGCCAAAAGCATGGGACAATGCAACAGGGTGTGACTGCCTATAACTGCTACACCAAATAGTGCATTTAGGTCGCCCCATACTAATTTCTCATATCTTACACTTTTATCTATGCTAATAATAGATATGGACTTTTTTATGATAAACCATTTTACGGATTTATCTGTCGGTCCAACAGCTGAGGTACGTGTCACTCACTCACTCCACCAATGCCGAGGGTGAAAAAGAAAAACCCCTCGCATGAGTAAATAAATGAGTAAGTAGAAAAGGGCATGTGTAAAAAAATGCGTGGGTATTAAACCAAAAGTAAAATAAAATAACGTGAATGATTACTATGCGGGTAAAATACTTGTTCATGTATAAATGATTTTCATGCAAAAAAAAATAAAATTTAAATGGCCTTGCAACGACTACAAAGTTCCCAAAAAACAAATTAACAACTTTCAAGTTGCAAACCATGTCAAATCCAAGCATGGTCAACATATAGTCTGGGCAACCTAAATGTACTATTTGGTGTAGTGCTTTTAGGTTGCCCCACAATAAAATTCTGACATTTTGCACTATTTATATACTTACAGTTGCTACAATAATTTTCAACAATAATTATTGTAATAAGCAATTTTTAAAGGCCTTGGTGGTTACAACGTAGCTACAAAACAATAAATTAGTGGTGTTCAGGTGGTAAACCATGTGAAATCTTAATATCTAAAGAGTTACATGCGTCTCCAAGTAACCAAGCCATGAATTGTGAGGTAACTTTTTAGGGTAAGACAACCTAATTGTTAAGGCAATCTAATGCAATGCACTATTTGGTGTACACCAAATAGTGCATTGCATTAGGTTGCCCCATACTAATTTCTCAACATTTCACACTATTTATATTATTGCCAAGACTACACTAGCTTTTGTCAATAATTACTATGATAAATAATGGAGGAAGCAAGCAAGCGGAGGTTGGACGTAGCAACAATTTCCTAAACCAAAGAGTAAGGAAATTGGAACTTTAGATAAAATCAAGAATTATTGTAGCATAAAGAAAGTTGCATGTCCCTCTAGGTGGCCAAGGGCAAGTCATGAGGTAACTTTGCCAAGGTAAGTCAATCTAATTGTTAAGACCACCAAAACGCACTATTTGATGTAGCACAGGCTACAAGCACAAGTAAAAAATAGCGTCCTATATGACTGCTACAAATGACTAAGAAATGAGTCATTTCTCGCTGAATGACTGTATCATGATTGGTCTCATTTGGTCGTGATTTAGTCATTTTTTAGTTGTTTAGTAGTTTTTGTCATTCAATTATTCAGGACATTACAGTATCTCATCAATTACGTCATGCAAATTTTTGTCTTTAATGGGGAGAAAAAATTGTTTTCTCTTTCTTGAATCCAGCTGTCCCTTCTTTCCTAAGGGCATTTAAATTTTCCCAGTTCCCAAGGGTGCCATTATGTTTCCACTAATAGAATCAAACTATCATGTGCAACGTGGCTTGATCTCTGTAATTGCTTTATAAAATCCACATTTGTTATCAAAACACCAATCCACATTCAGTAATGGATAAGTGACAACATAGTTTTCATTTAGTCATGTATTGGTAACGGATAAGTGACCACATAGTTTTCATTAGTCATGTATTATTTGTTTATTAGCTTTGAATCAAAGTACCACGGTACTCCAACAAGCACGTACATTCATTTTGTAGTGCTCGGTTAATTGTTTTCTAATTGTATTACACTGTTTGGATTTATGAAATAGTAAGTTGCGCTAAACTAATATAGTCATTTGCACATTCCACTAAGTCATATTTTAGTTGTTCTTAAGTTGATTACTATTTGGTTTTGGGCGTTTAGGGTTTGGGGTAACTGCGTGTTGTGTAGAAATAGTGCGGTTTACTTGTAATGGTAGCAGGTAGTTCTATATTAGTCACCACATAGTCGTCATTTTTAGTTCCAATGTTGCCGGTTTAATTATTATAAAGCAGTCTCAACCTGATCACTATAAAGTGGAGTTGAAGCAAACTTGAAATGACAACACAATTATCATACAGTCACATGAGGTTTGGGGTTCACAATGCAATAATTCCTCAAGCAGAATACAATCACCAACCATTTACAAAAGCATACAAAATTTAGTCACAAACAACTCACAAACTAGTCACAAACTTGTGACAAATGTAGACACCAGCGTCACAATATAGTCTAATCACACAATCATACTGAGGTTACATTATAATCACAATACAATTATTATACATTTCCGATGAAGTCCGATTATAGTCACAATACAATCATAGTTCAGTTGCAATGCAGTCAAGGAGCAATTGTCATGCAATCACAATCCGATCGATTCATGGTTGCTATTCAGTTACAATTCAGTGCAAATTCTATATGTAAAGTTTAGGTATACGGTTTAACTATGTAAAATTTAGATATACGGTTTAAGGCTTTCAAAACCTCAAAGTGTATCCACAACTTATTTAGTACTCACAAACTAACCCACGCACTGCTTTCTAAATCCAATCAACATCATTTGCACATGCTTGCAATTTCATATAAACAATGAAAGCACAACCTAATAATGAGTTACAATGTTGAAGCACGCAAAGTCAACAAATCTTGACAAGTGCACAAAGCGAACAAACGTGCAAAGAACATAAAACCAACAAAACCAAAGAATTGCACGGAGCCAATAAACCTTGACAAGTGCGAGGAACAAACAAACTTGAGAAAAGTGTGGAATAAGCAAACCTAAGAAAAGTGAAGAGCAAGCAAACCTGAAAAGAACGCAATCTTGACAAGTGCACAAAGTCAACAAACTCTCTAAAGAGCATAGAGCCAACAAATCAAGTCCAAGGAACTAAACCCTACACTCAAAGGTGGCAGCCGCATCTTCATTTTACAAACTACCAACCCTAATCTCAATGAAGGGTCCAAACTGACTCTAAAACTACAACTCGATTTTTGGGGTGATTGCTATTATAACTTAGATAAAATATTTTTTTGGCAGATTTAACATCAGCAATGTGTTTAAAACATATATTTGCAACAAAATGGACTATTTACATGCTAAAATCTAAATTGTAAAGCATTAGAAACAAAAAAGATTGCAAATTTTAAAGTTTTAACTTCTAATAATTGAACATATAAAATTATTATTTTTAAAACAAATGATTTCTTTTTTAATTTTGTTTGACTTATCTTTAAAAAATAATTAAAATCGTGATTAAAAATATATACATATTTATGAAACATTGATTTTTTAAGCTTTCAAAGAGCTTTAATTGTAGCTTTTAAATTGTTAATTATTCTCAAAATAATCATACTAACAGTAATAAAAATAGTAATAATAACAATCACATTAATAATTATAATATATTGAATGCATGACTCAAATACAACTAATATATGACTAACACATGCTTTGAGAAGATTATAGTGACCTAATTACAACTCGTGTAAAACCAAAATACGACTAAAATCCTAAACGTACAGTTTTATGAGCTAACCAAACTACACTCCTTCAAATATTTGGTTGAAATTGAAATAGGTAGAGCAAGACCTTTCTTGTTGTGAAAGTGACAATAAGTGGGCCCAAAAAGAAAATTGCCTCGTAAATCCCAAATTAATTTGCTCAAGTTATATTCTAATAATAATAGTAGAAGAAAAAAAAGCCCATGAACTACTAAATGACAACAAATGCATGACTATAATTGAGTTCTTCCATAGTTGTTTAATAGTCATTATGTAGTCATTATGTAATCATTATGTAGTCATTATATAGTCATTATGTAGTCATTATAGTCATTAAGTAGTCATTTAACTAGTTGTCTATGACCACTTTTCTTTAACTCCCATTAAACCCTAAACCCATAAACCCTAAATCTTAAATCCTAGAACATTCCTTGCTCCTCACCCATGACCAATGAAATAAGATCAAATCCTAATCAGGAAATTAATGCAATAGAAAGAATAATATTAACTTAGGAGAGGCAAAACCATGTAGAAGTCATTCATTAGTCTTCATTTAGTTGCACACAAAAATCAGATGAAAGTCATTTATTAGTCATGGGTTAGTCGCACAGTAGTAAGTATAGAACAAGTACCTAGCAATGTCCAACCCCTTGACCGCTTATTCCCCTAACTACTTAAATAGCCTACCTACCCTAAACCAATTTAATTATAAAAGTCATATTCTAGTAGTAGATTAGAAGTGCCATAGAATGTGTTAAACAACTAAAAAATGAATCTTACAATGGACTGCGTTCAATTGTCTCAAGAAAACAAAAAAAAGCTAAAAATAATGCTACCTAGCAATTCTAAAATTTTGAGAGAAAATTGTGAAAGAGGTGTTTTTGGATGAAAATGATGTGGAATGAAAGTTGTAACTCTTTAGTAGTTCATTAGTATTCCCTCTATCCCAAAATAAACCTCCAAATCAAGCATAGTTTTTGTCCTACTAAAAAGCTCCCTTTTGCTAATTTCAATTGTTGAGAAAGCGTTTGTCATGTCCAATGATCTCATGGGGGCAAGTTAAGCAATTAGAGAGCATTCCTCTCCTGACAAGCTTGGCTTTGCCCATATGAGGTACCATTGTTGCTACTAATCTTTAAATCATCAATAATGAGGAGCTAGCAACATGTACAAATATGGTACTTTTTGCTTGGAATTTGAGTGACCAAACGGCAACATCAAAGGTGGAGACTTTGCACACATTTGGTAGATGGTACATTGATTCTAGAATGCATGTGTCATCATTACAGAAACAAAAATAATGAGGAGCCGGCATTTTTCACAAACAATGCACAAATATGGTACTTTTTGCATGGAATTTGGGTGTCTAAAAGACAACATAAAAACTTGAGATTTTGCAGATATTTGGTAGGTGGTATATTGATTCTAGAATGCATTTGTCACTAGCATAATGACCAAAAATATAGTTAATCCTTCATGGAGAAGTTTTTTGGAGGTTTATAATAGGACAAAGGGAATAACACCTTAGTAGTACTATAAACTCAGGTTTTGGGCATATGACTAAACCACAACCTCAGCCAAAAGATGTTAGATACAACAACAACTTCATCCGCTTATGGATGTGAATGTACTTATGAATTTAGGAGAATACAATTCTATGGAGAATTTCAGATGAATCGTTCAAAAGAATGAGTAAAGATCAACTATCTCAATGTCAGTCATCTTTTCGTCATATTATAGTCGTTTTACATTCATTTAGGATCTCCAATCATAAAACATGCAGTTATTTAAGAAGCTGTTTTTTACCTGTGCTTGAATTTGCCAAGGAGCGCTGTCCTGATGGAGATTCCTCCATCATGTAAATACTTGTTATTTATTTATGTTTGTGTTGATTTCAATAAATCAACAGTTGAGGCAAAAGGGGTGGTCGTGGTGAGGACCACGATTTGGTAACAGCGCAGCGGCCATAGATTCCAATGCGCTGCGCCGTCTTGTCACATGTACAGCTTAGGGGGATAGGTAGCGGGTTGGCTGGGCCAATTTCCTGCCTCACTAGCTGCCAAGCCGTTAGCCGCCATCACCGCTCGACGAGTTCAATGGGATTCGAACCCGGACCGGCGGGCGGTCAGAGACGACCGCTTCTACAGCCAACCAAGTCCACGACTTGGCAACTGAAGACAAGCGTTTAACGCTATTATATGCTCGCAAGGACACGTGGCCACTTTACGATGGTGTTTATTTTGTAATTTAATCATTTTCATATTTTTATTTAGATATTTTGGAAGGCTCATATATTTTGCCTTTGTTTGAATAAAAATACTAAGGATTTAAGAGTCAATGGAAAAGGTGTGAAAGGAAAAAGATTTTGGCATCTATGGTGGGATTAGGATAAGGAGGAGCATGGGCTAATGTGCCCCACCTCCCTACCTTAGATAGGGTCGAAATTATGAAAAAAAAGATTCCTTAGTTGTTGGAAGTTAGAGTATGAGTGTTGGTAGGAAGAAGGGGAAAAATCCCGAAACTTTGATGTGAGATTTTTTTTTGTGTATACGTGATTTTGAATTGAAATTTAAGGAGATTGTTCCTTGTGTGATTACCTTTCCAAAATGAGTTTGCAAATTTGATTTGGAATTGTAATGCAAAAGTTATGAGTGTTTGAATTTTGGAGTCAAAAAGCCAAACTATGAAGAAAGGCTGAGACTTCGACAAGCCATAACTTATGATCTGTATATTATTTTGCAACAAGATTCAGAAGGAGTGTTTATCTTAGTATTGACTTTTTAGAAAGTCCTTAAACTTGAGGTTTGAAGCTTGGACAAAAAAGTTATGGAAGTGTGAAGGTTTGGAGGTGGCTGCCTTTTTGTTAGGATAAGGCCGAGACTTTGAAGAGCTACAACTTTTAGACAATATGAAATTTTCTTTTCAGATTTTTAGGAGTGATAGTTTGTTGTCATAGCTTTTTGAATTGTCTTCAATCATTTCATTTGGAGTTTTATTGAACAAGTTATAGTGGGTAGAAGTTGGGGGTTTGGGTGCTCTCTAAAAAAATTGAGACCCACACTTTGATTGATTAGAGCTTTTGGGCAGAGTTTTATTTTGAAGTGAAAATTTTATGGGTTGTAGTCAGTGATATCATTTTTTTAAATTGATATCACGTTTTTATGAGTGATGTATAGAACAAAAGTTATAGAGGTTTATAGAGGCAGTGTTTAGTTTGTAAGGAGGAAGAAGAGCCTCTACTTTGAACCCACATAACTTTTGGACAGTATTTTAGATTGAATTGAAATTTGGAGGAATGTTAGAAGGTTAAAAGAGCTTTTCAAAGTGCTATTATACTTAGCATTTGAATCTTTGAGCCATCTGTGGCACTAGATAGAAGATTGCTGCTTTTCTAGGACTTGTTATTTGTGATTTTTCTCATTGTTTTTATTAAAACATGAAGACTTGAAGACTTAAAGATATGAAGACTTGAAGATTTGAAGACTTGAAGATTTGAAGATATGAAGATTTCAAGAGGAATGTTTTGGGTTTATTTTTTATGTATGTGTGGAATGCGGCTTTGTTATTCCTAGCCGGTTTTAGAGGCTCGTTTGTCAATTCATTTCCATTCTGTTTTGTAAACTTTGTTGCGGGCAATTTGGGTTAAACCAAACTTAACCCCATTTATTGTCATGGTGACAAAGTGGGATTGATCACCTACATAGTCGAGACTTGCTCTGTTCTCACGATCTGGAATTTTGGTCAGCAGATCGTGAATTTGATTTTAGGATCCCGTCATACGGACGGCAGCTCGTGTCTGCTGTCCCAATCTACCCGTCCCTTATCCAGTGAGCTCTTATCCCTACCTTGACCCTTATACTCTTAGAGCCAGCCACAAGATAGGTCAACGGAAGACTGAAGACTGAAGATTTGAAGAGAAGATCAAGATTGAACACGATTTTAGTCGGCAACGCACGATCGCAGCAAGATACCCTGCGTGTTCCCAAGGCGCGCTCCTCTCAACCCGACAGCGTACTCTCCCATGTCATAAAAATAGGTCATCCATGTCTTTCATCCGTTAGGTGATACCTACTCCATGTTTTCACAGCAAACGGGAATTGCCAGAACAAGTGACCTAAAGATTTGTTTTGTTCGTCCCTACACAAGCCACACGGGGGATTGTTCATGCCAATCTGTGCTAGCCAGGCCCCTGTTGCGATGCCCTTGTTTGCCAAAGACCAAATAAAAGTGGCGATCTTTTGTGGTCTTGGTGTGTGCCATAGGAAATGATAGAATTTTGCTTGGTCTTTGGCAAAGTGACCATTGTCTTAGAGAATCTGGAAGGCTGTGGTTGTAATGATGGCTTAAGTGAGGCCAATCTTGTAACTCCGCTTAACAGTGTATTCATAGAAAGAGACCTCTTTATGGTTGCAGAATTCCTTCCAGCGCCAGTTTGTCGGATCCCACTCTAGGTTGATCAAGTAATTGTTATCTACGAGGTGGATTCAAGATCCTTCAATGGGGAGGGTGGCAAGGTTGAATTTTGCAAAAGACTTGCTCATGGTGGACCATATTGTGATCCGAACCTCCTCCATGTGTCACTAGTTTTCTAGCCTGTGATTTGTTTTGAGTTTGGTGAGGAGCCCAGATTGCTTGTCAACGGAGAATTTTACCGCTTGAGTTTCTTGGATTTGTGTCTTGACGTGAGTGATGAAGAAAACGTGTTGGATTCCCCGTGCCGTTTCATTGCCGATCTAATCACCCGCTTGTAAAGTTGGGCGCTGCCGAGGGTCCCACGAGATTTTGGATATAACAAAGATTCTATTTTTGCTCACCTTGCTTTGTCTTGTTGTCTGGATAGTTGCATTGCAAGTTCCGTTTCTGATTTCCAATTGTCGCGGTTGAAGCTCCATATGTCTCCTACTCTTTTCAGGCTTGCCAGTTTCCATTGATGAAAGTCATTGCCCGTTGCTACTCCCAGCGTTGTATTTGTAGTGTCTTGGATCAGGGGATTTCCAAACAAAGGCTAGCGTAGTATACTAAAGATGGTCTTTGGTTCTCACTCCATTGTAAGATATGTATTATATGGAGAGGAGTTAAGCTCTTAATTAATACGTCTTATTTAATATGGCTTGCAGCTAAACATTCTCTGTAAATGTAAAATTTCTAGGTAGTGGAATTTATATCCAAATTTGCAGCAGGTGTCTTTATGACCTACAAAATATTGCAAACGCCTGCGGTTTGTTGTCATTCATTCAATATTTTTTCAGCAACTTACTAACCTAAAAGACGCTTGCCAGATGTGCAAGACGTTCATAATCTCTTGGCTTTTCTCTAGTCAATTTGAGGATTTATGTGCATTGAGCTCTTGTAGTACCACAGACTATAATTTCTATCTAGCTTGTATTATAGAATATCTAATGTCTTTGTTGTTGTTGACTTGTTGCAGGTCTTTTGGTTGTGGAGTAGAAAGCTGATCTTCAATGTATGAACAGCAATTGATGCTAGCTAGGATGGTAAACCAGGAAGATCATCGTTTGCACGTCCTGCAGTTGCACACAATGGCGGGGTGAGCTTTGGTCCACTTCCTAATGATGCACACCTCACAGAAAATGAAAATATTAAGAAGAGAAGAATTACCTGCACTATTGAGCGTCTGCATGGACCGCGTCCAATTCCACATTTCTTTGATGCGACATAAGCCATACCTACCACATTGGGCATAAGTCAAACGTTCCGCTTCATCTCCTTAGTTGTGGTCCGGCTAACCTGGGCAATTTTTTTGCATGGCTTTTTTGAATCTAATAAACATCTGCGCTTGTTGCTCCTGGGAGGTTGCCTCAAACTGTCCAGATATCAGTGCTTGAAGGGCTACTTGCTTGAGAGACAATATGGAACTCCCAATCCTGCTCTCACTCGATGTCCTTGCCTAGTAGCACCAATGCCGTTGCCGACAATACTAAAAGATCTTGTTCCCAAGCTTGTTCCATTTCAAGGCTCTTGTAGAATCGAATAGAAGGTATCCTCACTCCCGCTGATGGAAAAGAACAACCGTCTTCAATGGTCTTAATTGTGCTAACTATTGGTGGGGTTTCTAGTTCTCGGCAAGGTCTGCACAATTGGGCTTCTTACCATCTACTTCAATTGCATCCACACCAACGCACTCTCACTCACTTGTCTTGGCATGTGTCTCGTTCAATTACCCTCTTGACATATTCTCACAACATTTATCACAGGCAATCAGAAATCTCGCTAGGCACAGCTCAAAGTGGAAGTACTTAGACTTATTGATACTGAAGCACCCTTCAACTTGAGGTTTTTCTGCAAGTTTGGCATGGACTTGGAAGCACGGAGCAACTCACCAAACAATAGCAACAATATATCTCACCAGCGTTTCAACCAGCGCACAGATGTCTAGCGTCCCAAATAGCAGAAAGTTTAAATAGAAAAGATTGAGAAGTCATGAGCAAAATACCCTATAGTACATGGTTTCCCATGCGAGCGTGCATAGTCTCACATGCACACAATTTCCTAAAATTTAGAAGATTGATAGTTTCGTCAACATCCACGAGTTTTGCCTGCCCCATTCTTGTTTCAAATTAAGGTAGGCACACCCATACCCGATCATTTAAGGTTTTGGGGCACCTCAATGTCTCAGAAAATTCAAGAAAAAAACCCTGTAAGGTTAGCATTCAACAAGCTAACAAGCTATTAAGGGGAGTGATTTTTGTGGAAAAAAGTATTGTAGAATATTTTATATTAAATGGCAAAGTTGCAATTCAAATGATCCTAAAGGCAACTCTAGACTACCGTTGAAAGTGCTTGGGTGTGTTCCTATAATGGCACAAGATGGTCCCAATTCCAACCGCCTCAAAGTAGCTTAGCAATTGATATGTGGCAGGATTTGCTTGCGCAAGTGGCATTTAGTGCTCCAATTTGGGTTCAACATTGGGTGGAGAACAACCAAAAACTAGAGTGCGATATTGGGAGGTGGTCGCTGATGGATGTGCCTACCTTAGAGTACGTACTGAGGATTTGAGGCTAAGAAATTGTGATGCCCCACTTGCACTAGACCCTTATCAAAACTTCATATCACCTCTGCAAGAATCTTTATTTTAATTCCTAAATGCCCTAGGTCTTTTTTGAGCTTTAGGAAATTGCTCTAAATTAAACAGGTAGCAATTTTTTTGATAAGTTGTATTAGATTTTTTAAATGGGAATTTATAAAAAGAGGTACAAAACCCAAAAAAACATTACGGATATGGGCACAATCTAAAAAGTAATTGTACTTTTTCATAAAACTTTGATTTGGACGTTGGTTGATTTAGACAATTCACATTAAATGTTAGCTAACTTCCAAAAGGCTCTCCAAATCAAGCTCACATAAGGAAATTTTGGTAAAGGGGTCTTGAAATTATGCCCCTATTTGTAAATAATTTTTAAAGTGTGCCCCTATGTGTGATATTTTTTATTATTGTGTTCCTATATGTAAGCTCCTATCTTTTTAAATTGTAAATATACAAATTCAAATTAAAAATGTTAAAGATCACATAGGAAAAGAAAACACAACAATATCATTTATGCATTGGAAGATTATAATGTTTGATCATGAGGGTGTTAAGATATTGAAAATGACTTGAAGTCTTTCAATCCTATTTTCACATGACAAATCTAAAAAATTGGTCATCCAAAAAATATGAGGTGAACCCCTAAAGGACCAAGTAGCCATTTGCGACTAGTACAATACGGGGCATTATTCTTGTATTTGGAGTTCATCCACACCTTTATTATGTTTGAGATCAACAAAGAAGTTAGAATATAGATCAATGTTGTTCAAGTGAAAGAGGCAAGATCCCCAATTTAAAAAAAATTGTTGGTAGCAAATGCTAGTTATACAACAGCATCTATACTATGTATTGTAGTAGCTTGGTCTTTTAACCCGTAAATGTCCCAGCGTGCCGTTGCAGTCAGTACAATACTGGGTATTTTTCTTGTATTTGGAATGGATCCACACCTCTACTACATTTGAGACCAACAAAGAAGTTGGAGAATAGATCAATGCGGTTCTAGTGAGGTACTTGAGATCCCAAATTAAAATTTCTTATTGGTAACAAATGACAATTATACATCAGCGTATATACTATGCCTTATGGAAGTTTTAGAGTTAAGGATTAAAGGACATAGCATATATAGGTCCTATCAATTCATGACTTTTCAAAATCTGTTTTATAGGTTTTTTAAGGAGAAAACACTTTATTCATTAAATTAAAAAAAAAAATAAATAAATTTAGGACTTTGAGATGATTACTTTAAATTGAGCTTGCAACATTTTTTTGGTACTCATTGTTGTGATGGAAAGTATTCCATCATATAGATATTCATAGCTTTATTAAATTCATTTCATTTTCAATAGGTGATACATTTTGTTTTTGACTTAAATAAAACTACTAAAAAAAATGGATTGGATTTGCAAAGCGGGAGAGGATAAAAGGATAAAAATCTTGAGTGGAGGTTAAACATGGGTTAGAAGATGAGCTAATATGCACCCTACTTTAGAGAGGGTGGAAAAGTAAAGTAAATTTTATTTTTACCAAGTGGAAGTTGAGTGTGAGTGGCAGTTAACTACCTGTAGAGAAAGTTGAACCTTGAACAGAGGATAGCTCTTGGGTTATGTATCTTTTGTCTATGAACTTTTGAAAGCTTGTTTTTGGTGAAGAGACATTTCCAAATTGTGTTTGTAACTTTCATTTGGAGCTAGAATGCAAAAGTTATGATTGCTTGAACTTGAGGATGGCCGAGCCATTTGAGTTAGAAAGGCTGAAACTTTGACAAGCTATAGCTGATATTCCGTTTATTATTTTCCTACGAAATTTGGAGAGTGCGTTTTTCTTGGTCTTAGCTTTCTAAAAAGATATTGCACTTGACATTTAAAGCTTTGAAGAGGGAGTTGTAAAGGTGCAAAAGCTTAGATGTTAATTGTCTCTAGTGAGAAGGAGGCTGCAACTTTGAAGAGTTATAACTTCTGGTTGGTTTTGTATTTTGTTTTGAAACTTTTACAAATGGTAGTTTAAGAGATTAGCATTTCAAATTGCTATTATTTGAATTATTTGAAGAATTATTAAGAGAGTTATGGTCTGTAGAATTTGAGACGTTTGGTGTCTTCTTCAATTAAAATATCCAAACTTTGATTGGTTATAACTTTTGGACAAAGTCTCAATTTTTGTTGGATTTTACACATGTTGTACTTGATAGTATAATCTTTCCAAATTGTTATCATACTTGTATTTTGAAGCTATAAGTCCCATATTCAATCAATATGGAGTTGTTAGTTATATATGAAGTGTATTTGGACCAACACAAAATCTAGATACACTCCATATATAACTAACAAATTCATATTGATCGAATATGGGGTTTGTAACACAAAAGTTATAGAGCTTCAAAGAGTCGGTGCTTGATTTGCCTAAGAGGGAGAACAAATTTCACTTTGTTTTCTTTCAATTTTTGATAGTAGATTAGAATGAAGTGAGAATTGAGGATTTGAGATAATTTGGAGGTTTGATAGATACAGGGGTTTGAGGAATTTAGAAAATTGAATAGAAGCCCATTCTATAGAGCAGGTGCTCTCTAGAATTTCATTTAGAGTTTGTGATAGAGAAGCTCATTTTGCAGAGCAGGTGCTTTTTAGAATACTGTTTTGAGATTACGACAAGATAGATCGACAACACACACGGTTGCAGCCAAACACTCCGCGTGTTCCTAAGGCGCTCCTCTCAACCCGATAACGTGCCCTCACCTGAGAAGAGGAATTTACAAGGAAAAAAATCTTAGTAGCTCTAACTGAATTTGATACCTTCAAATATGGTTTAAAGTAACTTTTTCGGGTTTGAAGGGAAAACAAAGTAGGACATTTCTTTTTCCCAGGTTAATGAATACAGTGTTAGAACTTCTCCTATAAATTTATCTCCCTAATGTAGTGTATTAGAGTCTCATTTGCAAGAGCTCTCAAAACTACAAAAAGTTAGAATTGCAATGGACACCTTTGCACAAAATTTTGAGTAGAAAAATCACAATCAATCATTTTTGAAATTGAAATTTTGATGTCAAAAGTAGACTTCAAAAAGTATATTTAAAATATATAAACTATTGAAAATAGCAACCTAAAGGCCACTTTATACTTGGGACCGGATTGAGGGCTAGCCTAAAGCCTTCAAATTTCAACCAATAGGATTTCTTGGTTCTTCCAAATATGGCCTAAGAGTTTTATACTTGGGCCTTGACTTGGGCTAGGCCGGAACTACAATTATTTTAGGTGACATTTTAGATGGCAATATTTTGGCGCCAAAACTTAGTTTGGGCCCAACCGCCCAAGTGATGGAATTGGGACGAGGTTTTAGGCTGCCCAAACTCCAAACTTGGGTCGGATTGAGCTTGCCCATTAATGAAAAATAATCCAAAAAATTCAAAAAATTCAAAAATCCAAGTTTTTTAAAAAGAAAAAGAAAAGGAAAAAGAAAAAGATCTTAAAGAAAGCTTTAACTTTTTTTTTTCAAAAAAAAATTTAAAATTTTAATTTAATATTACAATATGAAGTTCCCAAAGTTCCCAAAGTTTGCAATGAAGTTCTCATAGTTCCCATATGGTGTTCCCAAAGTTTGCAAAGTTCAGGAACTTGTGGTCTTTGGCCCTACTAGCTTTATACATGAGTGAGTTGGTTGCAAGGCTTGGGACCTGATTGAAGACCCAAAGGTCTTCAAATTTGGCTTGCCTTCTATCCAACCCCAACCCATGCATAAAGTGGCCATTAGATACGTTTCATTGAACTTCAAAGCATTATGAACACCCAAATTGGGTGCCTTGGACATTTAGGGATTAACTATCCATACATACTCTTGATATGGATCTTTGGAAGGGGAAGGGTTTCTGGTTCCACTAATGGTTTGATTATGCGCTTGTAAATAATTTAGTATTTCCAACATTTTGCTTTAATCTTTGTTTTATCATCCATATTGAATGTATTTGTGCTCTTTGGATTTAGAGATTGAGATTGATAGATCTCAAGTGTTTAGGTCTTGCAATTTTTTCACCATGGACGGATTGAATTATGGGTTATAATGATACTCTCCAAAATGACATTGGGAAAGGTAAATAACACAAAGTGTCATTTTTTGTAGATTACAATCATTCTAATTGACTATGGAATATATACAATCATGTTTAGACATGCGTAATTACTTGCCAAGAGCTATGATTTCTAAATCTATGAGTTTCTTGCACATGCTCTTGCTTCTTTTAACTTTTATTCTAAAAATATTGGCGACTCTCACATAAACAAGCTCTCCTATTCTTGAGAAGGTGCTTGATCAAGGGCTTCAGGCTTCAGCTACAAGATTTTGTGGAAAATCCAATTGCAAGAGCGGTTTAGAACCTATAAAATTTCTATTCTACAAGAATGAAAATGTCTATTGCAATTTGTGGTATAGTGTAGGGATTATTTATATGGAAATTTGTGAACTTTTCTTTCTATTTAAGTCACTTAGTTTTTTTTTTTTTTTTTTTTTTTTTTTTGAATATACAACTAAGATTTTGTTTTTTGGTTGGTGTAGTAACCTCTATCACAAACTCCCATCCCACGACTTTGCTCTAGTGTTTCTTTGGCAGGTCCACTACATTGAGATAAACCAACAGCTCTTTGGTTAAACTGTAGTCCACCATTAGCCGACCGTGTTGCAGGACACAAAAGAGTACCTTCATTTGCATAATCCTTTGCCGTCTCTTTCTTACTTGCCCCACCCCCTCTACAAGCTAGTTGTGCAACATGGTTTCACTCTTCCCTTTAGCAAAATAAATCCTTTTGTTCTTAATGTGCTGATTTGTTCCATAATAATTATATTTGCCTTTTCTAATCTTCTCTATTTCACATGTCGCTTTTCTCCTACTAGCGTGCTTCCACAAACTATCAATTTTTAGGACTAGCAACTTTTGTCTTTCCTTAACCTCACTACAAATTTTGCATTTGACTTGAGTAATGCTTTCATTAACACCAACAACTGCCATTGCCCAAAGCAGCTTGGCAGCCTAGCTCTCCTGGAAGTGCATGTGAAGCTCATAGTGTTTTTTTTTGTTTGCTACCTTGATCGTGCATCTCAGCCGCTGCAGTAGCGTCTAAGACAACAACCTTTGCCTCTCCATCTAAAAGAACAACATTTCCCTTCTTGATGTCATACTCCTCTATCAAACGAGAAACTATGCTGGTGACTTGATAGTCATATTTGGAACCAATATTCTTGACAATTACCGTTTCAGACAATGACAAAGAACTCAATCCAAGCCCTGAACCCTTACTGCCTTGCACCTACTCCTGTAAAGAAATTTACGAAGGGGTGCTTGCACAATAGCGGTCTTCAAACACTTCATTGCGATCAAAAGATTAATCAGGCAAGCAACAATAGAAGATAAAAAAAAAGAAGGTGAGTATAGAGAATCTCCATTGTTGTTATATAGAGCTACTATAGGATTCATGAAATACTATATGTTTTAGTATATATAAATTAAAGTATGTGAAATTATTAGGTACCTGGAACTTTTACTAATAAATTAACCTTAACAAATAGGGATTATGAAAATTTAGACTTAAACATCAAATTTGATATTTTTGCATTTGGACTTATGATCATGCACTTAATCCTTGTGATTATTAAAATGAGTTTTGATGATAATTAGAAATCTAAACTTTAATTAACATTTGATTATTGTATGTAAATAAGTGTCATCTTACTTTAATTTAAATTTTAGGGAACTACTAAAGCCACACCCAAAATTGCTAACACCACATCCTTGTTAGTAGCTAATTTGAGAATTTAATGCTATTTTTCATTTATTCAAGTGGTTCATCATTCATTCAATCATAGCATTATCACCTCCTTGAAAGAAAAAAGAACAAATACAAATTTTTGTTGAACTTTTAAGCAATGTTGCTATTTTTTAATGGATTTTTGCTTTAAGTAATTCAAACTCCTATATTTTTAGTTTCAAATTCAAATACCTGCAATTTTTTTGAATACAACCTTTGAATGATAAAGGTAAAACTAATATTTTGATCCAAATTAAAAAATCAACATTAAATTCTCACATGTCATGCTCATAGCATACCTTAGGGTGTGGCGTTAGCAATCTTGGATGTGGCTTTAGTAATTCCCTAAATTTGATTGTAAAGTTTATTAGGTGATAATTCATCAAGTGGTCAAATGAACTGATTGCTATGTACAAAAGATCAAGTCTTGTGTATACAATAGACCAAATCTTGTACATTATGATCTATCATGGAGACATTGCCAATAATTAATCTTGGTTTACCTTGTATAAAGATAAAGTGAAAACATTCATGTTATGCTTATAATATTGTTTGCTGCTCTTTATGTTGAATTGTTTTAAATGCATGCCATAAAATTGAGAAATACTTAAAACTTGTTAATAAAAATTGCTACTTGAACAATGGCCTTTCATTTCATAAACTTATTATTGGTTTCATGGTGTATATTGTATGCATATATGTAATAGATTGATTTTTTTTTTTGAAGAATAGCAAGGATAGGATAAAATTGGACAAATAAACTTTTCAAAATATGTTTTATAGTTTTATAACCCCTAGAGGCCCAAGCCCTTTTTTTGTGTGAAAGTCACTGAAAATTGCCACTTTAGAGGGAATAAGTAGAATGATAGGAAAAAAAGTCTTTTTTGGAAATTGAACTCTAAGATCTTGCCCTAGACTATGCGAGGTACTTGTGAGAAAAAAATCAGCTCATTCTAGATGTAGAGGAGTGAGATATTGACATCTAAAGTGAAAAAAAAAGGCTATTTTCTCTGCTGCCCAAAATTTTTAGAAGCCTTTGACAGCTCCTAAATCAAAAAAATTGCTTTACGCACAGTTGAGTTTTTTTTTTCCCATGTAGAAGACCAAGTTAGGTAAGTGTGGGAGAATTTTCAAAAGAATTGGAGGTGTGAATCATATTTTATAAAATCTTGCAATGCTGTAAGGACATGAAATTTGCATATACACAAGATAAAATTGGAGGATTTATGTAAATTTAATTAGAAATTTGAAACACTCTAATCCAAATAGTGGAAACCAAGGAACCTTAGCCTACTACAACTTGGACAAAAAAAGTCAAAAAATAAAAACAAAAAGAGCTCAAAAAAGTAAAGCAACAAATTTTACAAGGGGCAAAAAAAATTGAGGTTTGAGAGTCTCATACTTGCTTGCAACCAAAAACTTCTCATAACTTTCATCTCATCAATTAGAATTGAATGATTCAAAACTTCCCACATACACAAAAATCTAAAGAACCAATTTCAAATCTTTATTTAAAAATAATGTAGTTTTTTTTTTTGATGTCCGATTCTCCCATATTTTTCAATTATTCATGCACAACTTCTTCAATAAATGTCAGAATGAAGAAAAAATTAGATGCCCACTTAGATCTTTGAATTCCCCATCTTCTAGAAAGGATTAAGAAAATCACACAAAGTAGCTTAGTTGTAGTTACATGCTCAAAACCCCACTTGGCCCTCGAGGGACCACTTGGGCCTTTAGGTTTAAGGAGAAATTCTATTGTGAGTTTATCTCCCTAATATAGTGTATTAGAGTCTTGTTTCCAAGAGCTCTCAAAAGTACAAAAAGCTAAGATTGCAATGGACACCCTTGCACAAAATTTTGAGTAGGAAAATTATAATCAATCATTTTTGAAATTGAAATTTTGATTATCAAAAGTAGACTTCAAAAAGTATACTTAAAAAATATAAACTACACCAAATAGTGCATTTAGGTTGCCTTAATGATTAGGTTGCCTTCCCATGGAAAGTTACCTCATGACTCATGGTTTGGCCACTTAGAGGTGCATGTAATTCTTTAGATATTAGGATTTCACATGCTTTACAATATGGACATAGCTAATTTGTCTTTCTAAAACCATGTCGGTATTGTCAAGGCCTTTAAAAGTTACTTGTTGCAGCAATTATTGTTGGAAATTACTGTAGCAACAACATGTATTTAAATAGTGTAAAATGTTGAGAAATTAGTGTGGGGCAACCTAAATGCACTATATGGTGTACACCAAATAGTGCATTTAGGTTGCCTCAACAATTAGGTTGCCTTACCTTGGAAAGTTACCTCATGACCTACCACTTGCCCACTTGGAAGTGCATGTAACTCTTTATATATTAAAATTTCACTTGGTTTACAACTTGGACGTTGTTAGTTTGTGTTTCTACAGCTTTGCAATAGTTGCAAATCTTTTAAAAATTATTTATCACAATAATTATTGATAAAAGCTACTGTAATAATAGTAAGTATTTAAATAGTGTGGAATGTCAAGAAATTAGTATGGAGCAATCTAAATGCACTATTTGGGGTACCAAATAGTGCATTTATGTTTGCCTTAACAATTAGGTTGCCTTACCTTGGCAAACTTACCTCATGACTCACTCATAGTCACCTGGAGAGTTGGACGGGCATACAACTCTCTTTTTACTACAATATTTCCTAGTTTTGTGTAAAATTTTGGCTTCCTTGCTACCTAACTTTAACACTAACTTGTTGCTGCACTCAACCTCTACTTGCTTCTTGCATTGTTTATTACAGTAATTATTCAAAAAGTTATTATACTCTCAATAAATATTTGAATAGTATGAAATGTCAAGAAATTAGTATGGGGCAACCTAAATGCACTATTTGGTGTACTGAAAACAGCAACGAGAGCGGTGGTTTACATAAACGACAAACCCCGACGTGGACCCTTGCCACGCTAGCGGACGACGAACGCCGACGTGGACGAAAAACTGACGAACAGAACTCCGCCCGAACGACGACGCTGAGGAGCGGACGGACGGTCAAGTGCTATTCGGCATCCAAAGGGCGGTGTTGGGATTTTTATCCGAGAGCACTTGAGCAGGAGTGGAGTGGACCAAGAGTGTGTGGTGCGAGCGCTGCCCCCACACGCCTCTCTCTCATCCGAAAACCTTCCCCGCTTTTGCCTTGATACACACTTCACAGCACTCCGCAGCTTATCCCTCTTCTTCTCTCCAATTCTCTCCAATTCTCTCCAATTTCCTCGATTCCTATCAATCCAGCAAGCAGCTATGGCGATGGCGATGGGCGTAGTGTCGTTGGCTGTCACGGCTCCCAAGCAGCAGCACCAGCTCGCTTCTCCCCGCGCTGGCGAGCCCAGGCCGAACAGGAGCGGCGACAAGGGAGGTTTTCTTGATTGGTTCCGCTCCGCGCTCGACAAGGAGTCTCTCACCGAGACCGACACCGTTCTTGCTAAGGTGAAAGACGACGATAAGACCAGTAACAGCAAGGAGAATTCCGCTTTTAAGAAGGATATTGTTACGGTGCCTATCAAGAAGGTCGGGTTCAACTTCTTCGGCAAGAAGTGAAATGAATTGCTGCCTTTGCGTGTAGACTAATCGACGGGCTCCCGATGGTCAGTTCTCTTCACTCTTCTTGTTTTGCCACTTTTTTATTTGCATCGTCATATGCTGGACTTCGGTTTACCGAAAGGTTATGAACACGCCTGCATTGGCGAACTGTTATTGTGAGTCTTGGAAAGTGTTACGAGGATTGGATTGTGAGCATTCTTGGTATTTGGATTTTTTAATTTTATTGCTCTGTTTTGAGACGCTCTTATCGTTGTGATCCCATTTTATTTGCATCGTCGTATGCTGGATTTCGGTTTATGGAAAGGCTGTGAACACGCCTGCATTGGCGAACTATTATTGTGAAGTCTTGGAAAGTGTTACGAGGATTGGATTTTGTGCGTTGGATTTTTTTTTTGTTCTGTTTGCTCTGTTTTGAGGCGCTTTTATTGTAGTGATCTCATTCCCTTGACATCAGTTGTTTCAAGTGGATTCTAATAAGAAGATCTCTATACCAGAACAATTTACTCCTCGGTCTCATCGTCATTCCAGCATACTAAAATGTGAAGCATTCGGTTGCTGCAGGAATAAGATATGCATTCGTGATGTTTAAATTAGGAGAAGCTTGAAGTTTTTATTAGTAAAGAAATTCGATATGCTCCATTGGAAAGGATCTCATTCTTGTAGTTTTCAATGGTTTTGAGCGGATTTCGTTATAAGAATGAGAATTTTGCTACTCAGATAGTTTGAGAAGATGTTAATGCGTCAAAATGTATTTTATTTGGCTACTGCACGAATAAGCCACAAATTGATCAAGCTTGGAATAGTACTGTGTGGTTTCTGATTGTTCGGATTGCTCCGTTTCTTTTAGTCGAGGGCTCGAGGCGCTCCAACCATGAGGAATTGAAGGACTCCGTCCCGTGGATCCCGAATAGAACGCCTTTGTCAATGTTATCATCTAAGACTCTAATGGATTCAAGCGCACTAGAGTACTTACTAATTTGGATTTTGTTTGATTAATCCTTGAAGTCGAAGGTTGCAAATTACAAGCCTAGAATACTCCTTAATGTACATGTATTGTGCCTTTTGGGCAGCTCTCGGTATATTTTGTATACTTCACTACTTTTAATCCAGCATTTCTCATTTTTAACCGATTTTTCACGAGCATGCATTATACATGTGTACTTTAGTGTACTATAAGTAGTTTTTTTGAAAAATTTGGTCAATTTTTGTAACCATTCGATTCGAATTTTAACTCGTATTTTTTACAATTTCAATTGGTTGATAATACATCAATTGCCGGTTATATCCGAGCACTGCTTTAAGTTATCACATTCAATTATCTTCGGCACTGATAGATCTTCGAAGTATCACATTTATGGATGTTGTGCTTTGGCATTGCAGGAATTAGAGCAATACTGGAGAGGGACAATTTGCTGACAAGACGTGAAGTAGCGTAGTACCTTTTATACAAAATTGGATGTAATGTGGATTCTGTTGTGGTTTGGGCACATGGTATATAATGCTAAGCTTTTCTGCACCCTTTTTGTAATGATTCACACTTTTACTAGATTCAGCTTATATACAAGGTCACTACCTCGGTTTCAAATGAAAATACAGCATGACCTTTGTCCTACTAGGTTAGTTTTTCTTATGTATCTTGCAAACTCTCTGCTCCAGTTGGATGATGCTTTTGTTTCATGAGCTGGTGAATATCTCAGCATTACGAATTAGGTAGAGTTAGAATAGAGCCTCATTATGAGAATTAACAGGCCTAGTCACAGATTGTCTAAAGTACCCTAATGAGAAACAAGGGTATTTGTGTGAACCTGATGTTAATTTTCTGGCATAAAGTTCATCATATGAATATCCATTTTCTTATTGTGTTGAATAAAAAACACGACAATACTTGTATAGATATAAAAATTGTTTTAACTACCTTATACTACATTTATGCGACCTCTTGAATTTTAGATATGATAACTAGAATCCACCTTTTATTGTCTCTCATTTGATTTTTGCATTTTGTGCTAGTAACTTCCTTCTAACAGTCTTGTTGGACATGAAATTAAGTTGTTTTGAATATTCAAAATCTCTCTCAAACTAAGTGCAAAATACACTCTACTTGTATTAACTCCTGAGCATCCAGAGTTATTTTTGGATTTAGGAGAAAATGGAAGGTTTAATGGCCACCATAGCTTGGAAAATTACATTTAGATAAAGTGACCGTAGGAATTGAAAAAGGAATACATTCTCTGCTGATGGGCACCAACCATGGTTGTTTTCATTGTACAAATTTTAAAAATAAATGAGATGAAGTTGTGGGCACCATTGACAGTATATTGTTGATGGGGCGCTTAAGGGTTTAGGTAAATGTACCGATACCCAAGCATTTAAGGGTTTGGGATACCTCAAGGTTTTGGAAACTTCCGGAAAAAAATCCTTAGGGTTAGCCTATCAACAAGCTATTGCAGACTGTAATTTTTGTGGAAAAACTTATTGTAGATTCTTTCACATTAGAGGGAAAAGTTGCAGCTCATAGGGTCCCTCTTAGCAACTCTAGACTACCCTTGAAACTGCTTGGATGAGTTTCTATACATGCGCTTGACAATCCCAATTCCAACCCTCCCAAACTAGCTCCTAAGTTGACATGTAGTGTGCAGCTAAAGTGTGAGTGGGAAGTGGTGAGCAGTGAGCAATTAAATTTGTGCCGTGAGTGTTCACATTTTACTAAAAGATGTTCATTTTTGAATAATAAAAAATAAAGTTAGCCCATAAAATAGTAATAGAACAACTATTTAAAAAAAAAATCATCAACAAACTTGGAGGAAGAGAGCTGTTATAAATTCATGCATTGTCCAAATAAGGGTAGTAAAGGCAAAAATGGTAGAAATTCTAGTTTACGCACATGAAAGGAAATTTGAAACGGATGAAGAATGAATATCAGTCATCCATGATAAAAAAACATTAATCCAATCATCCATCCAATTATCATCCATGAATGAGATTATGAAGTGAGTTTTGAATACATAATGAATAGACATGTATAAATAGGAGATTAAAAAAAACCTCAAATTTCAAGGAAGCTTCAAACTATGATATACTAACATTTACAAGTTCACTTGCACACTACAGACCCCCTCTTTGGACCAAATAGGGGGGCAGGCCTAGGACCCTCCTCGAAACCAAGGAGGTCATCTGGGCCCCATTACGAGTTTTTGCAAAGTACTCCTCAAAATTTGAGGAGCCCTCCTAATTTATTATATATATATATATATATATATATATATATATATATATATATATATATATATATATATATATATATATATATATACATATACATATATAATAATATATAATATTATTTTTTTCAATTATTTTTTTCCAAATTTAGTTTTTCAATTTTTTTAGCTTCTATAAGTTACCTCTTCTTGTCTTAGGGCCCTTCTTGTAACCAACCAAGTCATCTTGGGCCCATTGTGGGTTTTGCAAAGTGCTCTTTGGAATCTGAGGAGCCCACTTACAAAAAAATCAAAATCAAAATCAAAATCAAAATCAAATTTTTTTATTGCTTTTTTGTTTTTGTTTTTGCAAGTTACCTCTTCTTGTCTTAGGAGCCTCCTCAGAATTTGAGGAGCCCTCATACAATTATTATTATTATTATTGTTATTATTATTATTAATATTTTTAATTTCTCAATTTTTGTTTTGATTTTTTTGTTTTGCAAGGTACCTCTTCTTGTCTTAGGATCCTCCTCGGAACCTAAGAGGCACTATTGTACTCCTAGTGTGTCTTGTAAAAGAGACACAAAATTTGTTAAAATTGCACAATATAAGAAAGGGAATTGATATGCGTACCACACCTTCTTGACTATTTCACCACACCTTGGAGTATAGTTTAGATTTTTACCATCAAAAAGCTGAAT
Organism: Ulota crispa; assembly: GCA_963920765.1. Taxonomy (NCBI): domain Eukaryota; kingdom Viridiplantae; phylum Streptophyta; class Bryopsida; order Orthotrichales; family Orthotrichaceae; genus Ulota; species Ulota crispa. The sequence goes on from OY987244.1 coordinate 31,345,634, forward strand.
TTGAGAATTTGGTATTCAGATTTGAACTCTGAGACCATGATTTTGTCTAGAATCACAAAAAAATCTAATTGAACAACACTCAATGAAAATGCTTATTTTTTTATAAATAAAAACGAAAATTATACGTTTCCCCTGAATTAAGCTTTATCATTGGGTGTTGTTCAATTACAACATTTTTTTATGGTTCTAGACAAAATCCAGGTCTCTAAGTCCAAATCTGAATTCCAAATTCTCAAATTCAGCTTTTTGATGGTAGAAATCTAAAATTTATCCTAGGGTGTGGTGGGATAGTCAAGAAGGTGTGGTACACATATCAATTGCCAATAAGAAATCTCAACAAAATTTAAGGTTTGAAATAAAAAACTTAGTTGTTTTTGCTAAAAATCAATTAAAAGGACCTCTTATAAAGAAATTTGCCAAAATTACCATTTTGCTACTAAGTTAATTTGAGAATTATGCTGAGTTAAGCAATTCAAATCTAACAAACCCAAATTAGCCTTAAATGATTTGTTGTGTTTATACTACTTTGTTTGGAAACTGAAAAGGTAGACCTTGAACATATCAAAAAATGTAAATCCTATTTGAAAATATTTGACAATTATTTGCAATATTACAAGTTGCAATGTGAGCATGAGCTACCCTATTTGGAACTTGGGATGGTAGAGCATGCACAATTGAAGAAATGTAAATCTTATTTCAAAGCATTTGACCATGTTTTTCAAGATACTACAAGTTCAGATGTGGGCTTTAGCTACTCTATTTGGAACCTAGGAAGGTAGAACATGCACAATTAAAGAAATGTAAATCTATTTTTAAAGCATTTGACAATGCCCTTTGTAATATTATAAGTTGCAATGTGGGCTTGAGCTGTCCTATTCGGAACTTGGAAAGGTAGAACATGCACTATTGAAGAAATGTAAACTTTATTTTAAAGCATTTGAGAATGCCCTTTGTAATACTACAAATTGCAATGCGGGCTTGAGTTGTTTTATTTAGAAGTTGGGAATGTAAAAAAAGCACATGTAAAAATATGTAGATTCAATATTAAAGCATTTGCTACAATCTTTTGAAATATTATAAATTGCAATGTGGATTTGTGCCGCCTTACTTGGAACATAAGAAACTGAAACATTCTTGTATTTGATCTTCTTTCTTTAAAAAAGTGGATATCTCTGAAATTTTGTGTTCTTTAGTTTTTCAATACTCTGCCTTGATTAATTATTATAATGTATCATTCTAAATGCAATAGCATTATATTTGTTGTCCTCCTTTCATCTACATTCATCCATTTCATTTTTCATTCATTCAATATGATTCTTCATTTATTCTTTTCAATGGATGATTTTCATACAACATCAAAAAAAATTCATGTAATGACCATTTTTGCATATTTACAATTTTATGAAGTTCATTAAATTATCATTTTCAACTTTCAAATTCTCAAAAAAAATTGCTCATTGCTCACCGCTCAACGCTCAACACTCACTGCTCCTTGCTCACGCTTTAGCATCCTTGCTTTAAGAGCCTCAATTGGGTAGAACAACATACGGAGCAAGGTGGCAAGCTACGTTGTAAAGGCTGCAACTGATCAACATCCCTTGCAAATTTCCTTCCATGTGCTTTATGGTAGCAAGAAGTTTTCCAGCAAGGGTTCAAGGATGTTTCTAAATCCTAATTATAGCAGTTTTCACTTACCGTGTCTCTCATTGCTTTTTTTGCAATAGTAGTTTGAAGTTCTAAAATTCAACATAAAAAAAAATAGGATCTTCAATAATTTGCAAGTTTGTGCATTCACATCTGATCTTGCTAGCTACTCTCAAAAATGGAGATGAATCAAACTTATCATAGGCTTATAAAACTTTGTAAAAATTAATAAATAGCAACTATGAACTTGCCAAAAAATGAGATTTTGCCATCATATGTTGATTGATCAACGATTGTAATCTCCCATCTTCCATGGTTTGTTGTTTCCAAAATTTGCAAGATGTTTTCTAAGTAGGTGCCCCACTTATTTTCAATCGTCACTTTTTGTAGATCATCCAATTGACTCAAATACAATGCATCAAAGTTGTAGGTCTCTTCAAACCCTAATTTTGGTGAAAATGGCTTGGGCGCTTAAGAGTTAAGTAGTCTTTTTGGATACCTTTATTGTGCCAATACATCAGTGTATCTCTTGTATTGCGTTATGTGAATGACTCAATGACTCCTTTCAATTTTGCAAAGGAAACTGACACATGTACCATCCTTTCTTGACTAATATTTACAATATTAAAAAAGTTGTGGACCATAGGAAAAACATCACTAATTTGAAAATACAACTTGATATAGAAGATGCAATATTTATTTTATTTTTCAACTCTTAATTCCACTCATAGTATCAACTGAAGCCCTAAAGGCCCAAGTCCTTTACTCTATGAAAATCACTAAAAACTGCCACTGCTAGGGCAATGAATAGAAAAGTAAAAAATGTTTTTTTTTATAATAAATTCAACAATAAGATCTTGCTCTAGACTATGGGAGGTACTTGTGGAAAAAACTTAGCTCATTCTAGATGTAGAGGAGTGAGATATTGACATTTAAAGTGCAAAAAAAGTTTTTTCCCCTGCTGCCCAGAAATTTTAAAAGCCTTTGACATCTCATATATCAAAAAAATTGCTTTACGCAAAGTTGAGGTTTCTTTTATCCATGTAGAAGATCAAGTTAGGTAAGTGTGGGAGAATTTTCAAATGAATTGGAGGTGTAAATCATACTTTGTAAAATCTTGCAATGCCATAAGGCCATGAAATTTGCATATACACTAGGTAAAATTGGAGGATTATTGTAAAATTCAGAAATCTAATCTACTTTGATCCAAGTGGTGAATATTGAGGAATCTTAGTCTATTACAACTTGGAAAAAAAGAAGGAAAAAAAAAATCAAATCACCAAATTTACGAGGGACAAAAGTAATGGAGGTTTGGGAGTCCCATACCTACCCGCCAACGACTCTACTGGGGGAGCGGCGAGCGGTGAGCTTGTGAGCCAAGAGCGGGAAAGTCATGAGCTTGGAGCCTAAATCCTAAACATTTGAAGTATAAATGAAAATTTATAGTGATGAATTTAAACACTTGTAGTAATTAAATGAAAATAATACTCAAATTAAGAATGGGGTCCTATTACCATGGATATTGGGCTACACCTATGACTGTGTATTTGAAGTGGATTAAGCCAAATGTTTTAAAGGTTTTCTAAATTGTTGTAGCACATGATAGGGCATTAATAAAACAAAATAGGTAGTATTCAAGAAAAACAAGAGTAGGTGCAAAAGTTGAGGGAATTTGATTTGCCATGACTTAGTAGTGTAATACACCGGTTGTCAAAGAGGGAGTTCAGATCTGATGAGTAGTAGTGAGTGCATAGTTTTGGGTATTATTATTTGGTCACAATCAAAGAAGAACAAAACAACCGTTGTCATAGGTAGCTTCAAGTATATTACCTCCACGATTACCAGACATTTGAAGCCACTTGTTGTAAACGGTCTCCGACAAATTGCAAGTAGGCATATCCACCAACTCTTCTAGGTTGACATTCTACTTACAGCATATAGTAGAAGTTCTATTACTCTGAAAGAAATATGCTGCAAATGTTCATGGGCAGTGATACCCCTAGAACATAATTCTTGGCACAATGTTCACTTGCAGTAAACTTCAATGGAGTGAGGTGCATTTCTTTGTGAACGGTCACCTCCCTATGACATCATTCTTGCAAGAATGTTCAAGTTCATTTCATCATGTACACATGGCACCTTACAAAATCATTATTGGAAGGATGTTGAAGTCCTCTTTGCGGACAATAGCCACCCTTGGACATCATTCTTGGTAGAATGTTCAAGTCCATTTCTTTGCGGACAATAGCCACCCTCGGACATCATTTTTGGAAGAATGTTCAAATAATAGAACCACTATAGAAGGAACTTCCAGCGGAAGTTTGTAATTTATTTTCACGGACACTACATTGTCTTTGAGATTATTCTTGGAGGAATGTTCAGAAAAATAACCTAGTCTCCAGTATTAATTGAATGAAGAACAATTTAAACAACATATGAGAGGTCCCAGAACAAGCTAGTTTGCACCAATATGAATTACATTTATACATCAAGTATTATGTACAAAGAAGCAAAAATTAATCATTCGAGATGGTAGGGCCGTGAAATACTTACCATTTGTAAAGGGTCACCCCATTGCTTGTTCCACGGTAATAGGTGTGTGGCTTATCTTGGTAACCCTAAACCCATGGTAATAGAAACTCTCTTTAAATTTCAAGGTTTGAAACTACCGCTCATAGGCTCATAAGCTCATGGGCTCCCGCTCACAGTCTTGCCTCCTAGCAACCCTGCCTACCCGCAAACTAAAACTTCTCACTCATCAATCAAAACTGAATGATTCAAAGCTTCCCACATATATTAAAATCTAAAGAACCAATTTCAAATTTTTATTTTAAAAAATAAAATTCTTAAAGAAAATTTTGGGCTGCCCGGACTGCCTACCTTCCTTTGTTTTTCAAATATTCATGCATAACTTCTTCAATAAATTTTGGAATGAAGAAAAAATTAGATGTGCACATACATCTTTGAGTTTTTCAACTTCCTCAAAAGTTTTAAATTTTTTATAAAAATTGGTTTAGTCATAGGTACATGCCCAAGGTCCATTTGTTCCTCGAGGGAACAATTGGACCTTTAGGGGTTTAAAAATATGAATTAAACTAACATAATTTAGATTTTTAATTGACATTATGAGAGGGATCTAAAGCTAAAAAAACAAAATTAAAGTTGTAACTTCTATGTCAAGTTGAATTTTCAGATTAGTGATTTATTTCTTATGGTTTACACCTATTTTATGTTGTAAATATTGACCACATATAGTAGGGTGTGGTAGAATAGTCAAGAAGGTGTGGTACATGTATAAATTCTTGTTTGCAAAACAAAAATCAACATTTGAAAAGTTTGTTTGCATGGTCATATTTAAGCTCTAGCCTTACACTTGTCATTGCAAAATTTATTTGAACTTGTGCTAGCATGGAATATCTCTTCCACATTAGAGCTTCTCCACTCCAGCCCGTAAACAAACCCAAAATACCGAGCTTCACATATTAAGAGCCATCAAACCATGATATGATGGCTCTTAATATGTGAAGCTCGGTATTTTGGGTTTGTTTACGGGCTGTAGTGGAGAAACTCTAACAAGATGGCCAAAGAGATAAGGTAGGAATATCATAAACCATTACCCCCTTCTAATGGCAGAGTAAACTATTTTGAAACCAACAATAGTTGGCTCCAAAAAAGATTCTAAAAAGATGCTGTTTTCTCTCATTTGATTTGTTCACACCTGTTTTGGAACAAGGTTCTAGAGGTAGTTGTTTAAGGTGCACCTATGAAACAAGAATAGGTCCAAATGAAGAATCCACATTTATATTGCATAAAATATTCATTTTTGAATGATTTTTTTTTTCATTCTTCCTTATCCTTGTTTTTGCATAGATTGAGCTTAATTTCTCAAGAAATCCCCCATATCTTATAGGCTAAGTGGCTTATTTTAACTGTTTATGGTATTTCTACCTTAACCCATGAGCGCCCCAGCAACGGGATCCTGTCGGGGGGGAATTCAAATGCTATTTTGAGGATTTATATATATATATATATATATATATATATATATATATATATATATATATATATATATATATATATATATATATTTGATATTGCTATAAACTACAATTATGAAGGCATTCAAGTTGTCTACATCAATGGAGTAATGGCGAAGAAAGCCAAATGCTGTACAAGTGCTGCAAAATATTTGATCAGCTGAAAAACCATATAGGGTGTTGTGGCAAGCATCGTTTTACAGGCTGCAACCAGTCAATATCCCTTGCAAGCTTCCTTGTATTGGCTTTGTGGTAGCGGAAAAGTTGTTGGCAAGGGTTTAAGCATGTTCTAAACCCTATTTATGGCAACTGTCACCAACTATGCCGGTCATTATTTTCCGTGCAATAGCAATTTGAAGTCGTAAAACTTGACATAAAAAGAATTAAAGTCTTCAATAATTTACAAGTGTGTGCAATCACATCTAATCTTATTGCTCACAAAACTTCAAATGAATCAGGGGCTTATAGAATTTTGTAAAAATCATCAAGTAGCAACTACCTACCAAAAATTGAGATTTTGTCATCACATGTTGTTTGATCAAATGTTATAATCTCCCATCTCCCATGGTTAATTTTTCCCAAAATTTGCAAGCCATTCTCTAAATAGGTGTTCTACTATTGTCAGTGGTCACTTCTTGTAGATCATCCGATTGACTAAGAGACGATGCATCAAAGCTGTCAGTCTCCCAAAATAGTGATTAAGGTAACCGCACCCATACCTGAGTGTTTAAGGGCGTTTAAGGGTTTAGGGTACTTCAGAGTCTCAAAAAATTCATGAATTTTTTGTAGGGTTAGCCTTCCAACAAGCTATCATGGAACATAATTTTTGTGGAAAAAAGTAAAGTAGATTATTTTACATTAAAGGGCAAAGTTGCAGCTCATAGGTCCCTATTAGCAGCTCTAGACTACCCTTGAAGTTGCTTTGATGTGTTCCTATACATGTGCTTGACAGTCCCAATCCCAATCATCTCACAGCAATTTAGCAATTGACATGTGGCAAGATTTTCTTGTGCAAAGGACATTCATTGCTCCACTTTGGGTTCACAATGAGTGGTGAACACCTCAAAAATAGGGCTCCACTTTGGGGACTGCTCATGTATGGGTGCTGTTACCTTATAGTTAATACGGCATGGGCACTCAGGCCTCAAGGGTTAAATTGCCCTAAAAAAAGGGAATTGCCAAATCCACCACAAGTTTTGCTAGATCCACCACACGGCCCACCTAAGCCACCACACCACTGGCCCCACCTTAGACCCCACTTTACTCATTTTCATCTAGATTTCTAATCCAAGCACCAAAAAATAAAAAATAAAAATGGTTTTGATTGATTGATTTCAGTTTCTCTCAACTTTTTTCACATTTTATTTGGCTGAATTTTAATTGCTTCTTGGCTCTCCCTTACATTATTGAGAAGTATCTAAAAGAAAAAAAAAGGTAATTGATATGGGCACACTCAAGGTTTGATATATGCACACCCTTGGGGATAAATTTTAGATTTTGACTATCTAAAAGCTGAATTTGAAAATTTTGAATTCAAATTTGGACTTAGACAACCTTAATTTAGTCTAGAGCCATAAAGGAGGTTACAATTGAATAACACCCAATGTAAAAGCTTAGCTAAGGGGGAAGTATTACTTTTACTTTTGTTTGTAACCTCCTTTATGGCTCTAGAGTCTAGACTAAATCGAGGTCTCTAAGTCCAAATCTAAATTCAAAGTTTTCAAATTCAGCTTTTAGATAGTCAAAATCTAAAATTTATCCCCAAGGGTGTGCATATATCAAACCTTGAGTGTGCCCATATCAATTACCTTTTTTTTTCTTTTAGATACTTCTCAATAATGTAAGGGAGAGCCAAGAAGCAATTAAAATTCAGCCAAATAAAATGTGAAAAAAGTTGAGAGAAACTGAAATCAATCAATCAAAACCAATTTTTATTTTTTGATGCTTGGATTAAAAATCTAGATGAAAATGAGTAAAGTAGGATCTGAGGTGGAACCAGTGGTGAGGTGGCTCGGGTAGGACCTGTGGTGTGGTGGCTCTGGTGGACCATGTAGTGGATCTAGCAAAACCAGTGGTACATAATATTGTTAACCAACCAATATACCTCCCTAGCTGGAGGTATATCCCTCTCAAGATACCTGGGAAGAATCTGGTTATATTATACTCGCTCTGAGCCACTCAAAATGAATACAATATAATCAAATTCCCCCAGGAATCCCAGGAGGGATATACCTCTAGCTTAAGCCGTGCATTCCTCCACGTGGTGGTGTTTCAGGTTGACTTCACATGACACTTTGCAGAAGTGAAATATACCACAGTAACAACTACCGTTGCAATACTAATATTGAACAATTCTACAGTTGCAACCCCAGAGAGAACTGGGCCAGTTAACGTCAATATCGGTATGATCGGTATACAGTTGCACTAATTCGGTACACAGTTGCACTAATTCGGTATACAGTTGCACTAATTCGGTACACAGTTGCACTAATTCGGTATACAGTTGCACTAATTTGGTACACAGTTGCACTAATTCGGTATACAGTTGCACTAATTCGGTATACAGTTCACAAAGTCGGTATACAGTTCACAAAATTGGTATCAGCGGTTTACACTAAACGACAAGGGCCTTCACTACAGTAGTAATAAAAAATATCGAAAATATCAAAAATACGCCTGACAATAGACCATATTTCAAACATAGGCCTCATAATTAAAAAAAACTCAAAAATCGACCTCATCATATATCGGAAGTAGTCCTTGCAACTAAGGTGACCAATTTTTCTGGCATGTTTACTAATGGGAATTGGTATATGCACATTCGGTGTTTGATACCCTCTCTGTTCCAAAAAGTCTCTTTGTTACACAGAATGTTGTAGATTAACCCCTAAAGGATCAAGCCCTTTTTTTTGCCAAAATCGCTAAAAAGAAAAGGGATTTTGTGTTTTGTTTTTGAGAAATCCAATTATAGGATCTTGCCCTAGACTAGAAGAGATACTTGTAGGAAAAATATTCAGCTCATTCCAAATGGAGAGGAGTGAGATATTTACATCTAAAGTGAAAAAAAAAGATTCCATGCTGCCCAAAAATTTCAGAAGCATTTGACCACTCTTATAACAAAAAATTAATCTACCCAAAGTTGTGATTTGTTTTTCCCATGTAGGAGATCAAGTTAGGTGTGTGTGATAGAATTTTCAAATCAATTGGAACTTTAAAAGACATGAGAAAAATTAGTAAGTAAAAAGAAGTAGAGAATGAGTCAAAACACTAAATTGTTAAAAATTTAATTATGGAAATGAAAATACTAATCCCAAAGGTTATAATATTGTGATAAACAATCTACTTCCTTTGATTTAATTTTTTTTCCAAAATATTGAAAATTGAGCAAAATAAAGGACTTCAAACTTCAAAGTTGATTTTAGAGTAGAGATTCTATAAACTGTCCGCAAACAAAAAATCATCATAACTTTCATCTCATTGATTGAAATTGAATGATTCAAAGCTTCTCATGAATCAAAAAAATCTAATAAAAGAACCAATTTCAAAAAAAAAGAAAAAAAGATAGAGAAGTTTTTGGGTTGCCCAGATGGGTGGTCCTCCACTCCTCCCCAAATTTTCATAAATTCATGCATAACTTCTTTGTCAAATGTCGGAATGAAAAAAAAAAAAAAAGATGCCCAAATAGATCTTTGAATTCCCCACCTTCAATAAAAGTTTCAAATAATCACACAAAGTAGTTTAGCCATAGGTGCATGTCCAGAGTCCAAGCTGCCCCCCAAAGGGACATTGGTTCTTTAGGGGTTAAGCTCAAAAAGAACCATTTTTCAAATTTATTTGACCTATGAATAGAGTTTGATATCCTCCTATTGTTCTAAAATTTTGAATTTCAAATTAGTTTTCAAAGTGTGGTTTCAAAGTGCTTGAAAATTGAACTTTTGAGGCACTTTTGAAGAGCACTAGTGGCTATTTACTTAATGGTATGGGATTGATTAGCATGCCCATGCTTGTGGACTATGTGCAAGTGTCGCTAGCTCCCTTCCTCCTCCAACAAGAAGATAATTTTGGGACACTAAATAAAAGACAACATGAAGATTATTTTGGGATAGAGGAAGAATATCATACATGCACACTTGGGGTATAATATATGCACACATTAAGGCGGTAAATTTTAGATATTTACCATCAAAAAGCTGAATTGGAAAATTTGAATTCAAAATTGGATTTAGAAACCTTGATTGTAGTCTAACACTATAATGGAGGTTACAATTGAACAACATCCAATGGAAAAGCTTAGTTTTTTTTACAAACAAGGGTAAACGTAATAATTTGCTCGATTGGGTCAGTTGGGTGTTGTTAAATTGTTAGTTTGTTACCTCCATTGTTGTGTTAGACTAAAATCAAGATCTCTAAATCCAAATTTGAATTCAAATTTTCCAAATTCAACTATTTGATGGTAAGTATCTAAGTTTTACCCCCCTAAGGTGTGCGTATATCATACCCCAAGTGTACATATATGATATATCAAACCTTAGGTGTGCATATTTTAATTCCCATAAATGGGTCACCTTAGTTGCAAGGCCTACTTATGATATATAATGAGGCCTATTTTTTATATTTTTTAATTATGAGGCCTATTTTTGAGATACGGCCTATTGTTATTGTCAGTCCTATTTTCGATATTTTACCTAAAAAATACTCTCTTCGTCTCGAGTGGTCGAGTACCAACTAGTTGATCGAATCCTGCACTGGTACAGTATGTGTCAGCTTCGATGTTGGCTATGCTGTGCATGTACATGTCAACCATACCTCCGCCGGAAGTAACTCCTTCTACCCATCTTCTCCGTTTCCTTCTATTATTACTGGAATTACTGGAATTTCGTTAAATTGGCCATGTTCAATCACTTTTTATGCCGCAGTTGAGGAGTACCACCTAAACCCAAAATCTATTCAGTTCCTAGTTTGGGTACAGACATTAGACCTTGGTGAAGGTATATGTCAGAACTTCTGGCGCATAGATATCGCAGTTCAACGAAATTTAACATTCTAAGCTTAACTTATCGATCTGGTAACCAGTTACTACCGTTTGCTGTTTATTACTAATTCGGTCTGCAGGGTCATCGATTCGTGGATTGAAACAGGAGGCCTCAAGCTAGTACTAGTACAGTCTTCTCCTCGGCATTCCTGTGTGCACAGCTACTTATCTGCAGTATAAGAACTCAAAACTTCTCTCAAAATCCTGAGACTGAGAGTTCAGGACTCGTATAGATAAAAGATCGAGGGTGCAGCAGTTCCTGGATATATCGAGAACCGGGCACGAGTGGCCCTAGCTTGCCTAGGGTGGCATTCTTGATCATGGAGAGCAGTCCAGGAAGCCAAGGAGCTGGTCGATGGCCTGAATTAAAGGCTCCTATTTGCAGTCGACGTTCGCTGAATCTGCAGGCAAACATCTCGCCCTAGCTCTCTTGCAATTCTCTCCAGCTAGCGAATTTTAATCACGTTGACTTCTCATTTCAAGTCACGGCTCCACTTGTTTTTCTCATGTGAAGTTAGAAACCTAGAATGGGGATATTTAAACTGCTTGCACTGAGCGAAAGTCTATTCGTATGTTTACAAGTGTGTAATTTCGTACTCAAATTGGACCGATAATCTTGTTCCATGTGTCTTCAGCGTCGACATTGTTGTATTGCTGTAGAATCAGAATACCGACACTTTTCAGGGAGTTGACTGCTAACCCTTATCTATATTTACCTAGTTTAGGAGATTTGTGTAGGTGAATGTCACAGTTCTCGGTGCACTGATTTGCAGTATTACATTGAAATTGACGTTTGAGGTAGAACTAGCCAACTCCGGATGATTTCTTTCACCTTTAGCCTTCGGTTTGATACGAGTTAGCTTTCCTTCTTCCTCTTTTCAAAACGTGGACAATTGAAATTACAGTCATGTGGCATGTAGAATTTAGACTAGTATGTTGTCTTACTTGTCTAATGACCAATATTGTTCCTTAAAAACCTCTTACTAAAAGCCGTCTACGCACAGTTCTGGTGAACTATGATTATGTTGATCTGGCAGGTTGCTCTCCTGCTCGTCATTTTCTCGACCCACTCTCAGTGGGTTGGAGCGAACCGTGACAAGAGCATAACTGTCTCCCATACTACTGGTCCATGGGACAAGGCTCTCAAAACAGAACGCCATTGCCTGGACTTTCATTGGAAGAACGCATCAACATATTTTTTCTATTGGCCTGAAGACGATCCTGACGCTCATTTTGAATATTGTTGCTCGGATGAAACAGAGACGCTTCAAAACTATACGTATGGCAACTTCGGACCCATATTGGGTTTAGGTGATTATTATGACCTTGGCCTGATAGACAGGTGCTTGCCGTACTGGAAATGCAACCACCTATTTCAAACCTATTTTGAAAGTAATCTGTACTACACGTCTTGTGAAGTGAATGACTTACGGAAACTTTACAAACGGAGATTCATTTTTGGCACAGTGCTACAACATGGTTTGTTTGAATCCGCCATCCCCTTCATCATCTCCTCGGAGATTCTTGTTGTTTGCTTTGTCGCCCTCTATTGGTGCATATGGGGACGACCTGTTGATGGTTCAAAAGCCATGATAAAAGATGCTACTAAAGCTTGGATTTATTATTCTAGTAAGACGATCTTCAAAGACTGGACCCATTTGTGCCTTCTGGCAATAGTAGGCAACGGTCTCATTGAGGCGATTGGACGTCAAGACCCTTATTCAGCACAGTCCAAATCGTTTTACAACTATGCCCAGCTATATATAGTGCTTTCCATTCTGGTCTGGTACTCCTCCGTTCTGCTCCAGGTTACCTACTGGATAGCTGAGATGGAGCTGGAGTCAGCAAAACGTGAAGCTGCTGAAGCGGCTCATTCTCCACAAAATAATAACGTGCCAGAAGGGCAAAATCAAACTATTAAAGGACGTGCGATACCGGAACTGGAGAACATATTTGAGCTGAACGACGACTGGAAATGGCAACCCATAGCCGCCCAAGCAGGGATATTGTTTTGTCTCTGGGTATACCTGACTTACAGTGCTGCCGCCGATGACGAGGAAGGCAAGACTTCTGATGGCGTTTTCGGGCTCATCGTATCCGCGGCGTGTCCCTGGAGTGGCTTGTATGCTTCGAAGGTCATAGCCCGCGCATTTTTATGGCATCTGACAAGGCTGATACAAAAACTCCGCAAGCCTCAACAAACTGGACAGCCATATCTGTCGGACTGGCGCTCAGTGCTGCATCTGAAGCGGTTGACCAGCAACCATCAACCTGCACGATCACGAACTGTCCTGGCCAGACAGAACGACTCGGGCGGCACTTCAAACTTACTGGAGCAGGAGCTTGATACCATGCACGAGCCATAAGTACAGGGGTCTTTCCATTCCTGACCTTGGATCCATGACCACAGACAGGTAACCAGAGACCCCAAAACGACATTGAGGATAGACCCCTCAGTTAAATAAAACCTTACCAAATTACAGTACTAGTAGTTTATATTTTTGAAAACTTCTTTTTGGAGTTTAGTTTTAGCTTCAACAATCTGATTTTTGCAGATGATTGATTATGATTTTTTTATTCAAAATTTTGTGCTTAGTTGTCCATTGCAATCTTGACTTTATGTAGTGTTGAGGGTTCTTGGGAATGAGCCTCAAATACATCAGATCTTTGAGGAAATTTTGCATTAGAAATTTGTTTCAAAAAAAGTAGAATAGATTTGAGAAGTCATAAATTGATTGGCGTTATGCATGTTATTGTTAAGCCCTTTAATTTCATTTTTTTTGGTGACCAACTTTTTAAATTTGATATGTGAAAAGAAGATTGAAAACCTTCAAATCACTTTCACAATTTTAACACCCTTGTGATCAAACATTATAATTTTTCAATTCATAAGAGATTTTGTTGTGTTTTCTTTTCTAATGTGATCTCTAACATGTCTTATTTAATTTTATATGGCTACATTTCAAAAAGAATTGATTCAACTTATCAAAATGTTGGCTTTTTGTTCAAATTAGAGCAAATTCCTAGAAGCTAAGGAAATTTGAGGGTTGTTTTGAAGTTAAGAGTCTCATTATTTTGGGTTTACTACATAGTGAAACATGATAGTTTAATATCATCTTTACTACCACTCTAACACTAAAGTAGTAAAAAACATAATATAATAAAGACGTTGCCATCTCTACATTGTACATATAGTGATTCTCAAATGTAGTGATTCACAAATATAGTGATTTACAAATGTAGTGATTTTCAAATATTCATAATTCAAAGATTTGAATGTAAACAACTATGTTCATTTTAGCAATGTATAAATCATATGATTTGCCAAAATCTACACGTCAAACACATTGTAAAATGTACATAATAGGCAAGATGTGGTAAATGTTCACAAAATTCACACAATCTTTATTTGGTACAAATTTTGAATTACAGAGTTTTTGTTGATGCTATTATATGAATAAAGTCTTCTACAATATTCATCCTAGATTTTACACAACTATTGCTATACTGTAAACTATGATTACTTCACAACTATTAGCATTACGCACACCTCCAAATTTGAAGAAAGGCTTTGCAAAAGTGACAACACTACAATGCCAACAAGAATAGTCTATAGTCAGAAATGAATTGTGAAAAATAATAACTCTCAAAAATTGACAATTACTTAAGAATACAAATTTTTGATTGCAATACATCAGGATACCCAAAACACTAGAAGAAAAATAAGGATAAACGACTGCCACAAATCACAACAATTAGGTTACCAGAACTGCCTTGCAACTGCACAACAACTACCTGACTAGATTGTAGTTGTGCAAATGTTGTGCAGTTGTTTATGCAGTTGCAAGGCAATTTTGATGACCTAGTCGTTGTGATTTGTGACAATTGTTTATCCTTGTTTTTCTTCTAGTGAAACTGCATACTTACAAAATGGTTTTTGCAAAAGTACATAATACCAAAAGTCTCATATGTAGCATGTAATAATCCATGGTCTTAGAATCTTAATACACAAAATTAGAAAGAAGTTGCTTTCAAAAGACACAACTTTCTTCCAAAAAATATTGGAACATATAACAACGGCAATCAGCAAATACGTGATTATAAAGTAGATAAAGTGTAATAAGATAGGAGTCAGATGTGGAAATTGTTTAAATCCTAACTACAATAAAGCATTGAAAAAATCTAACCCATGATACAATGGTTAACAAATGTATCATAATGGCATGCCCAATATTCAACAGTTGCAAAAGAACAATGTTGTTAAACTTGCCCAAGCTACACTAGTTTAAAAATCCAACTAGTGATATTGAAATTCAAAATTTGCTTGAAAGAAGTCACCTTTTGCCAAAAGGTAGTAAATAATCCTTTAGGGCCTTCAGGTGTCTAATGAGGTCTGTAGGAACCACCACTAACTGCAAGATATATGAAAACAAAAGAAAGCCTCAATGGCAAACAAAACAACTTTATGTGCATCTTCAAACAACAGTCAAAACACCTATGAAAAGAAACATCATTCCTTGAATCTAACAATAAATGATGTATATAAATATGGGTAGTTGCAAGAAACACTTCATAGTTTTGTGTCAAACACCCTTAAAACTGGTAGTACTAGGTAGTACTATGAGCTTTTGAAATAGTTTTTTTTTTAAATAAAATAAAATATGGAAAATTTGTAAAACACTTAAAATAGCATACTTATGAAAATTCAAACCTAGAAAAAATTTATTTTAAAAGTTATGCACAAAAGTAGAGGGATAGAAATTACCAACAAAAGGACAAATTCTTTTTTGCTTTTTAAAAAATAGTAAAAATCTCAAAAAATTAAAACAAAAAATAGTCATTTTTGTCCACTATGAGGGGCATTGACAAATGCAAATAAATTTTCAAGAATGTTTGTTTCCAAAACCTAATGCCTGTCCAATGGATGCCCACTTTGAGGGAAAGTGAATGGCATATAATTTACATTTTTCTAAAACCCCTTGGCAAATCCTTGTAATGTTCAATGATGAACAACTCCCCAAATTTGTGGCATCAAATTCCTTATTTTTGCCTCAATGTAGTATTGAAAAGTGAAAACCCACAAAACATCCAAGGTAGACATATTATCGGAATCCATTTAAAATTAGTGAATGATTTTTAAAAAAACCCACAAAAACATAGTAGGTCAATAACTTCAGTGTGAACCTTCCTCTAAATTTTCACGTGCAAAGAAGTTAGTAAGCAAAAGATACACCCTTAAAACCACACGCCGTGTAGTAAGGGGACAAAAAGCAGGACAAGTGTTTATTGCAACTTCATATATGAAGTTAGCACATTAATTACCAAAAAGATAGCCACTGTGGATGATTGGTTTTCTCTATCAAGAGACTCAATCTAGGATCAAGTAGACTTCATCAACAGGCAAGCTATCTCATAAGTATGAACGTAAACATTGACGTTAACTGCATTTGTTTGTTGAAGAATATACCATACCTTCAGGTGCTACTTGCAATCATAAGAAATTATCACCAATACTGCCTCTACCTTTCAAAGATGAATTGCTGCTATAATCCATATAGAATCAACAGCTCGCTCGAACGTAAGTTTATGGAAGTCCGGAGCTTTCTGCACCCGAATGACAGACACAAATCAGTCATTAACCCCTACATGCCCAACGCACCAGATTCATCCAAAAAAAATCAGGCAATTCTGAAACCTTGTTGAAGGCACATATATTTTTTTTTTAGGTTTTTTTTTTGGAAAAGTTGCGCGTTGAAGTTAGCTTCACCGTTCAAATTCAACTTCTTTCATATCTTATATCATTAGTTTTTGGTGGAAGGTAATCTACAAGCATACATTTTTTTGTCATGAATATCGTGAATAGTGTCACAAAACCTATGAGAAGTTGCCACATTGAAAAAATGGGCATCAAGTTGAGCAAAAAAATGAAGATTTCCCTTGGGCACTCCCTTGGGCAATAAGGGCCTTTTTTATTGAAATTTTGACATTTACCAAAATCTAAAAGTGCTTTTGGACTAATTTCACTTGGAATGTCTTTGTTTTTAAAATTAAAATTTATTCACCATTGAAAATTCTTTCATTCATAATGATTTTGGTCAATAATTGAAGCTGAAAATTTCTTTGTATTAGACGGTTGCGTTTTGACACTTGCGTTGCATGCTCATTTGTGAAATTGTGATCATGAATTTGGAAGAGGGGCAATTGGTTTTGAAGTAACAACAATGAACTCTACAACATCCTAAAACACCATATTCGTTATAATGAGAGTTTTTTGGTGAATTGAGAGTAATTTAATGGAAATAAAACTTGAAATTAAAAAGTTTTAGCACAATTAGATAAAAAAAAAAAATCAGTTAATTGAGCTAAATTAACATAAATCCTTTCAGATTTGATCTGAAATTGAAAGGTTTTATGTCAATTTAGCTCAATTTGAGCTAAAAACTCTTATTTAATGTTTATTTTGAGAGAGGCACATTCTCTCATTATAACAAATATGGTGTTCTAAGTAGTTGTTTCCCAAATTTTTATCCAAAAGTTGCCAATTTGCATTAGAAATTTTGGGCAATTCCAAAAAAGGCAAAAAATTCCATACTCATCATCATTTAGTCACAAATATCTTAAAATCCGCGTGGCCATTTTGGATTCTTTTTGGGTAGTGTCATTTAGAAACCTTGAAATTCAAAATTCTCTGGTTACAATTTTATTTTGATGTTTAAGAATGATCTTACAAGAACAATTCAAAAACTTCAAAATTACCTTTTGAAAACAAGGAAAACACCCTTGGGCATTTAGGGGTTAAAAGATCACTAAAAAATAAACAACAACACTTACGATATAACTAGGGTTGGATTCATGTCTCGGGACAAACGTCTAACCTTGAGATCTCGTAATATAGAGGCAATACTACCAGCTTCCACAGGAGGCAGAAGTTCAAGGCCTTGGTAACCACCAGTTGGTGGTACAAAATACTTGCCGTCAAATCATCTACTCAATTGCAGCCCTTGGAGGAACCCCGTTGAGACCCTGAAACCTGGATCATAAACGTCAAATTGGGATTCTGCAACACTCGGAGAGCTCTAAGGTAACAGCACCCATACATGAGCAGTCCCCAAAGTGGAGCCCTATTTTTGAGGTGTTTACCACTCATTGTGAATTCAAAATGGAGCAGTGAATGTCCCTTGCACAAGAAAATCTTGCCACATATCAATTGCTAAGTTGCTGTGAGATGGTTGGGATTGGGACCATCAAGCACATGTATAAGAACACATCAAAGTAACTTCAAGAGTAGTTTAGAGCTGCTAATAAAGACTTATGAGTTGCAACTTTGCCCTTTAATATAAAATAGTCTACAATACTTTTTCCACAAAAATTATGTCCCATGATAGCTTGTTGAAAAGCTAACCCTACAAAAAAATCCTGAATTTTTCAAGACTCTGAAGTACCCTAAACCCTTTAACGCCCAGGTATGGGTGCAGTTACCTTACCTCGACTCTGCCACCTACAACGAGATACAGCCAGGCAGCATCTCCTGCACCACATCCGTTTTACAGGTCAATTGTGGACACATGTCAACTACATGCAAATTGAAAGAAATGGACATTGCTGAAATGTCTGCTTAGAGTACATTGCAAGTATAAATTCCTCTCTGGCTCTGCAGGTTGAAACAGATGACAATGAGCATCACCAATTAGCTGAGAATAAAGTACATTCAACATGCATACCAAGTTTAGACAAAAGCCGGAGTGCCATTCTGCCAATAGAGATTCCTATGTTACCTGATCTCCATCAACCAAGCTTTCAGCAGCTTGCTGTCTGTGCACACCCAATTCTTGTGAAAAAGTGGCCCCATCACAGTTCAGTCAAAACAGAGGAATTTAGACCACAAATAACGCACCTAGATTTTGTGCACTTACAAAATAATAGGAACCTCTACGTTTAGGGTTTTGCAGGTCTTGTTTCCTTCTCTCCTGGCACGAGAATTTGAAGGAAAAGGGACACATGTTTTGAAAGGAAGGAAATCTGGTCAAAGAGGAGGACTGACCTGCTGCAGGTTACTTGAGCTGCGAGTGGTGAGGTTCAGCCTCGGGGTTCTCTCGTTGAATGCCTCCAAGATTCCCAAGCTGTTCCTATTCCTTAATGTACGGTCCGTACCCTAACAAGAATGTAAGCACTAAGATGGACTAATCTCTTTTTTAGACATCAAGTGGCATGCAAAGTCCTGACTTCAGTACACTGATAATGGTATTTAGTGTTATGGTATTAATATTGTTACCTGCACTTTAACTTCACTCGCTCTAAATTTCAACTAAGGTAAGAAGTTCGAATTGCGTTAAGGCACTAATTCCGCTCATTTCCTCAAATGATCTCCGTTAGTACATGGCTTATTCATAGCCTTTCCATAATGTGCAGTGGATGTACATTTGAGGAGGTGCACCATTTGAGAGCCCTATGACCTTTCCACTTCAAAATTTCATAACTAATTCCATATTGCTCTAAAAAATACAAAATAACTTGAGTTAGATGTCAATTCCTCTTGTCGTTCAAGGAAAATTTACTGAAAAATATATCAAGAAGTTCCACCTCCCCAAAATTCAATTTTAGCTCTTAGATGGTCGGTTTACGAGCCTCTTACCTTAGTTTGCATTTAGAGTTGCCTTCTTTTTGTGCACACCACTCTTTATTGCCTTCGCCAAACTATGGAAACTTTGGGAATGTCATGTGGGAACTTTGGGAACTCCATTGGAAACATTTGGAACGTCTGGTGGGAACTTTGGGCACTTCATTGGGAACTTTGGGAACATCATATGGAAACTATGGGAACTTCATTGGGAACATTGGGAACATTAGATTATAACATTAAATAAAAAGAGTAACTTTATTTGAAGAAAAATAAGTTATGGCATTTTTTTAAGAAATTATAACATTTTTTTTTCAAATTTTTGGATTTTTGGGTTTTTTTGGATTAAAAATGAACCAATTTTTAACAACTAAATGTAAACTTGTAAAAAAATTACTCCCAAAAATTATAATAGTTGACAAATAGTGTATAGGTTGACATTTAATGTTAGTAACAATATTAAGGGGA
The DNA here is from genome assembly GCA_963920765.1 of Ulota crispa. Classification (NCBI taxonomy): domain Eukaryota; kingdom Viridiplantae; phylum Streptophyta; class Bryopsida; order Orthotrichales; family Orthotrichaceae; genus Ulota; species Ulota crispa. The sequence goes on from OY987244.1 coordinate 31,365,432, forward strand.
TTGTTGACATTTAGTGTTGGGGTTCGTAATTAGTGTTGACAACACTAAATACCATTATTAGTGTAGTGGAAAGTAACTTAACTCAGCAACCACAGAACCCAATTGTATAGTACCCTCAAGTAATGTTATGTAATCCTTGTTACTACATTCCAAACAAGTTTGAATAACAAAAAATATAAATGGTCTTTTAATCTCATATTGTTGTTATCTGATTCTCATGCCATTCCATTCAACCATACCAAATTTTGATTACTAAAACCCAAAATCCTATTTTTGGTAAATGGTTTTGTGTCAAAATTATGGTTTTACAAGAAAATTGATTAACCCCTGAAGGCCCAAGGAACCCACTTTGGGATTTATGAGAACTTGGGTAGGCTCTATTGACTTCATAATTTGGAAATTTTTCATGAAATTTTTAGGATGGATGCTACTCATCATAATCTACATGTGAAGCTTTGTTTCATGTCATTTGGATAAGTATTGCAAAAGTTAGAAGGTTTTTTCAATTTCAATGTCAAATTGGGCAGCAAAAATTATATTCTGATTTTTTAAATTTTTTTTGAATAAAATTATATAGATTGATACCTACTCAAAAAAAACTGAATCACTCAATTCCAAATAATGAGGTAAGAGTTACAAGGAGTTTTCTTTTGCGGGCAATAAAGGTTGGAAGAGGATAGAAAAAACATATGAAGTTATCTTTTACTCTCAAGTTTGAAAAATTACAAATGAAAATGAAAAATAAAGTTACTAATTTTCTTTCAGAGCATTCTCACCATTGGGATTAATAATTTTCAAATTCTTCCAAAACTTATTAGCATATTAGTTATATCTTTCATTCATCAATACCTTTCACTTTACAATTTTTGTAAAAATGAATCCATATTTTTTTTTGGCTTAAGTTTTATACATATGCTTTCAACTTATTTCCAACATATTGCAAAAATTGCACAAGAAATACAACATATGTGTTTTTTTCTAAAAAGTTTGAAAATCAAAACTTCACCTTTTGGAAGGACTAGAAAAACCTACATTTTGAAGTTTAGGCACATTGATCTTGCAATTGGTGGGGACATTCATTTTGAAATTTTGGGACAATATACTTGTGCAAGTCAACCAAAGAATCCTACGGTTGGATTCGTTAAAAAATAAGTTTCAATGAAGATTTTGACCCTGGTTTGGGGACTAGTATTTTGAAGCAGTTTTAGGCCTCTAAACACAAAAGAATTTTAGGGATTAATAAATAGTGGTGATGAATTTTTGAGATTTGATTGCATGGATATGTAGGAAAAAAATTCTAATGGAATATGTACTTTTGTTTGCTCAAGGGGCAACTTGGGCAAAAAAATTTACACTACAACTGAAATTTTGGGATCTTGCCAAAAGGTTGAGGTGCAAAGAATCTTCCTTGTCAAATCTAACTCATCCTCATTCCATGAAGGCAATTGTGCTTATTGCCATTTACTTCCCTTTTGTTAGAAGTAGCCCTATATAATCAAGATTGTCAAAGCCACAATTTTTGGTCAATTTCCTTCACTTTTTTCCTTCCTCTAAAGCTAGCTAAAATCCAAAATTCCACCATTCACATTTTGAAAAGATTATTACATGTGGAAGCTAAAATTTGTTAAAAATTTGAATTTGTATGAGAAGCTTCTTGAAGCTAGGTTTGTATTCTAATTTTTTAGTATTATGAGAAGTTTCTTGAAGCTAATTTTGTATTCTAAATGTTTAGTATGTGTTTCCCAATTCAAAAAGTTATGAACTTTTTTGAGCATATGACCAACTCTACTATGAGAGTCAATGTCAAAGTATAATAAAAATAGTGGAATCTGTTGGTGCAGAAGCCTCCCTCAATTAGAGTTTCCTTGAATTTGAATGCCCCCCAAAAAACTATTTCTCACTTCAAATCTTACAATTAATCTCACAACCTGTATGATAAATGTTCTTCATCTTTACTACAACATAATGAAGTAGTTTAATACTAGATCCTATGGTAAATTGCATGGAGATTTCATTTTCAATTTCTTTTTGCCTTTGCTATCAAAACAACTCATTTGAGTGTTTTTTGGTGAAACACAGCCACAGGGCTTTAGGAGTTAATTTGGGAAAACATTTTCCCAAAACAGATTTTGGGATACTAAATTTTACATTTGTGAGGATATTCTCTTGATTTGAAGTGAGTTTCTGATAATTCCTTCAAAGTATTTCATTATTGATATAAAGTCTTGAAGAAACCATCATAACACTCAATTTAAATCACCTGAAAACTATTAAAAATAAAAAAGTCAAAAGCCCCAAAATTGGAGGTTTTCCTATATTAACAAATATCATGTTATTGGCAAAAATTCTCCTAAATCATTCCTCAAGCTCTTCCTGGTGACCATAACATTAGTATATTTTTATGAAACAATGTATGACTAAATAGCCAAATCTCTCTACAAGTAAGCACCATGTTTGCCACATTCTGGATGCAATATACTAATAATAGTATTTGTATGAGGGTGGTTGCAAGAATGATCTGCTAATTTTGTCTCAAACACCCTTAAAACTAGTAGTATTAGGTAGTAATATGAGCTTTTGAAATATATATATTTTAAATAAAATAAATTATAGACAATCTGTAAAGCACTTAAAGTAGCATATTTGTGAAAATTCAAATCTAGAAAAAATTTATCCTAGAAGTTATGCACAAAAATAGAGGGACATAAATTATCATCAAAAAGACAATTTCTTTTTTTTTCTTTTTAGAAAATAGTAAAATAATTCAATAAAATAAAATAAAAAATGATCATTTCTCATCTCTCTCATAAGCTTGAACTAGTGCAAGTGCTTTTTGGAGGAAGATTTTTGTCTTTCACCAATGGAGGGAGAAAGGATGCCCACTTTGAGACAATGTGCAAGGCAAAAAAATTTGAGTTTAGTAAAACGGGTCAATAATTCTATGTAATGATGCCTCCTAAACCACTTCCCTTATTTGTGGCTTTGGATTTGCTTTTTTGGACCCAAAATAATATTGAAAACCACCAAAACCACAAAGGTAGATATGCAATTGGGGTCCACTTAAAAATAGTAAAATAATTTAAAAAAAAACCAAAAAAATTAATGAATGTCAATAACTTTTAGGTTCACCTTACTCTAAAATTTCAGATCAAAATGACTAAAATCACAAAAAATAGGACCCAAAAACCACCCACAAAAGGTAAAGGAGACAGAAAGTAAGACATGCATTCTTGCAATCATTCATAAATGAATGTGCACAAAATGTTAAAACTATCCAATTCTATCCAAATTTTCCTTACTTGCTTGCATTGCGGATTGCGCGTCAGTATCCAACAAGAGTACCAAAAACAAACTCTGCCATGGAGATTCAAACTCCGGCCGTTGTGTGGGATGAAAAATTCCAAGGGTGTGGGCAAGGAGACGGAAGGAAAGTCGTAGAGCGTCGCACTTCCCAAGGGAACCTCTGCAGTTGCCTAAAGAACATCACGGGGATTTGTATAAGCTCAAGCAAGCCTGCTCGCTGCCAGGCCCCATGGAAATGCCTGCTCCAAGATTCCATAAAATGGTCGTAGTGATCACGTGCAGACACTTGCTCATCCAGGGTCTCGTAAAACGGCAACCATGACCTTTGAAAGTCGTGAAATTGGGAGAGGTATTCGCCGTGGTGGACAAGTACGTCGGAGACAAAAGTCACATGGTTGAACCTTGCTGGTCCTAGGTTTGCATGATGTACTGGGTATGTTGTATTAAAAGTATTGACAAATTCATTAGAGGCTTCAGATATCTAGTGCATGGACGTCTGCAGATGCGATTTAAGAATCTCTTTGAAAACCATTTTTGCTTGGAACCTTAAAACTGCAGTGTCTATCATCTGACTGCGCAAAGCATCCCATCTTGCCATCAAGTCATCCATCCAACGGACACTCAGAGTCGTCAGGGTTGTTGTCATCAGGGTTGCTGTGGTTTCTATGGTAGCCCCAGCTCTATAACGGGGTTGGACGCCATCGCAACTACTACTGGATCCTCATGACTGGTATCCATACACGGTAATGATGGTGTCCTTTGCCAACACGAACTTGCACACGGGGCAGGGCTTGGCATGACCATGTAGCAATTGGTGGAGGCAAGACCAGCAGAAGAGGTGTCGGCAGTAGGTAACAACAGTACTCCGAGGCTGCTTTGTGCAAATGCTGCATCTAAACACATCCACCTTGTCGTTGCCTCCTGGGCTTGCAACGAGTACAGTAGCATCCTTGTGGAAGTCCATTGCAAGCATTGACGTGGAGGTCTTGGTGGAGGTGCTGCCCTTTTCCATGATTGCCAATCCTGCACAGCACAATCCAAGGGTGGTAGGGAACTTTTTAGAGAACTAGGGCAAAATGGAGCTGAATTCTACAATTTGATAATTTATTATAAGTTTAGGGAATTACTATAGGGACATCCTAAATTGCTAACGAGACACCCCCTCTAAGCATGAAAATGTGATTTTTAATGTTGATTTTGCTGATTTTTTTATTTGGATCAAAAGATTTTCTTCACCTTTATCATTCTAAGGTTATACTGAGAAAAAAAAAAGAAAAGAAAAGGTGTGCTTAAATTTCAAATTAAAAATATAAGACTTTTGAATTACATAAAGCAAAAAGATATCAAAAAATAGTATTGGTGGATTTGGTGCAATAAATATTTCTTTCTTTTTTGTATTTGTCATGATTTATTTCAAGGAGGTGATAATGTTGTGATTAAATGAATGATGGACCACTTAATAAATCACAAATAGCACTAAATTATCAAACTTCATACTCACAAGGGGTGTTTTGTTAGCAATTTAGGTGTCGCTATAGTATTCCCTAAGTTTATAATATAACAAAGATTTTACAATGAAGACCTAGGACTAAGATTTTCAAAAAAAATTGTTACCTTCATTAGGATTGTACTTGGTGTCAACAATTGAGCATCCTAAGTCATGAATGAATGACAAAGGTAATAATGAAGTTTAGACCCTTGGCAATAAGAATCTTAGATCATGAACAATTGAGGTAATAATAGTGTTGCTTTGTCTCACCATTAAGATTGTTAAGAACAAAAAACTTATTAGGAATAGAAAATACAACAAAGATACAAAGGGACATATAACCAAATTATGCAAGAAGAAAAGAATAAGAGAGATAGAAATATATTGATCTTATTCCAAGTAGGTTTTCACGTACCTATAGACTAAGGAGAGAGAACATAAAGTAAAAGTCTTTCTCTACAATTGGTCTATGGGATTCTTATACTAAGGTAAACTCTAGTGGAACTCTAGTTAACTATGTGTGGAGCCTATGAATATAATACTTATCTTAATAGGGATGATGAGAAGTTTTTTTCTTAGAAGAGTATGAACAATGGTGACTCCATTTAGCATAAGTTAAGTTTTATTAAAAAATATCCATTTAGCATAGATCAAGATTCACATATAAAAAATTATTTAGGATCCATTTCACATAGATTGAAAACCCATTTAGCATAAGTTAAAGTTTATATAAAAAAATTCCATTTAACATCCACTTAGCATAGGTTAAAACTTCTATTTATAAAAAATTCATTTATAAGTTTTGCATTTGTACTTTTGTCCAAATTGTATACTTTGGCCAAATTTATACTCTACTCTATTTTTGATTTTTTTTACTTTGATTAAACTTGCACTCCACTCTATTTCTAGGTGGAAATCAAACTAAAAATGGATTCATCAAACCAACAAACACACAAACATCATTCTTTTGTATAAAATAAACTAGATTGTCACCCCATTTAGCCAAGCTAAATGAACAATGGTGACTTCATTTGGCGTATCACATGTTAAGATTTTCATTTAACATAAGTTAAGATCTAATTGAAAAAAAATCCATTTAGCATAAGTTAGGGCTTACAAAAAAAATCCATTTAACATCCATATAGCTTAGGCTAGGATTTGTATTATTAAAAAATATTTATAACTTTTGCACTTTTACTTTTGTCTAAATTTTGCTTTGGTTAAACTTATGCTTTACTTTTTTTTCATTTTTTCATTTTTTTGGACTAAACTTGCACTCTATTTTTAAGCCATGAAAATTTCCCATCATATAAATGTCACATTTAACTAAAAATGAACTAACCATGTAAAGAAGAACTTTTTAATGTCCATAGACCCTGGAGATTCCTGGATCCATTTTTTCAAAGCTGTGCATGTATGTGGACATTTCTTGCAATGCCTTATAAGCGTTTTTTTTTATTGATGCTTTTCTAAATTAGTATAATCCAATGCTTTGCAAACCAAAACAGGTTTTGAATTATAGACTTTTAGATAATCCATATTGTAGTTAAACACAACATACCACGCTGTACATAAATATGTATATTGTCATAATTACATTTTCCATTCTAAACTCCTTTCCACCTCCTAAAATTGTAGTAAGTTAGAATTTCACTCTTTTTGCCAGTTTCACCATTTTAACAAACTTGTTATTTACTGTATGTTACGCAAGCGGAGGTAGAGGCAAAAAGGATTGGCATGGGAGTAAGGTAAGAGGTTCAAATGGTAAGAGGTTCAAATTCCGTTAGGGCAGTAATATCACTCACCTTCCCAAATAAATTTCATGGGTACATGTCTTATTTATAATCTTTCAAAAATGTACAGTGGGCGTACATTTGAGGAAGTGATTCATTTTAGAGCCCTATGACCTTTCCACTTCAAAATTTCATAATTAATTCCATAGAGCTCCAAAAAATATGAAAAAATTTGGGTTAGATGCCAATTCCTCTTGTCATTCAAGGAAAATTTACTAAAAAATATATCAAGAAGTTCCACCTCCCCAAAACACAGTTTTAGCTCTTAGATGGTCAGTTTACAAGCGTCTTACCTTAATTGCAAAAGAGCAAAAGACATTCGATGCTCTCTCTAAATTGTAATCATTTCCAACCAGTGTTTTTTTAACTAACACATTTTTTGCCAAACCTGTCAGTTCAACTAGTAACTTCTCTTCCCTCTAAAAATCGTCTTGTGATAAGTGGACACAAAGTCATGCTTCGCCCTCTGTGTCAGTTAAAAGAAATCCTGCTTCCAACTAGAATTTATAACTCAATCTGAATTTTTGTCACGAGTTCTAAGTCAAGTTGTAGATACTAGAATGCACAAATAATACTAAGACATGTCACCAGATTATTCTTCTCTTCTTCGTAACAAAACCTGACAGCTTCTGTGATGGTATAATTGCTTAGGATATTGGAGCTCAATATATCAAAGTTTAGAGTTATTGTTAACAAGGTTGAAGTCAATGAATACTGAGACTGAGAGGTTGTACGTGGATTCATGAATAATAAGGTAGGAGCACCCATAAGCGTCAATCTAAGGGTTTTCTGGTAGGGAAATCAATTGATGAACTTTGAAAATAATATTGTCAAGTTAGGAAGAGGAAACCAAAAATATTGGCAGTAATTTCAAAGTTTCAATTATAAGCATTTGTCTGCAAAGATTTTTCAAAGTCCAAAATCGATAAAATTGTAAAGCCGTGTGTAAGAGATGCTAAAAACAATGGTTATTGGTTCTTAAATAGTGAGATGGGACACTCAAAATTATCATGTTAGTTACCCAAAACCACCACTTTATTACCCATAACCATCACTTCATCACCCATAACTATCACTCCAAAGCACAAAATTATTTGTTTTTCCATTTATTAGTCCCTACCACTGTCAATGACACCCATAAGGACACGACGCCTATGGGTACTGCTACCTTAATCATGTTTCTTTGTAAGTGGGATCAAATATAGCCGCCCAATTCTAAGCCCACCATTCTAATCACGATGGATCTTTGTCTCCCCTATCCTTACACACCGGAAAATGTCCAATTATGTGCTTTGGCTGTGGCTTAGTCAGTTGTCACTATACAGACTGCTCAAGTTAACCATAAGGTAAGAGGCTCATAAACCGACCATCTAAGAGCTGAAACTGAATTTTGGGGAGGTGGAACTTCTTGATATATTTTTCAGTAAATTTCACTTGAAAGAGAAGAGGAATTGGCATCTAACCCAAGTTTTTTCATACTTTTTTACTGCTCTATGAAATTAGTTATGAAATTTTGAAATGAAAAGGTCATAGGGCTCTAAAACCGTCCACCTCCTCAAATGTATACCTGATGTACATTATTGAAAAGCTATGATAAAAACAGGTATTGGTAGAGTTCATTTGGGGAGATGAGCGATTTTAATGCCCTAACGGAGTTTGAGCCTCCTACCTTAAAAGTGTAAGTTTCACAATTCCTTGCTTGTTTGTATGAACCAGAGTTGATAGCCACATCAGACTATCTAGTTTCAAGTTTACAAAATCTACACTAAATATAGCATTTAGGCTATGTACATTATAGTCAATTAAATGTCAAAAATTGAATAAGCTACATGATAAAGTAAATAACACTGTAGGTATCATAACATAACCACTAGGTTTCATCATTTGAGTAGCTCTAATCTGCGTATTGTAAGTGGGAAACTTTGCTGTGGTTGCTTCTAAGAAACTTGCTGATAAGTATGGTACTCTCAACTGCAAAATATGTCGATCATTTCTCTGATCACTTTGATTGGAGCTCCAAATCAAATTGGAAGAGTTGCTTGCAGCTCAACAAAGAAGATCATAGGGTTAGTCCAGATAAGATTTATTTTTATCCCTTTTTTGCTAGAGATATGATAAAGGTGCATTTTAAACATGGCCCTTGCACTTCAAGCATGTCCTATAAATAGTCATTTGACCATTCACCAAAGGGAGTATAGGATAAAGCTCACTAAACTTGGGATGAATAGTATTTTAAATGGACATTGCTTTAACACTCTAGGATGGAGTGTCATGAGAGAACTTTGAGGGCCTTACCCCATGAGCGCCTAGAGTTTTTTCACCAAAATGAGGGTTTTTGGAAACCTACAACTTTGATATATCATATCTCAGTCAATTGGATGATTTACAAAAAGTGACCAATGAAAACAATAGAACACCTACTTGGAAAAGGGCTTGCAAATTTTGGGAACATTTGATTGTGGGAGATGAGAGATTATAACATTTGATCAAACAACACGTGATGGCAAAATCTCATTTTTTGGCAGGCAATTGCTATTTGTTGATTTTTACAAAATTCTATAAGCCTTTGATTCATCTCAAATTTTGTGGGTAGCAAGATTAGATGTGAATGCACACACTTGCAAATTATCAAAGATTTTACTTCTTTGGATGCTAAGTTTGAGGGTTTCAAATTGCAATGGCATTGAAAATGATATCCATCAGAGTTGGTGAGAATTACCTTGAAAAGGGTCTAAAACATGTTTGAGCCCTTGCCAGTGAATTCCTTGTTACCACTAAATACTTTGCAAGGAAGTTTGCAAGGGATATTGATTGATTGGAGCGTGTAAGATGATCCTTGCCAACTTGCCACGTATGGTGTTCCATGCAATCATTACTCCCTAGCAACTTGTACAACATTTGACTTGACTTGCCATTACTTCACTTGCAAGGACCACTTGATTACCTTGCTAATTGTAGTTTAGTACAAAATCAAAAAGTAAGATCTGGTCCCCCCAAGAGCCTAGTGAAATCCTAATTGACAGGATCCTCCCTGTGGGGTGCTCAGGGGTTAACCCCTAAAGGACCAAGAAGCCCACTCTGGGCTTTTGGGATATTTGGGCAAGCATTTCCCAAGTAAATACATAAGATAAGATTGTGAAAATAAGGGTGTATGTGCTCATATTAAAAAGCTTGCATACCTCCAAAAAAAAGGTGAAATTGAATTATTTTTTAGTGAGATAGGGTACCACATGTGATTTGGATGTCAACAAGGGCATCTTCAAAAAAATCAAAACAAAGGGATTGAGGAAGGGTGTTACCCAAATAGTGTTCAAAATCACTTTACAATGGCTTGGTCAATGGGCAAAATTTGCACTCAACTCTCCTTGACTATGTAATAACTTATGCTTTACTATTCATTTTTAGAGAAAATTACTTTGGCAAGTACTCCACATGGTGTTCTATGTTCACACCGTACATATTTTGTAATTGAGATTTATTTTTATAAGAATCTCTTTGGTGAAGTTTTCTTAGTGTAATGACAATTTGAACAAAGGAATTCTTGCTTCCAATTTTTTTCCATTGTGTTTTAAGCATTGGATGATCATGAAATTTTTGAGGCATATAACCAACTTCATGCTCTTCTAGAAAGTTAAGTTGCACAAGAAAATCATAAAGTGGAAGATATCATTTTGAATGATCAAATTTTTTTTTAACTCCTTAGAGAAGTTTCAAAAAAAGTTTTGCCCCTACAGTGATTGTTACAATCTAATGAAGTATGCCCTCACAAATTTGGATTTTTGAGAGGATGTACATAACAAGTGACAAAATAGATCTTACGGTTAATTTATTGAAAAAAATTCAAACTTTTGATTTACTAATCATTTATTGAGAGAGGTCTAGTTTGAGCCATTTGGCCATGTAAACAAGGAAAGAATTTTAGGGTTTAAAGCACTTATGAAGTGTTTCAAATCCTGCAAGGACAACTTAAGGTAGGAACACCCATAAGCGTTAGTGTCCCCATAACTATCACTTCTAAAATCTTGGAAAATCTGTAGAAGTAAATAGATGCAATTACAAGGATGTACAATATGTGAACATGAAACCATAGTGTTAATTATGGGTACAATGATAGTTTGCTCTTTTAAAAATTCACAACTCATTCTCACATTATCCAAATAATACATTTAAAAGTGCAAACTCATAATTTTTCTGTTGCTTATAGGATCTTATAATTTGCTGGATGTTTATTAATAGTCATCATGTTCAAAACCCCTAAAGTAATGCTTATGGGTGTTCCTATTACACCCTTGCTCTTATGGCTATTATGAAGGTCAAGTCCAATATGAAATTGAATTTAAAGGGCTCAAGTTTGAATTGTATCCAAATATAAAGTCCGTTTGATTGATAGCTCAATTTCAAACTAACAAATTGTGCTCATGTTCTTGGTTTGGATTAATCTATTGGAACGGTCTAGCTTTCTTTACTTCGATTGGCTTTGGTGTCAAAAAAGAATGTCACATGAGCAACCATGACATCAATAAAACCAATTGCGCCTAGTATTGAACTTTGTATCTTTGATTGAAAATCCAATTAAAAGATTTAAGCAATTCCATTGGTCAATCTTGGTCTACTTGAATTAGGCCAGTAATCAAGTCCTAATATTAAGTGGCTACAACAGTTATATGTTAGGGCCAAGCTTAATTTGGATTAGGTTCAATTCACGATCCATTGAACCATTAACTATGCTTTCAATTAGGAAAGATTTACAAATATTGAGCCAAAGTTTGATATTGGGTTAAAACAAGGCTTTAGAATAAAGCCTAGACGGATTGATTGATGGCCTAGTTTCAAAATTTGCAAATTGTGGTCAAGTTCCTTAGTTGAATCTCCAATTTTAGGAGCCCGTATCATTTTGGGTTGGTCCCAAAAAAATTTGCCACATAAGTGGCCCTGTCTTCAACAAAATCAATTGAAGCTTAATATAAAACCTTAGGGTCCAACTAATGGCTAATCTAGAATTTAAACAATCTTAGTGGTTCACCTCAATGAATTTTGAATATGGCTAATCTAGAATTTAAACAATCTTAGTGGTTCACCTCAATGAATTTTGAATATGGCTAATCTAGAATTTAAACAATCTTAGTGGTTCACCTCAATGAATTTTGAATTAGACCAATAATCAAGCCTTATAAACAGTGGCTCTAAAAATGCCTAGTAACAAACTTAATCTTCATTCTTTGAGAACCACACACTCAAATTCTGAAAGATGAATAAAGATAAACAAGTCCCAAGCATACAAAGGTTCGGTTTTTTCATTCATGCATGTATTAGTGCATTCTTCTTTTAGTTTTAACATTTATATGATGAAAATTTCTAATATGCTATTTTATTTCATAATATAATTCAAAACTAAAACTTATTTTTTCTTGAAAATCCAGGTTGAAGGGCCTCCAAAGATGATTTGAAATATAGGTACAGTTTAAAAAACATACAACTATCACCACAATTTTAACTATATATTGCACTTGTGGGTACAACATGTTTTTAAGCATTTCATTCTTGCAATTGGTAATACAAAGCAACTGCAATGAAATAGAAAAACTGAATTAGTTCTTCAAAAAAAAGGTTTTTTATTAGTTGTTTAATACATGATTTGTTCACAATTGTTTTGAAAAAGAATGAGTGTATTCCCTTTGAGCTATGAACTAGAATGAAATATTAAGGGCATTGATTTAGCAACACTATCAATAGATTAATTTGTCTATGATGTTTAATCAATTAGGATAGTACATGAATTTTCAGTACATCTTGAACCTAGTAGAATGGGTTACTTACAAAACTACTTTGACAAAAGGATATACATTGTTTTTGTTATAAAAAAATGCATTGTAAAGTAATTATTATCACACTTAAAGTGGAGCAACAACCACTTGAATCATCACATTGCATATGTTATACATAAATTTATCAATTTGCTTCATCACAAGCACGTCACATATTTATTTCGCTCATGCTGCTTGTCAAATGGAGTTATTTTTATAATGAATTAATTAATTTAATGTAAGTTTTCAAATAAACCGTGCAAATTCTATAAATCTCATTTTCCCTACAAATGTTAGTTATTTGAGATACCTGATTTGTAATTTAGAGTTTTTTTTAAGACTCATTAGTTGTGTTACGTTCCAAGTCCATTAAAGGTTGCAAAGATGTATGGTTATTGATTTCAAATTTGCTATACACATACTTTAATGCTTAGATTCACTACAAAATATAAGTAAATTTAAGGCACTATATCAGTTTACATGTAAATAATCAAATGATTATACAAGAACTATTTTTTATATCTTAGAAATTTTAACCAATAAATTGTGATTTGCTCATTGGTGGAGAATATGAAGCGTTTGGAATAAGTATAAGACAACAACCGTTGGCATTTACATTATAGAACCTCTTGGTTTTCAATTTCAAGGTTTTCAAAACAATGGCAATATTAGGGCAAAAGCTTTACAAAGAAAAATTTAACAAGCAAGATGAAGACGAGGATAATTTGTTGTCTATTCCCCTTTTTATTTCAATAATTAACTTTGCTTTTGAAAGCTTCATGTTTCCATTCAATACCCTTTGGCAACTATTCAAACTCACTAAATGAAATATAAATGAAACACAATGTTTCTTTACAAAAGAAAAGTAAAGGCGGAGTAGACAAGTTTTTCAAAATACTAATAATTCAAGATGATCAACTCACTTTCATGGATTAAAATAAAACTCCTTAAATTGGTGAATATAACTTAGTAAACAGTGCTTTAAACATGTATAGATTTTAATACAACACCCTAGTATTTAAACTGTGTTTTGAACATATAGAATTTCATATAAAACTGAACTGTTTTTACGTCAACAATCATTTGGAGAATAGAGTAAATGTAACAATTTGAGGATATGAAAATTCAAAAAAACTTAGTGCAATGGGAAACAACAAAATTTACTAAGACTACTAACAGTTTTGCAAAAAATTTAACAAAGCGATAACAAAATCATGAACTAAAATTAGGAACAAAAAATTTAACAAAGCGATAACAAAATCATGAACTAAAATTAGGAACTAGTTAATCTATCATCGACATTTTATTTATATAGCAATATTTTACAATTCTTGAAAAACAATTATTAGCGAATTCCTGTTATACAAACGTTATTTTCTTTAAAATATAAAACATTATCTACAAAAAATCATCACTGTTTCTTCCAAAATTATCAACACGCTCTATTTCAAACCCTATCACTATTTTGCAATAAGAAGTCAAAAACATAAAACAACCTATACTTTAAAAGTCAAAAAATTGAAAGTAAAAAATTCAAAACTAAACCCTTAAAAAAAAACCAACCGTGCTATGGAAGAAAACAATGTTTTCATAAATCTATACTAGAAATAATGTAATGTCTTGCCTTTCATCTTTAGGTATTGCAAACTCTTTAAAAACAAACCCATTCAAAGGTGAAGTATTTTTAAATTGTGTTTCATGTAACGGTCCAATCACAAAACATGACACAGTTTGCCCTCATTGTTACCTCCAAACAAGTAAACACAAACTTGACCAAAAATGTGAGAAACAATTTGCTCAAATGAGTTACCGTCAACGAGGAAGTCAATACTTAGATTATCTAACCTCCGCCTTAGACAATTCTTGTGATTGTTGTGTTAGAAACCAAGGTAACTTCAGTAGTAATTCATGTTCACCTGGAACCAGTTCTAAAAGTGATTCCGAAAGCGAAACTCCATTTTACAAACCTAGAAAGAAACCTAATAATTTTCCTAAAGACCCTTATGATGCATTGGAGAAAAACTTTGACGAATGGTATGAGTATTGGACGAAGCATGAAGGGTACACTCCAACTTCAGACTTAATAGAAAATGAAGAAAGTGTAGCTATTGTTTGTGGGAAGGTTAATGGAGTGCAAACTACCATGTTGTTGGATACTGGGTCTTCAATCTCTGCAATAACTGAGAGCTTTGCACAACAGTTGCATTTAGAAACTTGGTATACTGATGATGTTTTGGTAGTGACTTTAGCCAATACCCATGTAGAAAGATATCCTGAGCGTATGTGTATAGTTACCTTTGAAATTGGTGATTTGCAAATCTCTGAAGAGCTGAATGTACTTCCGGGACAAATCTATAATATCACCCTCGGCAAAAACTGGTTGAAATCACACATGGCCATTTGTGACTATGGGTTAGATATTTTGAGATTACCTGGATCTAGACCTATAAGGATGGGTATTCCTGCACCAATACCACCTTTTAAAAGTGCTTTGAAATCTAGAAATAAAAAGCCTAAGAAACAATTGTCACAACGTGTGCAAGCAAATGCTTATCCCAGCCTTAGAACCTTGCTCTTTTTAGGAGGGTGGTTGCCTCCTTGTCTTCAATCAAGATAATATTTTTGGCCTCTTCTTTGTTCATTTTACACATTGAAATTTAGTAAAGCTTTTTATGGAAAATCGAGTGTGAGTGATTTGTTTAGTTTAAGAGGGCAGTTCACACTATGTCCCATGTTTCATCATTGTAAGTCCTACCTCAATGCAACATCCCTACTTAGTTGAGTTATTAAGGATAAAAAAGAGTGTTAAGGAAAGTCTTGAATATTTTATGCAAAAATATTGGTGATACTTGGACAAAAAATTGGATTTAGCAAAATAGTTGATCCAAACTTGGAGTGAAGTCCCACCTTCTTTGGTGCCAAAATTCCCCAAAAGAGCTTCCTTGTAAGTAAGCAAGACATGGGATTTGGGACGTATTGTGAATCCCAAATCCCAAACGTTGATTCTACACCAATGAGATTCTTAGATTTTAATTGAATGTGGGAAGTAATGTGAACCGCCCCTAACAAAAATAAATAACAGTACGATTATTCAATGCATTAAATTGGTTATGCAATGAAATGGGATGTGATAGATTTAGAAACCTTACAATCAAATCTTGCTTAAATAACAACAGCTTTTTGTGTATTAAACGTTTTATTTTTGTACTCGATTATAGCGTTTGCCTAGTTGAAACACATGCCTCAGTTTTTGTGATTTAGTATCACACTTTGAGCAAAAATAAATATGCATGTCATAATACATAGTTGTATGATGAAATTGCAAATTTAGCATTGCATGCAAACGTGTTATTGATAAAAGAACACCTTATTAGGTAAATTGGGAAAAATAGAACATTATGGGATTTCCACTATTTTTGTCATTATGTATAATTTAACACATTACTAAAAAATAAGTGTGCATTTTTTTGTACAATAGTGAAGTCTCAATGATTGCCTCCAAGAATTTCAAATAATTACAACTTTGAGTTATAGCTATGCTTACATTTATTGTATGTAAGATTAAGGTGGAGTACAAAATGGTCCCTTGATTTTTCCCCATTTACCTAATATGGTGTTAAATACATTGGTTACACAAATTAGGAAGGTACATTAGGATTCTTTCTAAATTTGTTAAAATACATCTTTATGGTTGTGTATAATTTCTTGTGTTGTAACAAATTTTAATATTAGAATCAATTTTTTTCATAATTTGTATTTATTTCTTAAGATTTGATGGAAGTTGTGAAATTAATCAACGTAAGATTATAATCATATCAGTATTCACAAATTAATCTTTAACATCACATTTTGAGAGTTTTTTACTTTTCGTTGACGAATATCAGTAACTCCACGAGCTATAACATCAAATTTATCATTTCATAATTTTGATGTCCATCGTGGTATTTCTTTTGAAATTTCTTGAAGTCGGAATTTTTTATGAAAATAAAATGTTTTTTTAATAATTTTTTTTTATTTAATTGATTAAAATTATTAAAATTATTTAACCAGATATTTTTCCAGGAGCGGTCTAGTACTTGCCATTTTTCTCGCTCTAGCTGTTTAAAATACAAAGCTCTTTGTCGAGCAGATAAATTTAAAACAAGTTCCCAATTAAAAGATGATATTTTATTTAATTTTTTATTTAAAAAATAAGTAAGTTTTGACAATTATTGCTTCAATTAGAATATCTAAAAAAAACCAAAATAATCTCATGTTTTGACAACCATTGCACAACCATTGCACACTACATTTAGAAGAATTGCATGACATCCTTGCAATTCTTAAACATACATTCAAAAATCTAAACAATCATATCTATATTATAAAGGTTAATGTGTCTGTCTCATCATGATATATGTGTCTCATGATATAATGGCGTGTCATGCCATAAATTCTCTATTAACACCACAAGTTCTAATATAATAGAGAGGGGAGAAAAGAGAGGAAAAAGAACGCAAAGGGTGAAACATCACAAAATGAGAGGAAAAGGCACCCAAAGTGAGGATGAAAAGTCATTAAATTTTAAGAAATTCATTTGGAAGTGTGAAAAGTCATTAATTTTTTTCAAATTTGATATTTTGAAGCATTGTAAGTTTGTTCATTTTTTATAAATATTGATAGTCATGTATGACTATTTTTAAATTTTCAAGATTTTGCATTCAATTCAACAATTATTTTAAAAAAATCCAATGGCATTTTCATCTATAAGAGTTTTAATTCACGGTGGTTAAATCCTTCAGTACAAGGACACATTCACCAAGAATGTTGTATATACAAAAATCCTTCTAACTCACAAATTTTGCCTACATTTCAATTCTACATTTCAAATGGACTCCGTGCTTTGCACGACCAAGGCACACTTGTAATTTCTAAGGCGTCCCCAAAATATCCACAATACCAAACAAAATAATAAAAAAAGCTGCTATTTGCAATACTTTAGCACACTCTTATACATTTATAAATTTTCAACAAGTTTTTCTATCTTTTCTTTCTACAGTCTTCAAATTAAGCTTTTCACAAACTGCCTTCTTTTCATTTCCTACTAAAATATGGCTTATTTATTTATTGACAGCTAGTATCCCCCTTTGGTGTGATTGGTATGATTGGTGTGATTGTAACCTTAGGGATTAATTGCGCTCTTAACCACACTATGAACCACGCTCTTAACCATACTACGAACCGGGCCCTTAACTATGCTCTTAACCACACTCTTAACCACACTCTAAGTCAGTGTTTTTGTTTGAGGCGACAAATTGCCAGAAAGCAATTTTTTTGGGGAGCCTAAAATTAGCACTAGAGCTAGTGAACATTGAGTGTGATTTGCCAAAGTTCACCAATGAAGGAACTGCTTTTGTCCCCCTTTTCCCACATGTCACACCACAATCATTTACTTTAGGTATCTTTTTGCACTAAAAAGCTAGGGATTACTTGTGACTTCATCAAAAAATAAACGAAAAAAGCGAGATTTACACTCAAGAAAATGGCAATTGCCAAACTAGCTCCAAACACAAAATTCCAATTTAAATACTGCTCTAAGGGGCGGTTCAAAGGGGCGGTTCAGACTACGTCCCACGTCCTTTGAGCAAGTCCCACCGGAGTGCAAAATCCCATCTTTCTGGGCTACAGAAGATGGGAAAAGATGGGACCTGGGCTAAAAGATGGGTCTACCAAAATGCTAGATTCAATCTTGGAATGAAGTCCCACTTTTTTTGGCACCAAAACTTGAAAAAGTGCTGCCATATAGGCTCCATGTAAGCAAGTGGGATATGGGACTTGAGACATAGTTTGAAACGTGAAGTCCCATCTTTTGCCTCTCCGCCAATCAGATTCTCAGATTTCATCAAATTTCAGTGGGACTTGGGACTTGGGACGTAGTCTGAACCGCCTCTAGAAGTAGGAAACACGAACTAGTACGAACATCATCCAAAATAGATGAATGAACAATCAGAGCATATTCCCACGAGACTCTTCGCAACGATGACACGCTGGCTGGATCGCAACAGACGCTCACGCACGCAAGCAAGCTGCTCTGCTGCTCTGACACGAGCGAACCCACTTCCCCTTCTTCTTCTCGTACTTCGCAATCGAGCGCATTTCAGATCCCCTCCCCTGTGACGCTTTCCTTTTCTCTCCCAACAGGTACTTACGCATCCACAGATCTCCAGTGCCATTTCAACCGTCTTTCTGCACTGCTCTTCGTCGTGTTGTTGCGCTACTATTTCATTTGTGTTTTGCAAGGTTTTTGGAAGGCGGGAATGGATGGATGGATGGATATGTCATGCACACACATTGCGTGTTCCTTTCTTTGAAGAATCTGGGAGATTGCTGGTGTGATCATGCCTCTTAGACAGGGCGGGGGGATGTTCACAAGCTGAGATTTTGGAGTGATAACGATGTTAGTGGCTTTTTTGTCATTAACTTACTGTAGCTACACTAGGTTTTTTTGGAAAATGTCGGTGTGCGAGGGGAGGTGCGAATTTCAGAAATAGTTTAGGTCATTTAATACTATAGATTAGGGTTTCAGTTTCTTAGAAGAGTACAACTGTGAGATAAAGAGAGAGTCAATGCAACTTTGATCAAAGTGCCACATATAGTAGGTTTCCTAAAAGCATCATTATTGAAACCTTGATTAGGTAAAGCTTTTTCTAGGCGGTAATCCACAGATTGATACTCTTTATAAGCTGAAAAAGGCTTTCTGTCTGGAACTGCTCTTTATGACAATGTTTCCAAAAAACTAAACGGTGCATCAGATGCACGTGCTTTTGGTTATACTCTCTTTCGAAAGTTATTATAAAAAGTGTATGGTCCAGACATTTCTTTCTCTGAGCCGTTTTGGACACTTCCACTTTATTCTAGAAGATTCGTTCCCGAGATTCTCGTAAGGGATTGTAATTCGACCTTTCCATTGAAGGTAGCGGATCCTTGTTTTGTGGCCGAAGATTTTGATGTTAATGTTATGATCTCGTGGTCGGGCGATGATTCATGCCGAGTATTTGAGGACGTTGAGTGAGTCTGAGATTGTTACGTTGGCTCTTTGTTGGAGATTGAGAAGATATGCTTCTGATGTGCATCTGAGAGTGTTACATTGGCTCTTTGTTGGAGATTGAGAAGGATATGCTTCTGATGTGCATTGACATGATTGATGGCTTTGAATGGATTAATACGCGCAGTGTTAACATTGAAAGGCAGTTTACATGACGGGCACAACAGAGGGTTTGCCTATGGACGTTGCCAAGGACGCACAGTGGCAGCAGCAGCAGCAGCAGCAGCAACAAGAAGGGGAACATCATAAGAAGGAATTGGACCGGAACGAGTCGGTGCGTGCCCGGCTTCTCGGCCTCTCTCAGGTGGACGTGGAGGCAGGAGGGGAGGTGGAGTCGTTGGACACGCCCAATGAATCTCACAAGGAAAGCCCTCCACCAGCTGAGAATCCAGCATCTGACAATGAAGACGAGTTTCGACGCAAGTTGATGTCCATCTCGTATGTGGACGTTCCGATGTCAGCTCAGTAGGTCAACTACGGTGGAGGCTGGCGGAGTTCTCGATGCTGAACATGCCAGTTGCTCTTAACATTCGAGAATGCTTTTGAGTGTGTGTGTGTGTGTAACTATTTAGGTTGAATTGGTAAGATGTTGGAGTGTACGGTGTTTGCAAGTTTATAGTTTCATGCAAAAGTGTGAAACAAAGGCGAGCTCTTATACTTGTAAATTTTGAGAATTAAAGTCAATTCTCTTTAATGAAACGGATGGACACCTCTGTTTCTGGTTTGCCGTGTAACAGAACCTATTGTTCTCCGAGTAACATCAAAAACCTGTCTATCTCTATACACAACCTTAGTGGAGCCTGTATCTGTATTGTTGGCTATCAGTATGTTTATACTTCCTAATCTCGACTTTTGTTAGCGTGATAGTTTCCTCATGAGATCCTTGACTGCGCAGGAATCCACTCAGTGAGCTCGTTTCAAGTAACGTGAAAGTACGCCTTGTTATGAAACAACATCCTCTCCTATGCCGTAACTCTTGTATAAAGGCTCTAATTTCCTTTTACCTAATCGCTCAAACCCTCTTATCATTGTAATCTTTTGAGTTTCGTGAATTTTTAGAGTCTTCATTGAGATTAATGTTTGGTAGCATAAAATTGCCACCTTATTAATGTAACAATATCCATTACCGTGTTTTATTTCTCAAAACGAGGCTTTACTTTCACGTTACTAGGAGAGTAGTGGTCAATGTATACCATCACTGTGATTTTCTGAATTGGACGTACCGAACCTTGGAGGACGGCTGTTGCAGAAGTAGGTTGGGTTTATGCACTGCCGAAGATATCAATAATAGTGAATTCTGAAGCAGGTTAAGACGGGCATGCTCTCAAGTTAAGTACCACTGTTATTTAGTAATTAGCGTTATGGTCTGGACTGTTGAAGACCTCAGCGTCCTCTGTAACAGCATCATCGATGTATCTTTATAGATTTTTCAGAAGGTAAGTTTTCATGTGCTGCTCATCATCTCTCGTTCATTGACCTTGTATGCAATTTAGTGAATTCTTTCTCAGCAACATTGTTGTGAAGGATCAGCCGACGGTTGGAACGCGAGCTACCTTCTCATCATCATCGATGTAGAGAACAACACGGTTAGTTTCTGTTCCGTTTGGTTTACTTCTTCTCAAGGGACCATAATCAACATGCACTCCCGGCATGTCGTTCATGATGGTCCTTATTGCATCCTTATAGTGTACTCCCTTCAGTTCCGGCCATCCAGGATTTATTCCTGTATACAATTTGAATCACCTGGTCATAAATCTTTATGTGCAGGAAGGTGGGATATTTCAAAATAATATGTTTTGAGATTTCTATATAACTGGAAAGCCCTTAACGAGGTACACATCCTTGTATATATTGTAAACAAATCTAAGCGCTCAAACCTATCTATGTAAAGAGTCTTAGTTGCCTATCTGATTACATAGTTGGACTATTTGCCAACTATCAATCTAAACTTCCAATTTCAGTTATGAAGAATTGTAAGATAGAGAATACGTCTAACGTTTGCGTCAGTGTTAACATTTTGATACTTTTGTCATAATGCATTATGGGAATATGTCCAAAGCTGTGGATAGGTCTCTGGGTACACGAACAGATAATTAGCTGATTATGTCAAATGTTTACCATTGCGTATCCATTTCTTATATAATTTTAAAATGGGAGATTGTAAGCTGTTCTTCTACGTGAGTCACAATATTCAACCCCATTTCCCTTCAAATACGAATACCTACAAACATTTGTCCTAAGTTGTGCTTACCTCAATGCTAAGAAGCTTAACCAAGTGTATAAATAGATGGTTTGCTGTTGTTGTTGCTAACATGGGTTATTAGTAAAGGAGACGGGACCAGAACCACACAGTAGTTTGCACTCCCTTGCTACAGCCTCTTCTGACTAATCTTTTTTGTGCTACTCGATTCTAGAATGCTGCAGGAAATTTTGATCTGTTAGACTATCTGCGTATTCAAAGAGTAAGGAGCAGTGATTCCATTGTGATTTCGTAATTAGCTCAAATGGCTTAAAGGGCAAAAAACTCAAATTCAAAAAAATTGGTATGATTTTTGATAAACATATCCTCATTTGTGAACATTGGTGAGGAGACGTACTATTTGGATGCCATCGGCCATGCCTTGGAATTTCGTAAATGATGTCGTCGTGGGTTAGGTAGAGCCACACGTCTGAGTCTTCTTCGTTCTGTGGTACCTTCTGAGGTGATGGTAGAGGCTTTTGGAGAAAGATGGCAAATTCAGGATGGTAATTTGCTCCTAGAGTCTCCAGAAAATTTGCAAAAATGGCAGACATGTTTTTGTTCAGCATCTCCGGCCACTCCGTCCGTTTGTGAACACCTATATCACAAAAAAAATTCTGTGATTAACATATCGTTATAGATTTGTAACTACTTGGGGGTTCCAAACCTATGGGAAAATATAGATATTTTTTTTAGAAATTAGAAAGACTCGCATTTTCTCATAAGAAAGTGCAAGCATGGGCTGCTGTGTGTGAGGAATTGGTGAAAATGACAAGATGCCCATGCAAAGGAAGCTATTTCTCTTGAAACTA
This sequence comes from Ulota crispa, assembly GCA_963920765.1. Taxonomy (NCBI): domain Eukaryota; kingdom Viridiplantae; phylum Streptophyta; class Bryopsida; order Orthotrichales; family Orthotrichaceae; genus Ulota; species Ulota crispa. The sequence goes on from OY987244.1 coordinate 31,387,956, forward strand.
GTGGATGAAATACAAATTTTGTTGAGAAATCTACCAAGTTCTGGAACCCCCTTGTTGTTCCGTTCTTTAATATAGTGGTGATTGGATAAGGTCAACTCTTTCAGGCTAGAAAAAAGTGTTCATCTTATCTAAGCATTGATCATAGACAAACATTTCATTTGCATTGCTTCCCCTAATTGTGGTGGTTGTAACTTTGGAGGTGCTTTCCCACCCATGTTCTTGGGTCACTAACCAAATGCCTTTCTAATCGATGAGTAAAAAGGAAAATTAACTAAAAGCAAATGTTGACCATATGCAAGCACTAATACACACTCGGGCAAAAGGGGAGTAGGGTTGTGATCTTATCCAATTGTTTGTTAGAAAGCTTGACGTTTATCAAGCACCACTATACTTGTATTGTTGGCCAATTATTCATGTTTAAAGATTCAAAGTCAATGCCAAAGAAGATGAAGTATACTCAAGCCTCCATAATGACATGCTTTGTAATTTTATATTCTTTGTGTATTTTGAGAATTTGTCAATGTGTATATATTTGATTAGACGTTGAGCTATTACATTGCAACTTGTGACTTGACTCTTTGTGATTGATTACAAGTGTCCACATCCAAGATCACAAGTGGCCTTGGAGTCCATTCACAATAGAGCATGATAGGTGTGATGGATTTTTTTGCCATTGATCCCAAGTCAATGTTGTCAATACAAAACATTGAGTGTATTTTGGAACCATAGCCTCATAGCCTCTTATCCTATCCTTTGAACCTATGTAGCATTTTTTACTGAAAGCATCAAATTTGAATAGGAAATGCCTTGTATTTCCTATGTGATAGGTTTGTGCTACTAGAATGTGAGAGAGAGCATAACTACAATTAAAATTTCAGCAATTTTTTGTCATTTTGTTTTTTTTTCTAAGGATATGTGTCATATGTAATATGGATTGATACTCATATCAAGAGAAGTGAATTATTATAAGATTACCTGTGATATTCAAATGCATATTATCTCCTTCATGCCTTGCATATGCAAGTTGTAGAAGTACACCAAAAGTAATGCTTGAAATCAACAAAAGTGTATCACGTGTCCTCTTCATTTGGGCTTTTTCTTATCCGATTTGTTTTGACAATAGAGTTTTTCTCTTATGTGCTTTGCTTTGACAATTAACTCCTTTTGTTGACAAAATGAGGATTTGTTCAAGGAGATGGTGTTATGAAGGAAGGTGGCTTTATGTAGATAGCAATTTGTGGTGGAGTCATTGCTAAGGCATATGCTAGTGTTCCATGAAGTGGGTGCATTCTATTGTAGTTATTGTCCTTTGCAAGTGGCCTTTTCTTTGAACCGGCTTAATTGACAAATTTTAACCGTCAAAAGCATGGAAGAATCTTTGATATCCCAATAGGCACAAAAATATCACTAGAACGTAATGTTAAATAGAGTATTTAATTTTTTGGAATTGGAAATATACTTGGTCTCCTTCATTTCTTCTCTTATAGAAATTTTCTAGGCTTGTGGTTATGACCCTCAACTTTTTTATTTTTCATGATCTTTAGACAAGAGGGGAAATTCCCATCACACTCCTAGTGGAATGTTTGAGTTGTTTGAAGGGATATGCAATGAAGGCTTGGTTTGAAGTACTCCAAGTTTTGATGGTCTCTATTCTTAATACAAAGAGGTCCTAAATGCATAGATTGTTCAAAAAATGTTACTACTTTTGGATATGTTTTTTGGACTTTGAAACATCATGAGTAGTTTTGATTTTGATGTTTGCAATATTGAAGGTTGAGTAAAATCATAGTGTCAAGGCAAAATGTAGAAATAGCATTGTTTAAAGAAGTATGTTTCCAAAAGTGAAACAATTATAATAATATAGTTGTGCATATGTACTATGAACTTCAATTTTTCTATAAATTAGAATTCAAATATTTTGTATCCATTACATACAATGAATGTAATGTCATTTTGGAATTGACCATTTGTCATTTGCATTTTGGTAGTTGGATTTTTGTAAGGCTTAACTTACTTCATAACATTATTGACAAAATTCAACACTAGAAGAAACTTAGAATTTTGGTACCAAGTGAAGGCACCAAACCTTAAGTAATGAAGACCACCAACCTTTGGTGCCCATAAATATCCTTTTCTAGTAAGTGGTCACATTAAATGGTTAAATCACGTGCATGACAATTATAAATTACTAATTAGTTTGCACCCCCTTCCTTGCTAAAGTGTTAGCCAATCACATGTTCATTTGCATAGTTCAATAATGTAATGCCCAAAATTGTTCAATTATTTTGGAATGTTCTTGAAGGATGTATGATACCCAAAAAACATATTAAACCAAAATTTGACAAGTTTTAACAACCTTTGAATAGTGTCTATAAGAAATTAAACTATCCCTTTTATAGATTGCATAGGAAAAAACATTCAAACCATGAGATATTGATGGAAAGAATATAACACCTAATCACACAAAATTCAAATATTTGAGAAATATTCAAATTTTTTTTAATTCCTCATTCATATTTCAATATTCAAATATTTGGATCTATATGCCGTATATGATTACTAAAGGACTATTTATGTAATTATGAATTTCCTACATTTTTGAATGTTTAGGGATCCCGTCCTCTTTTACATGTGTATTTTAATTTAGAAGTATCTCCCAACTTTTCTCAAGCAATTTTTTTGCAACTGTTATGATGTTTTGTAAATCAAAGTAATTTTTGGATTCTTACTTATGGAATATGAATAATGTAGAAGAAAATATTATGTACTACTTTTAAACAATGTAATCCATTCACATGTACTCAAAAAAAGTCTTCCAATTAAGTGACAAGTGTCTTTTGTTTCAAAATTTATTATTTTTGAAGCTAAATATATCAATTCTTAAGACTAAATCATTGAAACTTGCAATGGGACCTTTGTACGAAAACTTCAAGTACCTCCTTTAAGATTTGTTTGTCAATGTTTAAAATTTATTCAAACATTCACAAGTAAAAACAACAAAAATCATGCAATATTTGCTCTTTGTAATAATTAATACACCACTGTACAATGCCTTGGATATTCATAGATTAATGCACAACAAATATGAATTGTTTGCTATAGGATAATGTGTGCATTTCTATTTGTGTTCAACATATTTTTATCTTCTTACTATCTAAGTTTCAAAAAAAGATACATGTTTTACAAAAGTATAGATAGTATTGTCATCAAGACATTAGAATCTCAAGATTTGGACACAAGATAATTAGTACAATAAAAAAAAGTTCAAAGCAATATGGTTTATCTATATATATAATAGAATACCATTCAATAAGTTATTAGTCAGTTAGGGTTGGGCATGACTAGGATAGGGTTGGACATGACTAGGAGAGAGTCAAGTATGACTAGGATTGGAAAGTTATAAATGGAATAAAGTAAAATCACCTATGGCTTCACTATACGTTAACAACAAGTCATGACAGTTCCACCGTCATTGGCAATTGCACCTCAACTTTTTCTCGGCCAAAAAAGGGCATGGGGATAGGGGGGGGCACAAGGATAGGGGGAACGAGGATAGGGGACATGAGGATAGGGGAGCACAAGGATGAGGGGCACGGGGATAGGGGGCATGGGGATAGAGGGCACGAGGATAGGGGGATAGGGGCACGGGGATAGGGGGTACAAGGATAGGGGGGACACGGGGATAGGGGGCATGGGGATAAGGGGTGGAGGCCATAATCCCATCGATAAGACGGGTAGTATACTAGTCTATATAAAAATTGAATAGGTGGTGGTGGTGGTGGTGGTTGTCGCAGTCAACGGTTCTGTAGGTGAGGAAGATGATTCCGTAATGTCCATCTTTAGTTCCACCTAAAAAGAGAGTAGAGTACAAGTTTCACTAAAGTTATAAATGGATTAAAGTAAAGTCACTTACAACTCTCTTTTATATGCTTCATTAAACGTTAACAACAGGTCACTAGCAATTGCACCATCACTAGCAATTGCACCACAACTTTCTCTTGGCCAAAAGAGGGCACGAGGATAGGAGGCACAGGGATATGGGGGCACAAAGATAGAGGGGGCACGGGGATAGATGGGCATATGGATAGGGGGCACGGGGATAGGGTGGTACAAGAATAAGAGGTGGGAGCATAATTCCGTTGGTACAATGGGTGAGTAAACTAGTATTAAATATAATATTTTAATAAGGCTTAGATATTTGCCATTGTGTAATTTATGCTCTAGGTAAAAAATACATGCATATGATTGTATATATATTATTAGTAATGGATGAAAGAAGATATGATTATTTTGATTTAAGCCTTTTCTAATGAAATGGGAAAGTCTAGGAAGGTTTTATGCTAGGTGAAGCTTGGTCTACAACATGGAAGAAGTTGAATCCAAGGTGCCAATCACATATGGCAAAACATCATTGATTTTATTTATTTTTATTTTTAATAAAAAACAATTGCTTATTTATGAAACACAAAATCACTCAATTTGTTCTTTTGCAATATCTAAACTAAACTCTTCAAACTTGCAAATAAAATTCCTTTACAAGAGTCAAATGTACTCTAAATTAGTTAACTAACATTTTGAAGACAAGATTATAACAACAAGCCTAAATCACTCTTGTCATATCCAAAGAACTATATAGGATCACCTAATGCTAAACATGTATCATAATAAATAGACATAACTAAAGAAATTCTATAATAAAACAAGTAGCTGAGTCTTTAGTTGAATGGTTCAAAGTAAAATTGTCTTACATCGCAATGTCATGTTCATTCCAAACGGTTAATGAGAGAATTTCGGGTGAAATTGGAAAGTCAAAAGGCCAAACTTTGCTACCAGCCAATAGATGACTTGGTGACAATCACTCATGCAAGGATGTCATTAGAGGGTACATAAGGAGATGGCAATTGAAATATTGAAAAATGCTAATTTTTTTTCAAGTGATTGTCAAATTCAAAAACCTTTCTCCTCATTTTGTAAGATTATCAAATCAAAAGTTGAAAGACAAAACCTTGTTAAAATCCAGTTGACAACCTTCTGATAGTCAGTGTCATCAAATTTTGTACAAAGGGACACTAGTTACACATTGAATAAGACCGGCTATCATCCTTGTTTTGTTTTGTATGATTGTTAAATCCAAAGTCAAAAAGCAATGGATGACATTATGTGCGCATCATGCATTTAAAATATTGTCAAAGTGATAAAGAAACCCAAAAATTAAACCATTGCTTGAGAAAAATTGGAATTTAGTATATTGTTAGTAGGTAAAAATGCAATAAAATTGTGGTTGAAATTTGTAATCACGCAATAAAAATTGGTCCAAGTTCCCCAAATAAAATCTAATTATAGCATTAATAGAGGGGACATTCTTTGTAGAAACTTGAAAAATTTAGTCGAGTATGGGAAATGACAAGTAGTAGCAAATGAAGCACAAATTTCTTTCCGACCATTGATCCAAACACCAAATACAATCTTCGAGTGGTTTTATCAAATTACCAAATCTAAAAAGCCTCCTTTTCAAATTTGTACAGTTATCAAACCCAAAAGGCTTTTTCCAAATTGGCACTTTGGCTTTTTATTTTTATGTTTTTACTTATCGGGTGCATAAACCAATAAAGACCTAACAATCATATGAGTTGTTCATAGCACCCCTTAACAAATTGAAACTCTTTGTAATTGTAAGCAAGAAGATCTTAGGATAAAAGTCACAAAAACAACTTGAAACTTTCATTTGCCAAAAAGAAGTTATTGGCATCCAAAGTTGGAAGCTCTTTGGCATATTTGGCCATTAATTTGTTGGTTTATGGTGTCTTGCACTAAATTCACTGCCAATATCCTCTTTCTTGGAACTTGCTTCAAGGATATTTGTTGAAATTCTAACTTAGCCTTTAAATTCCTCACAAATTTTTGCCTAAATCTTACCTTCATTTTGGACTGGCTACTGTAACTCTAGAAAAATCATGTGAAAAAGTAGATGAAATTGCTAGGTCCCTCCTTGAGCCAACACAACATTTGCCAAAATTTGAATGAGATTTACTATAATTAGTATATTTCATGGATGAACCATGCACAAGTCGTTGATTCTATCCATTTCTGTCCAAATTTCTCTTACTTGCTTGCATGGTTTGGTGCTTATTGCACAGCTAAGAGCATCACCACCCAACCCCAGAAACTAGGCAAGCTTTTGGCTTGCAAATGGGAGGGGCCATCCAATTTGGAGGTTGCGGGCCATTGTCATGGCATGTTAAGAGGTCAAGGAGCCTTAGCCCCCATTGGCTCCTTTATTTTGTGCTCAAAAAGGACAAATTGTGAGCGCATCACGTTACAGATGAAAGGTGCGCCTCTTGTCTCATTAGGTTTTGAAAACCAAAGAAACTGGCTTGAAAGCAAGGCAATATTTCAAGCCATGGCAAGTTTTTGGATCACCCTTTCCAAAAGATCATCCATTTTTGGGGTTGGGTGAGATTCTTTTTTGGGAGTAGGCATGCCTCTTCCCAGAAGGCCATATGTTGTAAGGAACTAGGTTTAACAAACAACAAAATTTAAACAAAATTTAGGATCTTGATATTGCCACCCCTTTTTTGATACTGCCACCCCCCTTTTTGATACTGCCACCCCCCTTTTTGATACTGCCACCCCCCTTTTTGATACTGCCACCCCCCTTTTTGATACTGCCACCCCCCTTTTTGATACTGCCACCCCCCTTTTTGATACTGCCACCCCCCTTTTTGATACTGCCACCCCCCTTTTTGATACTGCCACCCCCCTTTTTGATACTGCCACCCCCCTTTTTGATACTGCCACCCCGCTTTTTGATACTGCCACCCCCCTTTTTGATACTGCCACCCCCCTTTTTGATACTGCCACCCCCCTTTTTGATACTGCCACCCTCTTTTTTGATATTGCCACCCCCCTTTTTGATATCGCCACCTCCCTTTTTGATACTGCCACCTCCCTTTTTGATACTGCCACCCCCCTTTTTGATACTGCCACCCCCTTTTTTGATACTGCCACCCCCCTTTTTGATACTGCCACCCCCCTTTTTGATACTGCCACCCCCTTCTTTTACATCATTGTTTAGTTTTTAGTGGTTTTTGGGAACAATTTTTTTTTGAATTTAGAATTAAATATGTATAAAACCAAGTGATTTTTTGTAGGTGTTTTTCAAAATGATAAAGAACAATTAAAATTATTGATAAGAAAATACAACACTCTATTATCTTTTCTCATCAAAAATTTTGATTGATGTTTATCATTTTGAAAAACACCTACAAAAAATCACTTGGTTTGATACATAGTTAATTCTAAATTCAAAAGAAAAAATTGCCCCCAAAAACCACTAAAAACTGAACAATGATGTAAAAGAGGGGGGTGCCAGTATCAAGACCCAAAATTTAACCCCTAAATGCCCAAGGGCTTTCTAAACTTCTTGGCATTTTCAGGTAAGTGAACAATAAACCAACCTTTTCATAAATCTCATCAAGTTTTTTTAAATTGTAATTGTACAAATTTAAACTTGACATGTTAGAGATTACATGGAATAAGAAAACACAACAATATCACTTATAGTTTGAAAGATTATAACGTTTGAACATGAGGGTGTTAAAATTGCAAAAGTGACTTGAAGTTTTCTAATCCGCATTTCACATGTCAAATCTAAAATGTTGGTCATCAAAAAAATATGAGGTTTAAAGTCATTACATGTTTAACCTCAACCAATTTACAGCTTTCAAAATCTACTCCTATATATTTTTTTAAATGGGTTTTTAATACAAATTTTTCTCCAAGCTCTAGTGTATTTGAGGCTCATCTTCAAGATCTTCCAACACTAGAAAACTCAAGATTGTAGTGGACATCCTTGTACAAAATCTTGAATAGAAAAATCATGAACATTCATTTTCAAAATCAAATTTTTGATATTGAAAAATAGACTTCAAAACAAACTTGTGTTCAAAAAATATACCAAAAATAGTGATTTGATAAGATTTTATCAAAGTTTTGCAAACACCCAAATTGGGTGCCTTGGGCATTTAGGGGTTAAAGGCTGTTCTAACTCCTAAGAATGAGAATGTTCTACAAAATGGATTTTAGTGTGGGGGAACTTCTAGCGTGGGTCAATGCTGACGTGGCGAACGCCAACACAAAACGACTTCATTCCGGCACGGGTTTTACGAAGGCCCGCATCCGGTTGGTGGAAAATCGTCACAGGCCGCGTCCTGTCAGTCCCACGTTGACTGCATCTCTCTCGCTCCTCCAATTCCACCAAAACCAGCATTCTCTCCTTCCAAATCGGGGTCTTTTTTTGCTTCTTAGTTCCCATCCTTGTCACGTTTTTTGTTGCCAAATCGCCATAGCCAAGCTCTTGCACGGGGGCTTGTAGGCACACAACTGCACTAGTTGTCACAGTTGTGGGGAGAGCATCCTAGCCGAAGCGGAGCTAGCGAGAGGTGTTGTTTAGGTTTTGAGGGCGGGGCTTTGAAGGGTTTGTGCGTCGTCATGGCGACGGGATGGCTGAAGGGCACCGTGAAGGCGGTCCCCTCGGGGGATTCGCTCCTCATCATGGGGAGCGTCAAAGGCGGCCCGCCTCCGGAGAAGACCGTCACTCTCGCCGGTCTCATTGCGCCCAAATTGGTACGTTGTTTGGTTATTGTCTGATTACCGATTTCGTCATCGATCTGCTTGATTTATGTCGTTTGTCGATGTTTCTGTAGATCGGAATGTTTTGCCTTCGTCGCATTCGATATGTGGATGGTCCTATGCATGCTGCCATGGGAGCATTTTCTGAGGATGTTTTAGGGTTTAGGGTTTAGAAGTCGAGGACATCTCTGTCTATCTGAGTAGCATTACGATTTCTGTTCAAAGTCGCTGTTTGCGTGCTTAAAGTTGGTGTCTTTGAATCCAAAGCTTTTTGATTTGGTGTCCAATGTTAGTGCTATTTGTATGTTAGATTTGGTATGCTAGTTTCTATTGGCGATCGGACAAAGTTAGGGTTTTGGGGAGAGGAACCAGCATTGGCTGATGATGTGCATTAGATGCCTTCATCGGTGCTGTCGATCTTTTGATTCTGGAGTGTAGATCAAGGATTCGTTTTCGTTCTCGATTATCGCAGATTCGTAGATTTGGCTGCCAAGGTTGGATTTTGCTAGCTATTGGAAATGATCAAGGAGGACCTCGTGTAGAAACGAGTGCTGGTCTTTCGATTGGGACTTCACGTCTGTTTCTTCGACAGTGTGTGCTCATCAAGGTACTTTATAGATTACATATACATCAATGTTTCACAAGCCTTGAAATTTTGTTTTTGCAGGCACGGAGAGATGGACGAGACGAGCCGTTCGCATGGGATAGCCGGGAGTACTTGCGCAAAAAATGCATCGGCAAGGTTTGTAAGCTACTCTTTTGGACTGAAACGTGTTTTGGCAGGGTTAGGGTTTCACACCTTGCTATTGGATGTGGCAAGCAACTGACTGTCTCATGAATTCGACAGGAAGTAACATTCAAAGTGGATTACGTCGTACCGTCGATCAATCGAGAATTCGGATCAGTGATATTGGGCGGTCAAAACGTGGCTCATGATGTTGTTGCCGATGGCTGGGCCAAGGTACGTTGCCATGTATCAATAGCTGAAGAAGCATTGTCCTGGCAATATATAGCCAAGTATATTCAGTTCAACTGGGTGGTATCTGTGTTTAAAGGTTGCTTTTCTCATGAGATCCGTCGATCAAAACAGAGCGTTACACTGCTGTCTTTGGGAGACAGAAATAGTTTTGATTGTGTGGATGGGATGGCTACAGGTTCGTCAGCAGGGAGGACAGAACAGTGAGCTGAAGCCAGAGTATTTGCAAGAGCTGAACGAGCGGGAGATGAAGGCCCAAACCGAAGGCTTTGGCATATGGAACAAGGCGAGTGGCACTGAGCCTGTCTACTGTTTCTTTGCAAACGATCTGCTGATAAAGGATGTCTTGGATATTGTTTCCATTTTCTTGTCTGTTCTTTGGAGACGTTGTTTGTGGAGTTTATTCTGAGTAGGCATTGGGACGTTGCAGGAGCCTGGTGCGTCAGAAGCTTCAATCCGAGAGTTGCCTCCATCGGCGATTGGCGACTCTGCTGGGTTTGATGCGTTGGGTCTAGTGGAATCTAGTAAAGGGAAGGCATTGCCAGCCATCGTTGAGGCAGTGAGAGATGGGAGCACCCTGCGGGTGTACCTTCTGCCGGAGTTTCAGTTTGTGCAAGTATACTGTGCCGGAACTCAGGTGAGAACTCCACACTTTTATTGCTATATGTCTATTCTCGTTTTGTGTGGCAATGTTTTGAATCATTGGAACGTGCCAATTACCACTACCACAGTAGTTTTAATGCTTTAGGTGCAATTTGCAGGCGCCCTCAATGGGCAGACGGCCTCCAATGGCGGATCTTTTGGCGTTGGAGGAGACTAAGGCTTCTAACGGGGAGCCGAAAAGCGGAGAAAGCGCAGGAGAAGCACCGGCGCCCATGACAACTGCGCAAAGACTGGCAGCTTCGAACCACGCCTCCACTCAGGCGGAGATTCTTCCAGATCCTTATGCAAAGGAGTCGAAGCACTTCACGGAAGTGCGGGTACTGAACAGAGATGTAAGGTTCTGTTCCTGTAGACAGAAGGTTGAATGGCTTGGTGTCAATTGAAAGGCGCAAGCAGAGAGGTGTGTTGTTGTCATAAATGGAGCAAGAGATTGAGTGTTGGGGATGCATTCCTCAGCAAGGTCCTCACGTTGTCGAAGACAAGCGTGGTTGGGAAAGTCTTATAAAAAGAGAAGTAGCATGTATTTGGTTATTCGATGTTGAAATGTAATGCAGTATGGATTATGTGGTGGAGTAGCTAGCATTGAGCACGAGTATGGTGCGTTGTGGTTCGCTAACTTGCATGATGTTTGGCTTGCATAGATAAGAGTAGTATTGGAGGGCGCAGACAAATTCAACAATCTGATCGGTTCGGTTCATTACACGGATGGGGACACTCTTGTGGATCTTTCTCTGGAACTGGTGAAGCATGTAAGTAGTGCTCTGAATGCGAAAGGCTGCTGTGTGACTTGAATTTCTGTTTTCAATTGATTGTTTTGGAGCATCCCTTTCGTTAACGTAAAATGTTCCACAATCTGGGAATTGTACTTCGGTTGAATCTCGTGTCTAGTTTTGAGAGGTGGTTTTTGCGATTGAAAAGCGGCAACATGTTGAGACTTGCTGTCGTGTTTGAGCTGTTAGGGCTTGGCGAAAGTGGTGGAATGGAGTGCTAACATGATGGAAGAAGATGCAAAACGGCGTCTGAAAACTGCCGAGCTGCAAGCAAAGAAGGATCGGCTGAAGATTTTTACTACTTACGTACCCCCACAAACGAATTCAACCGCCATCCTCGATGTGAACTTCACTGGCAAGGTGAGAGTTGAACATGTTAGCCTGCAGTTAGTTGTAGGTGGTTACTTAGTGAGTGCTTGTGCAGTCCCTATGTGAGTGAGTTTAGGTGTGTTCGGAGACTTTTAAAAGCATGTTTAGGAATGAGTTGACCTCCGGATGATTTTTATGGTTTTGTGTAGTTGCATTATGTTGATATATGGAGCATTGTGGTCATGCCTTGTGTTGTTTCGACGTAGTCCTGTCTGACGCTGCAGGCGATGTTGACAGGTGATTGAGGTGGTGAGTGGAGATTGCGTTGTGGTTGCCGACGATGCTGCCCCGTATGGCAGCCCAGCAGCAGAAAGGCGCGTGAACCTATCAAGCATCCGGGCACCTCGGATTGGAAATCCGAAGAAGGAGGAGAAGCCTGCTGCGTATGCTCGTGAAGCGAAGGAGTATCTCCGCAACCTTTTGATTGGGCAACAGGTGTGCTGGAATCTAGTGATTATGGTGACACTTAGTTGAACCGGACGTTGTGGAGTTTGCTTGGATGTCTGTCAGGAGACGTCGCAGAGTATTGGTGTTGTCAGTTAGAATCCATTTTGATGTGTTGGAGTTTAGTAGTCTTATGGTGTTAATGTGGCATTGTTGTGCAAGCGTGGTAGTCGAAGCCTTTTGTTTGAAGTGCAGTGTTGGTATGCAGCAACGAGAGTCTGAGTCCATTTGTGGGGAAGCTTGTTCGTGTGTGGGAACTGATGATTCCGTGTGCGTAGGTGAATGTGACTATGGAGTATTCCCGCAAGATTGGGGCCATGGATGGGCCTACACCAGTGCCTGCAGCTCCAGGGTCGGATCGCACCATGGACTTTGGATCGGTGTTCCTCGTGGCTGCTCCGAAGAGCGAGTCTGCTGATACAACGTTACCTGCTCTGGCCGTATCTGGGCAACCAACAGGGGTGAACGTTGCGGAGATGCTTGTGGTGCGGGGGTTTGCAACTGTGGTCCGACACAGGGACTTCGAGGAGCGGTCGAACTACTATGATGCTTTGTTGGCGGCAGAGTCGAAGGCCACGAAGGGCAAGAAAAAGATACATTCGCAGAAGGAGTCACCAGTGACCCACATCAACGACTTGTCTCTACAGGTATGATTTGGGTGGATTTGCAGTACATTATAGATAACTTGGCGGCCTTTGTCCCAAGTTCTCAAGCTAGAAAAACTTCATAATATCTATTGTTGTGCTTCAGACAAGCTCCCACAATTTGTGTAAATTATTAACTTTGGAACGTCTAGAACACATCTGATGAGTGCATTTAGCAAAGTAACATACACCACTGAGCTGATTAATGGGAAATACTTGCTGATTAAGAACATTCTTCATCCATTGTTTTAGTGAGGTTAAGTAGTGGCGGCAGTTGAAGGTTATGCGCAGTGGTGCATGGTTGAGTGTTTACAAGGGCGAATGTAGTTTGGTGTTTGGGCCTTGTATTGGTGTTACCAGTATCGTTGGCTGAATAGTATCAGTGAGAACACATTTGGGGAATTTGGACCTTGGCTTTAGTGGGGAGACCAGGCTCAGGAATTGGTCTAATGGTACTTGCACAAAAGCTTGTAAATCCGAGTTTTTTTCAAACAGTTGGCATGTATGGCTGTTGTTCAATTGAAAGTGACCGTGGTGGATTGTGTAAGCAGGGAACGACGAAGAAGGCGATTGCGTTTTTGCCGTTTTTGCAACGTCAAAGAAGGCTTCCAGCGATTGTGGATTACGTGTTGAGTGGGCATCGGTTCAAGTTGATGATTCCCAAGGAAACATGTGCTGTAGCATTCTCGTTGTCAGGAGTGCGATGCCCTGGTAGGGGAGAGCCTTTTTCGGAGGAGGCCATTGCGTTCATGCGCCGACGCATCCTGCAAAGGAATGTGGAGGTGAGCTAGACTCTGGTCGAATTAACCCTTTAGTACCGAAACGAAAAGTATGAGAGCCCACTTTGGAAGTTAATAGTAAACTTTCTGTTCTAAATATTTCCATAGTGAATACCTCTTTCTATTGATAAATTTGGTTATCTTTCTCAAAACTTGCAAAACAGTTTATTTCAACTCCTAAAGATAGGAAGCAATCACTTTTGCCCAGTTGGGCACTTAGAGGTTAACATGATGCGTTCCAACAGTGTTTTCTGTGAGTGCATCTTGAACTTCACAGGCCTTGTAAAGTTATAATTCTGTAATATGTTTTGCATTGAATTATTTTTTGTCTGACATAAAAATTGCACTGAAATGGTGTAAGCTGGTGGAATACAAAAGTACCCCTATCCTTTTCTAGATGGAGTATGAGTCCAATTTCACTATTTCATCACATTTTTAGTGTAGGATCAACATGAACCTTTCCGTTCACATGAGTAAACTGATTACGTTTTGTGCCTTTCCAAGTTTGAGGTGTCTGGATGTTGACCGGGTGGCTTACGGTTGGTTTTGTGCAGATTGAGATAGAGACTGTGGACAAGACAGGGACATTCTTGGGTAGCGCGTGGGAGGGTAAAGATAATGTATCGATAGCACTGCTGGAGGCTGGGCTAGCGAAGCTCCATCCGAGTTTCAGCACGGACAGGGTGACGGAAGGGCACTTGTTGCTTCGAGCTGAGGAAACCGCGAAGAAGAAGAACCTGAAGGTAAGGCGGGGTGAATTTGTGAGGCCTGAAACCGTCCTTCTGCACAGATGCTTCTTTGCTCTGGTTTGGATCTTCGTTGTAGGTCTAGATTGGAATCAATGGTGGCGCTGTTGTGTTGTGCTTTGATTTTTCAACTTTGTCTTGTAAAAGATAGGGTTGTGGTATTCAGTGTAGATGTTTGGCATTAGTCGGGAAGTGGAGTATTTTATCACTTGCTTTGGCCAGTCATAAGGTGTTTAGAGGGCTGTTTTGATTTTTAAGCGAAAGTGAACAATCTTTTGACGAACGAAGAGCTCAAATTTTTTTTACTTGAAATTTAACTTTCTACTCCGAGGCTGAACTTACCTGAAGCTAAAAGCAGAGAGATCTACCTTTAAAGACATGGATGGAGGATAAACCTCCTTGAGATGCAATTATTTAACTAGAAGTGAAGCGTAAGGTTATCCAGACTATGTGTTTTATGCTTTTACAAGCCTTCCGTACCTAAGACGAAACGACGGATACAATTTGTAGTCCTTATTGAGTATATCTGCCCATCTCAAAATTGGGTACCTATTGAGTCTTCTGTTTATTAACAGACTTAAGGGCAAGAGAATAACAAATTGTAGCTTCCAAATGATTTTCTTAATCTTGTATGTCCTATTAGACCTTGGTCACTTCTCCCACGTGCTAAACAAGCCTTAGAAACCAATAACAACCAGTTAAGGACAATCTGCTCATAACATACAAGTTACATAGAGGCAAATCAACTATAAAAAGTACGAGGTGACTATATTGAATACTGCTTAACTTGATAAGAACATAATGACCATGAAGGGTTAACCAAAGTAAAGATATGAAGCGTTTGAAGTGCTACTTAGCTAACCTTCAGCTTTGACTCTAAGCACCTCATCTATGTGCTTGAGTGTATAGCAGAGGTTGAGTCTGTTGATCTCCTTCCTCTAACCTTTTTCTGAGGTTTCTCTGAAGGTGCTGACCTTTACTGAAATTGGAATGCAGGTGTGGGAGGGTTTTGTGGAGGGTCAAGAGGAGGCCAAGAAAGCAGCAGCTGTAGACGCGAAGGCTTCAGAAGCAAAGGCAATCCCTGTAAGTATAGACGTGCATGGTGTGAGTGAGCAAAACGTGTCATATATCCTAAGAGCCAGAAGCTCAAATTGAGCATTGTGTTTTACATAGCCGATTTGAGTACATCTCATGGAAACCTTCTTCTGTTCCACTTTTTTTTATTCTGAGACTAACACAGGCAATTTTCTCAGTGATTCTAGTGATCAAAATTTCGGTCCCTTGATTTTTTGTATTTTGATCACTTGATGTGTTTACTTATAAAGCACAAATCGTTGGTTTATGTCGGCATAGAAATGAGACGTCAAGTCTAATCACAACGGGTCATCAGAATCTGACCGGTGTGGGGTTGCTTTCCGTGCTGCCTTTGTTTGTTGGGTGCTGCAGGTGTGCGTAACCGATGTGCTTGGGGGAGGGAAGTTCTACGTCCAGACGGAGGAGGCCCGAGTGGCTTCCGTCCAGAAAGCCTTGGAAGGCTTGAGGCTGAAGGACAAGCCTCTGCCTCCCGGCACTTTTGTGCCGCAAATGGGCGATACTGTGATCGCTCAGTTTTCCAGTGACAACTCATGGAACAGGGCTTTGGTAAGCGGGTGTAACGAGTGTCTTGTCATTCTATGGGTTTCCACACAAATTTCAGATTGTACCGGTAGCTGGAGATGCAATTAAGATTATCAAACTGTAGTAAATAGTAGATGCAAAGGGATACAATCTTTGAACCACGTTCAAATGAATGAAAATTTGTTAAAATGGATTAAAACCTATGTGACTTTTTCTTGCAGCAACGTTTCTAGCAATGTAGCAATATGTTATTTTCCCTCATAGCAACTCTTTAAAGTACTTAAACCAAAATAGTGAAGAATCACCATGAGAAAAAAAACATTTTTGTCAACGTTGGCATACTTGAAATCGGGGACGTTCACACTACAAGAAAAAGGGCCATTTTTGACTAAGGATTTTGACTACAAAAAAGACAAAGACGACTACACTTTTGTGACTAGTATTTATGACCACATGTAATCATAAATAACTAATTTAGGATTGAATAATTTCATTTTGTCATAAATAATTTAATTTATGACTACATGTAGTCATAAATTAAATTATTTATGACTATATGTGGTCATAAATACTAGTCACGAAAGTGTAGTCGTCTTAGTGTTTTGGTAGTCAAAATCCTTAGTCAAAAATGACCCTTTTTCTTGTAGTGTCATGGTATGGGCCGTTACTTAATCATGGCCGTTCGGTGTGTTCAATAGTGTGCATCACGAATGTCAGTTTGGGCAAAACACAGCCAGATTTTTCATGTTTTTTTGGGGTCTAGCTACAAATTTAGTACGAAATTTGATTATGTAGCCGGATTACAATGATATTCTGTTAACATGTGTTGCTAATTGCCAGAAACAGTACAGCAGATACTAAAAATATTATGCAGAATATACCGAAACTGATGACCTCAACCAAATCCTCGGGGTCACTTCAGCGAAAATCCAAATATGAATAAAAAGTTCATCAGTTTGGATAGAGTGTGTTGAGATGGATGTGGAATGAACTGCGTTGATCTGTGAAGGAATTAACTTGAGCGTGATGTTGGTTGTGCAGATTGTGAACTCACCTCGGGTGACAGGTCCACCATCAGGAAAGTCCGAGTACGAGGTGTTTTACATCGACTACGGAAACCAAGAGACGGTGCCATTGTCTCGACTGCGTCCACTGGACCCTTCTGTAGCAGCACCTGCTCAAGGCTTGGCGCAGTTGTGCAGCCTTGCTCACATCAAAGTGCCGGAGCTGCAGGGCGATTGCGGTGAGGAGGCAGCGGAGTATCTATCAGACTGCGTGGCGAACAAGCCTCTCCTGATGAAGGTGGAAGAGAAGGACACGAGTGGCGGCAAGGTCAAAGGACAAGGGACAGGCATGTGTTTGATTGTCACGCTGATCGATCCAGCGTCCAGCAAATCCATTCAGTCCTTGATGCTGGAGGTGAGTTAACCCTTTAACATCCAAACCCCTGCAAGGCCTCTTCTAGACTTTCAACCCCATTCTCAGAAATCGATGAACTGGAGTACTTTCGTGTTTTGTTTTTAAAATCTTGAACCGTTGACGTTGTAGAAGACTTGTTGCTGATTCTATAGCTAGAATAATCAGGGAAATCGACCAAATGTTCAGAAAATGACATTGTTGAGTCCAAAACACATTGATTTGATGGGCAGAGTAAACTTGTTGACCTGACACGTCACGTCAGTCGTTTAAGGGTTAAGAGTGTGAGCATCATTAATGTTCGTATCCCTTCGTAACATTTGACATATAATGCCGTTTTCTATCCCAATACCAACAGTGTACCCAATGGCGTCACTCTCTACATAGGGCGGTCATTTTAGAATTTAGATCTAGGTCAATCATAGATTGCTTTTTGTTGTTGATCAAATTCATAAGCTATCTATGGTGTATCAAGATTTAAGTTCTAGAATGATCACCTTATGTAGAGGAGTGATGCCATTAAGTACAGTGTTGGTATTGGGTGCTCCTACCTTAAGTCTCTTACAAACAAGAAAACTCAAAGTGATAGTAGACTATTTTCAAGCTTCCTAAATGTTTTCCTGCCTTTTGCCTACCTTCTCACGTATGTAGACAAAACTCTGGAGGACGGTAGAGGTGTGACAGTACACAGTGGAGCATATTGCAGTGACCTTGAGATGTTACACATACAGAACAATGGAGTCAGAGATTGCTGTGTAGCTTATTTTTTAGATGTTATCCATGGAGATGGGATTAAAACTTGGGGATGAACTGGATTATTACAGAACGGTCTGGCGAAGCTGGAGAAGCTCAACAGGTGGGATGGTCCGGAGAAAAAGAAAGTGCACGCAGAGTACGAGGAGTTTTTGAACTCCGCCAAGAAGAACCGACTCAACATCTGGAGCTATGGGGATGTGGAGTCGGACGAGGAGGATAACCCCAGGAGGCCAATGGGCCGGCGGTAGAGAGGATAATGTGGTAGCTTGAGAGAAAGAGAAAAGAGAAAAATGAGAGAGAAGCTCAGATGTGAGACTATCCATTTGTTGTAGGCGGCAAATGTAGGAGGCTACCGGTGGCCTTCGGTTTGGAGGTCGGTCCTTTGGGGACCAGAGTGATGAAATCAAATGGTTATTGAGACGGTGAGGGTGTGGTTTTGTATAACTCCACTCGTGTGGGAAAGGTGGGGTTGGGTTTTTATGAATTCTTTATTTTTCCTTTTTGCTTATTTTGGAAGATGTATTGATTTTCTGAAATGTAGAGATTGTCTTTGTAGTGGTAGAAGGATTTTGCAGGTAAAAGAGGGTTGGACAGTCTATCTGAATTCTGTTATTAATGTTTTTTTTTCCTTTTGAGCTCCCTTGTCGTGTCCAGTGTTGTATTATTTTTTGCAAATAATTTAAGCAATGGGTTTTTGGTGTAGATTCTGCCAATAGATACGGCACCATGGCAAGGCCTTGTTTTGTCGTGTGAGGTCATTTGCAGCCAGAAATGTCGCTTGCGTTTTTTCTTTGTTGTCTCATGTTTGAGTAGAGTACTGGAGGTAAACAGCGGGACTGTGCAAAAATATCTTAACCCCTAAACGTCGAGGACGAAAAACGTCCTCCGGCTCTGAAAAAATATTCTGTGATTCAGAAAAAAGTCATTTTTCATCTGACTTTTTTTCAGAAGTGACTATAAACACATGCTCCATAATGAAAGACAAAAAATTACCTCTTGAGATGCATTCATTTTTTTGTAATTCAAATTTTGATAACATTTAAAACATGGTGTTAGCTCCCTAGCCCTTCTTGCAATTTTCAAGAGGGCACCATGCACAGTTGACTTTTCCAACTTTTTGAAGCAATATTATTGGTGCCCATGTGCAAAACACTATAGATTACTGTAGGTAGTGCAAGCCACTGTGATCCATCCAACTTTTTAGGGTTAATCCTTAAAGGATGGGGGGGTCATCGTGAATACACGGCCCCGTGTATGCAACAAGGATGAATTGTCCCCGTGGTCCTGTAGGGGTTAACCCCTAAACGCCGGGGTGGCCATAGTGCTTGCCCGGCTACATTGCTTCACAATGAACAATGAGATCTACATTGGTGCCTACTCATTAAAATATTACTTTTAAAAATTGCACAAGTTAACCCCTAAAGACCCATTGTCCCTTCGGGGGCAAATGGAATTTTGGGCATGTACCTATGGCTAAACTACTTTGCGTGATTTTCTGAAATTTTTATTGAAAGTAAGGAATTCAAAGATCTACGTGGGAATGTGATTTATTCTTCATTTTGACATTTATTGAAGAAGTTAAAAATGAATAACTGAAAAACAAGGGACTCCGGGCAGCCCAAAAACTTCTTTAAAAATTGCATTTTTTTCAAATAAAAATCTGAAATAGGTTCTTTAGACTTATATGGACTTGGGGAGCTTTGAATCATTCAATTTTGATAAATTAGATGAAAGTTATGAGAAGTTTTAGTTCGCAGGTAGGTGTGGTTTCTCTTGAAATCACACCTACCTAGAAACTAAAACTTCTCATAATTTTCATCTAATTTATCAAAATTGAATGATTCAAAGCTCCCCAAGTCCATATAAGTCTAAAGAACCTATTTCAGATTTTTATTTGAAAAAAATGCAATTTTTAAAGAAGTTTTTGGGCTGCCCGGAGTCCCCTGTTTTTCAGTTATTCATTTTTAACTTCTTCAATAAATGTCAAAATGAAGAATAAATCACATTCCCACGTAGATCTTTGAATTCCTTACCTTCAATAAAAGTTTCAAAAAATCACGCAGAGTAGTTTAGCCATAGGTACATGCCCGAAATTCCATTTATCCCTCGAAGGGACAATGGGCCTTTAGGGGTTAATAGTGCATGGCGCACTCACAAAAATTTCCATAAGGGTAGCTGGGGACCTAACACCATGACTTTGAGTTTTCACACAATTTGAGCTACTAAAAAATATGAGTGCATCTAACACGATAATTTTTTACCTTCTATGATGGACCATGTGTTTACGATCACTTCTAAAAAAAATCAAACAAAAAATTGCTTTTTTCTAGCCCCACATAATGTTTTTTTATGCCTAGCGGATGATGATCATCCGCTTTGGCGTTTAAGTTTTAAGTAGATACTGAAATTATTGGAAACTTATTTTACATGGAAAATCTTTTCTTGTAACGGAAAGCAAAAGATTTCACAAGAAATTTAACCCTTAACCCCTCAAGGCCCATGCACTTTCTTGAGTATCTCAAAATCTGTTCTTGGGTGAACAAAATGTTAACATTTTGATAAGTTGCATCAATTTTTTTTAAATTGTAACCGTACAAATTCAAACTAGATATGTTAGAGATCACATAGGAAAAGAATACACAAACAATATCACTTATGGATTGAAAGATTATAACATTTGATCAAGAGGGTGTTAAAACTATGAAAGTGATTTGAAATCTTTCAATCCTCTTTTCACATCTCAAATTTAAAATTGAGGATACCAAAAACATGAGTATGTAAAGTACAACATGTGTATCCCTAATCAATTTACGGCTTCTTAAAATCTAATCTACAACTTTTTAAATTAAGATTCTAATGTGATTGTTTCTCCAAGTTCTAGTGTACTTTAGGCTCATTTCCAAGAGCTCTCAACATTAGAAAGTGAAGATTTGCAATGGACACCCTTCCACAAAATTTTAAATAGAAAATCCATAAATAGTCATCTCAAAATCAGACTTTTGATACTAAAACAAGACTTCAACAATAACTTTTAAAAAAATCATTGTTCTTAATCATGAAGAGAATTTAGGCATCCCAAATTACAGACAAAGAGGGACAATTTTAGCCCCTTTGGGCCTTGAGGGGTTAAATGCTAAAGGGGACAATTTTTGTACCCTGAATGTCAAAAAAAAACTATGTGGTGGGCAGGAGAAAACAATTTTTTGTTTGATTTTTTTTCAAAAGTGACCATAAACACATGGTCCATTATTGAAGGCACAAAATTACCTCATTAATTGCATTCACACTTTTTGGTGACCCAAATTGTGAGAAATTTTAGAGTCATAGTGTTAGGTCCCAAGCTGTCTTTAGTGTAATTTTCATGAGGCCACCATGCACTATTAACTTTTGCAACTTTTAAAAACAATAATTTATTGTGCAGGCATCATTGTAGAGAACACTGTTCACTATGAATACTGCACATGGGGCAAGCATGATTACCACCCTTGGCATTTAACCCCTCATTGCCTGAGGTCCAAAGAGGCCAAAACACATCATTGCTTTTCAAGTGCTGCAAGTCTAAATGTAAATAAGTATGAAAATGTCAACCATACAATCTTCTAGTGTGCATGTTGTAAATTTGGGGTTATGTGACCACATAGATTGGAAGATAACAATGTTTTAGTGTTGAAAAAAGATGTTGAAATTTTCCTAAAAACATGTTTGGGGGTGAAATTTGATATCTATACCTACTCAAATGATAAATATTGAAAATACAAAGTGATTCAAAACCAATATACAAACACATTGGTGAAAGAAAATATCATTTGATAGACTCATTGTGTCTGCAAAACTGTTTTGAAATGTCCAAAAACATTGAAAAGAGTAGCAAAAAATCACATCTATGGCTATACCTCCCTCTACTAAAATGCTTCTCATTCACTCATAACGTCTTGGATTGATAAGAAATTTTAACATCAATAACATGACTAGTATACGCAACTTTTCCATGAAAATGATTGAAATAGACTTTATATGAAGAAGTTATAAGCCACCAAAGTTCATTGTAATGCAATAATGTGTGGATTTTGAACTTTGAATTGCTTCCAAGAGTTCAAAAGAACTTGGATTGACATGAAAGTTCTACCACAATTGCTAGACTTTGAGGGGAACAAGACCCAAAAAAAACTGAAAACAAAAATTGATGAAAAAGATATAAGCCTCCAAAGTTGCAGCTGTCACAATGCAATGTGGTGAACTCAAATTGACCCTGTGAACTTTGCATGGCTTTCACAAACTCAAAATGTATTAGATAGATCAAAAAATCTTACTATAGAAACTAGAATTGAGTGCACAACTTTGCCAACAAATTTTATTGGATTTGAACAATATATGCAAAAGTTACAACATTTCAAAATGGATTGCTAGACTATGAGAGGACACTTTTGGTCCCCTTAGGCGATGAGGGGTTAAGGGTTAAAGAGGTGAGCTCAATACATAAAATGTCAGATAATTGTTTATGGAGTGATAACTTGCTACTAAGTGTGAACTTCCATGCTAGCCATAGTAAACCCAAAAACCATAATCAAGTTTGCAGTGTGAAATTGTTTATTGTTTATTTTTTTCCCAATTTTAGGGCTAGCATGTTAACTCACCCTAAGGGTCGCTTTACACTATGGTCAAAGTTCAACAAGTCGTCAATTTTCACCATTCAATCATATTGCAAGAAATCAAGACTTTGGTATATCAATTGACTCATCTCTTCACACTAAAGTCCAAGGTATGTTGCCCTCCAAAATTATTACATGGCATCATTTTTCTTGAACCAATGTAATGGCAAGAAGTTTGCATTGAGCATAAATGGAGTCTCAAACAATGATCAAGAGGGTTGTTGATTTTTTATTTATTTAAAGGACTTGACAAGGTCTTGGTTGTTAAATTGGAAGGTATGATAGATGTTATGGATTTGGACATTGGGCTTGGTTTTTGGAGGCTTCATACTATGGCCATTTGAGTGAAGCGTTGTGGAGGATTGTTGCCAAGAGTTTGGACTTTGAACTTGACCTTTGGAGGCTTTACATTAAGGTTGGCCAAAGGTTACAGAAATAATAGTTTATTACCTATTTCTAACCCATCTCTTTGTCATATTAACAAAGTTTGGTTACTCAATTCCATAGCCTCTTTATTTGGTTACCCATAGTATGAAGTGGCCCTAAGATTATAACATTCAATTGAGCAATCTCAAGATGTTAATGACCAAAGGTGGCCAATATTGTGAAAATAAATTATCCAAAATGTTGCAATAGATGTTAGTCCAAATTTTGCAAATTCTTCCCAATCTAAAGTCCAAAATTTTTGAGATATTTTTGTAGATAAGTGATATAAAGCTTAGAATGTATTCAACAAGTTTTATAATATATGAAGCAAAAAGGGAAGAGATATTGTCCCCCACTACCTTAAAAGCTTTGTAAATTGTGCCCACTCCTATGATTTTTGTATACAAGTTGGCATGGCCAAAATTGGTATAAAAAGTTCACATTAATTCTTCTTTTGAAAACAGAATACAAGTGATTAAATTTTGAGTTTAATCCCTAAAGGACCGAGCCATTTTTTCAGTGAAAATCACTCAAAATTGCCACTTTTGGGTAGTAAGAAAGTTGTTTTTTTTTTTTTTTTAAATTTGGGAAATTCAACCATAGGATCTTGGCCTAGACTGGATTAGGTACTTGTGGAAAAAAAATCAGGTTATTCTAAATGGAGATGAGTGAGATATTTACATCTAAAGTGAAAAGAAAAGTTCTTTTTCATGCTGCCCAAAATTTTCAGAAACCTTTGACCACTCTTATATCAAAAAATTTGCTCTACCCAAAGTTGCGCTTTTTTATTTCCATGTAGGAGATCAAGTTAGGTATGTGTGGGAGAATTTTCAAATCAATTGGAACTACACAACACGCGGGAAAAATCAATAAGTAAAAAGAAGTAGAGAATGAGTTAAATCACTAAATCATTAAGAATTTAATTATTGAAATAAAAAATGCAAATCCTAATGGTTATAATATTTTCATAAACAATCTACTTCCTTTGGTTTAATTTTTTTCCAAAATAATGAAAATTGAGTAAAATAAAGAACTTCAAAGTTTATTTAGAGTAGAGAATCTATAATTGCCCGCAAACAAAATCTCCTCATAACTTTCACCTCATTGATTGAAATTGAATGATTCAAAGCTTCTCACCTATAAAAAAGTCTAAAGAACCGATTTCAAATTTTAATTAAAAAAAAATTAAAGAAGTTTTTGGGCTGAACGGGCTGGCAGCCCTCCTCAAAATTTCATAAATTCATGCATAACTTCTTCATCAAATGTCAAAACAAAGAAAAAACTAGATGCCCACATAGATCCTTGAATTTCCCACCTTCCACAAAAATCTCAAAAAATTACACAATTAGTTAGTCAAAGGTACATGCTTGAAGTCCCACCTGTCCCCTGAAGGGACAACGGTCCTTTAGGGGTTAAGTGGGTTTCATGCTCTATTATGTCTTTATGGCAATCTCCAATCCAAAATTGGTCAAACTTTGACAATCTTAGTACCATCCAATGTTTGTACACTTCTAAAGTCTATTTTACAAAAAAGTTATGAATAGTTTAGAATTAGAAATCCACATGAATGCATAGATATTGTCACAATAAAAAACCTGCATTGTGTACAATACAATCCTAAATTTGGATAATAGCTAGGGGGAATTTTAAGAAAAATAGCATTTTGTTAGATAGAGCATTAAAACGCAAGGCATGGAATGTACTAGATGTTAGTTGCTAAGTAGATGGTCAAACTTAAAAAGGGATAAATTTCTATGAAACCAAAGCAACTAAATGGTTGATCAATTCTTAAAAGAAACTTATTATTGTAACCATGTTGCAAGTATCTATTTCAACCCTTCTCACCAGGGCATTTTTTTCTGGCGACACCGACAAATCTAGACTAATGAAAACAAGTCCCTCCAATTTTACACAAATCCACTCGACAACTATGAATCTGTCGCCAGAAAAAAATGCCCTGCTTCTCACCATTGAAACGAATATTGTGTTCAAGTAGGGAAACTCTTTAGACAACATTTTACCATGATCTTACACAATTCAACACCTACCATCCTAACAACAAACAAGTGGGTGACCAATGACACCGCCAAATCTCTACAACAAAACATCAAATGTGCTAAAATTTGAATGGAAAGTACTATTATTAGGTTAATTTTGTGGATGAATTTGTGCACATGGCATTCCCAATTATTCAAAATGCTACATCAACTTCAACACTGCAAGCAAACATGAATGAACAACGTCTTCATTAGACTACACATACAATGCAGCCATTAGGGGGTTTCATATATCTCAAAAAAACGATGAACAAATGGTCATGAACAAGTTTTTGTTCACTAGTGAATATGCCATGACAACCTCTGGGAGGTTGTCATGGCTCGTTCACTCCGTGACCGCCCCATGTTTTTCACAAATCTCATTCACGTGGACAATTTTTGTGCAGAATGCCATAATTGAAACCCCCTATTGTATCCATACACGGATCAGAACTGAAACAATCATAATTCTAAACTCTAAAAGTCTAAATCCTAAACCCCTCATAAGAAATATCAAAAGTATTGAGGTCATGAGACTAGACGGTATTCAAAAAAGAAAGATATCAACTCATAGAAGTTAAGAGGTGATTTGCATATAATGTTGTAAGAGCATTCATATTGTCACATGCTAAACATGCTTGCAAGAGCACTTGGCATAGCCATTCAATTTGGTGCATCGCACCACAAACGTGCTAACTCTATATACAAGATAGGGCTTGCTCAATTGCAATTGAAAAACACAAACAACAAGAATTTGCGTAATTTGCTAGCATGCTCAAATTTAGGACAGTTAAAACTTGTTGGTTGACAATAGAGGCTCACGGTTGAAGCTCCACACTTGTCCTATGTGATACAATCTCCCCTCTCGCTCAAGGACAATTATGGGACACTTGAGATTTTGAGCTGACTTACCACTGTAGATGCCCCTAGACACTTGTTTTTGGCAGATGCAAGTTGCATCCAAGGGTGGGATTAGGTTTTGGGGAGAACCGGCAGTTAGTGAATTGTCAACCGGTTGATATTGCAAAAAATTGATTGGAACTCAAAACTATTTAGTGTTGGCAACACTAATTATGAACCCCAACACTAAATGTCAACAATCCCCTTAATGTTACCAACACCAAATGTCAACCTTTACACTATTTGTCACTTATTGTAATTTTTGGGAGTAAATTCTTTGTACAACTTTACAATTAGTGTTAGAAATTGGTTCATTTTAATTACATCAAAAAAATATAAATTAAATTCATGAGTTAATATCTAAACAACTATTTGGGGCAAACTACAAACTTGGGCTGAATTGAGTTTGTCCATTAGATTAAAATCATTGTCACTGTTCACTGATGAAAAATGATAAAAATAATTCCAAAATTCCAAACATTTCCAAAAATTTGAAAACAAAAATTATTATAATTTCTTTAAAAATGTCATAACTTTTTTTCTTCAAAAAGAAGTTAAATTTTTATTAATGTTATAATATGATGTTCCCAAAGTTCCCAATGAAGTTCTCAAAGTTCCCATATGACATTCCCAAAGTACCAATGAAGTTCCCAATTAAGTTCCCAATTAAGTTCCCAATGAAGTTCCCAAATTTCCCAAAGTTCCCATATGACATTCTTATATGACATTCCCAAGGTTCCCATATGATGTTCCCAAAG
Organism: Ulota crispa; assembly: GCA_963920765.1. Taxonomy (NCBI): domain Eukaryota; kingdom Viridiplantae; phylum Streptophyta; class Bryopsida; order Orthotrichales; family Orthotrichaceae; genus Ulota; species Ulota crispa. The sequence goes on from OY987244.1 coordinate 31,414,536, forward strand.
TTACCAAAGAAGTTCCCAAAGTTCCCATATGACATTCCCAGAGTTCCCACATGCTGTTCCCAACGTTCTCACATGATGTTCCAAGAGTTCCCATAATTCAAAGGAGGCAACAAAGAGTAGTGTGCACAAAAAGAAGGCAACTCTAAATGCAAACTAAGCTTAATTGAGATTTAGAGTGAGTGTATTTAAAGTGTAGGTAACACTATTGGTAACATAACACTAAATACCATTATCAATATAGTGGATAATAAATTGGTTGAAACTCAAAAATATTGAAAAAAAAATCAATAGTTTTTCTCCAAAACCCCTAATTATAATATATTACATTACAAACATAGAAGTTTTACAGGAAATAACCTGTGCATGCTAGTCAAGATCCGGTTGAAACTGGGAAATGCCGGATTTTAGGCCGGATACTTGGATTTTTTAGGCCGGATATTAGCCGGTGAAACTAAAATTTCTCCCCGAACACTGGTGGGGATGCTCTAAAGGTGCAAAGGAACTACTCAGAATCAGTAAAAGCTGTGGCCCGGATGGTTAGAATCCATCTGAAATTCCAACTCACTGACAATATCCGGAAATGAAGGCCGTTCCAAAGGATTTTTGTGCCAACATCTCTCCACCAACTCCCGCAACTTGAGATCGACATAATCAGGGAGCTGAGGTCGCTTGTGATGATCAATGATTCAGCCCAGTCTTTTTTACTAGAGAATTCCGGGAAAGGATCACCACCAGTCAAAACCTCAAAGCAAGTCATGCCAAAACTGTAGACATCCGACTTGGTAGTCCAAACATCAACATTATTCCGGCCACTCCGGTGTCGCATCTCTTGCAACACTTCCGGAGCTCTCCAAAAACCAGTACCTACTGTGGACATGGAACACTCGTAGTCTGCGACAGCATACGTGTAGAAATCCATACCTTCCATCAAATGCCGGACAAGGACATTCGAAGATTTAAGATCCCGGTGCAAAATTCCATGACCATGTAACCATTTCATGCCTTCTGCAATACATAACAAAGGACGCAGTACATCGCCACGACTACGAAACGGTGGACCATGGCCTTTGTTGTCATGCAGTTTCTTATGAAGCAGAGATCGCAAGTCGCACTCGTACCTTTGCATAAGAAAAGCAAACCTGTTGTTGTTCAAGAAAAACGCACCAACGATTGGACAAATGTAGAGAGTTCGGATTAGGGACGCAAACTCTGAATCTCGTTGATAGGCAAGCTCCGTTTGTGACGTGGCGGTGATGCGAGGCCACTGGCATGTGAAATCTTCCAAAGTGCATCCCTCCAACTTGAACACTTTGACTATCATCTCCTTCGGCATATTCATGTCCTCTGGCAATCGTCTGTACTCGTCCTTCTTCCATGTGGCTTCGTAAATCTGCGCCTGGCCTCCCTCGGCTATTTGTTGTCCTATTTGCACTTTCTCACTCCAGTCCTGGAAGAAGAAGGGCTCCAGTTTCTGCAACGCCTTCCAGCTCGTTCGATTGCTCTCCTGGATCGCCGCCTCAGCTAAAATCTCGGAGGGAGTAGCAGTGGCGTCTTCCGGTAATTCCGACCAGTGTGCTTTAGATAACTCTATGGAAGTCAAGACATATTGGCTCGCCACGCCGGCCGGTAACTCAGACCATTCTGGTTTTGAAACTCTAACGTCTCGCTGAGTTTGTCTCGTCTGCTTTCCTCTCGTGCATTGTACTACACTCCTTCGCCATCGTCGCAAACTCTCCGCTAACCATCCTGCCATCGCTGCTCTGAGATAAAAACAGATGCTACTGTAATTGATCAGGTTTGCGTGTAGTTAGTAATTTTCCTCCATAGCAACTTCGTTCACGCCGATCTAATAGGGGTTTCCAGATATCTCAAAAAAAGGGTGAAAGAATGGTTGTGAACAAGTTTTTGTTGTTCACTGGTGAATATGCTGTCATAACCTCACGAAGCCGTCATGGCTTGTCCACAAAGTGACTTGGTCAGGTTATTCATCAATTTTGTTCATGTGAACGAAATTGGTTGTGAACGGCATATTTGAAATCCCCTAATAAGAGCAGCTCTACCATTGCTTTCATTGGAATGAGAACATGAAATGTGTTTTGAAGAGCCAAGGAGCAATTCATTTGCAGTAGCGGTTGTGCCCATTCCAAAACCCTCCAATCGCACTAGCGTTAACCCCTTGCCTCTTGCTATGACTAGCTTCTTCTCTTGGGCACCTTTGAACTATAGTCAAGGGATTCAAGTCCTTCTGTGAACTCTAGCAAAAACAAGAAAGACCTTCACAATGGTGTGGAAGAAAGCTTGCATTGTCTCTCCGCACTATCTGGAAATTGACAGTGGTGACGTGATGCAGGTCTAAACCACAGGTCCTCCGGCTAGAATCTTAGTTACGTCTATGTTTCCGTCTGCAGTGGCGATGCTCTCACCACAGTTGTGAAGCTGAATGAAATCGAACGCAGTGGCTTGGATCTGTACAACGAAGAGTTCAAGTAATGCAGAGTTTCTCTCAAGCTTCACTATATTTCAACCGTCTCGCAGCTGCCTCTTCGTCTTCTGCAAGTTGGGGATTGAAAAACAAGGCGTCACCGAGCCAAGATTCTAAATGATGTTTTCGTACAATTTTGCTTAAGTAGCTCGAAACACAGCCAAATGTGCTGAGATTTTAGATTTAACACTAGGATTCTGTTTCTTGAGGAGAGATTATAAAAGTTTTTGATAACAGGTTTGATAGAATATTTGGTAAGATTAGCCACGTTTGTCTACACTGGTATCGAGTTGTGGACGAAGGAATTTGACCGTCGCTGGTTACCTACCACCAGCTAAAGACCATCGAAAATATCTTGCACACTTGTGAAGATTTCGTTGGCTATGACACACTTGTCACACTCAAACTATGTTGTACGATACTTGGAAGAAGAACTAGTCAGAACTCTGGTTTGAAAGATGGAGGTAAACTCTGTAAAGAACCAACATGGTTCTTCTTTCTAGAAATTTTTGAGTTCCCATGTGATGACAAGGTCATTTGACCCCACACTATAGTTGGGTATATTACAATGATAAGCACCTTGTTAACCCCTCAACGCCCTTGGAATTTTGGAGTATTTCAGAATTTGTTTGAAAGTGAACAAAATGCTGGCGATTTTCTTTGAAATGTAACCGTACAAATTCAAAATAGACATGTTATAGATTGCGTACAAAAAGAAATCACAACTATTTCACTTATGGATTGAAACATTACATGTTTGATCATGAGGGTGTTCAAATTGTGAAAGTGATTTGAAGTCTTTCAATCCTCTTTTTGCATCTCAAACCTAAAATTGAGGGTACCAGAAAAATATGAGTATGTAAAGTACAACATGCATAACCCCAATCAATTTACAGCTTCTCAAATTTTATTCTACAATTTTTTTAAATGAATTTTTAATGCAATTTTTTCTCCAAGTTCTAATGTACCTGAGGCTCATTTCCAAGAGCCTCCAACACTAGAAAGTGAAGATTTGCAATGAACACCCTTGCACAAAATCTTGAATAGACAAATCATGTTAATTCATATTCAAGATTGGACTCTTGATGCTGAAACTAGACTTCAACAACAATTTAGATATAATAATAACCACAAAAAAATCTTGAAAAAACCTTCGGCATCCCTGAACCTTTAGAGGGGCGTAAAAACTGCCCCTCAGACGTTGAGGGGTTAACGGTCAAATTTGAACTTGTGACCATCTCCTTGGTGTGCCAAGGTTAGAGTCACTGAGACATGGCTGTAAGTGCTTATGATACCTAGTACACGATTCCATGGTCACAATTCCAAGGCTAACACAATCAAAACTAAAAAAATCAAGGTGTACTATTGACTCTTTCTTGTGATGGAGAGATGTGAGAGTGCATTTAGTAATCATTTGTCCTTCAGGATAACATCATTGGAGAAGGTTAAATGCAGTTACATCATAATGCATAGCAAAAAAGAATAACATGGGTATCGTAAAAATGCATAATGATTCCCGTTTGATAGTTTTAGATATTGCACTTCTCAATAAGTGCTACAAAGATATTGACTTGACAATGAGTGCATTGATGGTCAAAGGTGGAATAGTCCATTGTTGTTGAGTTGGTCATTGCACACGGTTAACCCCTAAAGGACCATGGTTTTTATTTTGTCAAAAGACACTCAAAACTACCACCTCTATGGTAAAGAGTAAAAAGGTTTGAAAATCAAGCATTTTGCATATTTGATCATAGGATCTTGTGCCAAACTACTATAAGAATGTGTCATACAAAACTCAAGAAATTTTACCGCACAAAGTGGAAGATATTTGCATTTAAAAAGAAAAAAACAACTTTTTTTGCACCTTGCTTGACTAGATTTTTTAACTTTGAACATTTTTAACTTAAAATTTTTGCACCATGGAGTTTGGAATTCTATTTTTGCATGGTGGGAAGTTGAGTTGGGAATCTTGGGAAATTTTTTCAAAAAAGAATACTTAATTTTCATTCTTTAAAAAAACATTAGGTAGAAGAAGGTATGAGATTGAATAAAAACTTAAATTGCTAATAACCTTGCAATGGAATTGAAACGCAATAATCCCAATGGTGAGATTGTTCTAGAAAGCAAACTTCACCCTCTCCAACAATTTTTTTTGAGAAAATGTTAAATCTACATTCAAAAATGAAGTTTATAAGTTATTTTTTCAAGAAGATGCTTGAGTTGCCTAAAAAACAAGATTGTCCATAACTTTCTCATAACTAGTCCAAATGTAATGGATCAAAGCTTCAGAAGTAGATAAAGATATAATCTATAAGAAAAAAAATTAAATTTTTTTTTCAAGTTTTTATAAGAATTCTTTTTGCTGCCCCTAGTCCCCAAATTTGTGCTTACTTGGGCATAACTTTGGCTCCCTGACATCAATTGAAATAAAAATTATATTCCCCAAAAGCTAATGTGTTTTTCTATCTTCAAAAAAAATTTCAAAAAATTAGGACAAAAATTGAGGTTGTAGGTACCTGCCCAAAATCCCATTTGTCCCTGAAGGGACAATGGTCCTTTAGGGGTTAAAGTTCATCAAACCGTTACAAAAAATGGCAACAAAATGGCAAATTGAAGAGTACTTCAAAATATTCAATTATCACAATATCAAAAAAATAAAGATACCTCGGAATAGGGCAAAGCGAAAACATATAACTTCCCAATGTGAACAATTAGGGGCTAATACTTCTCTTTTTCTATTTTATTTTGGCTCAATTGAATCCTCCAACGTTATGATAGTTACCAAATGTATCATCACAAAGTGATGACAAACACTAATACAAAATTTGGTCGACCAGTTTCGACTACCTCATGACCAATACGACACTTCAACTCCCCTCAAGCCACCATCTTACATTGCTCCATCTTGGGTATATTTGCACCATTTTATACTTTTGGGGATGCCAAAATCTTGTGCAGAATTGCACCACTTATAAAACTTGAGTCAACTCCATCAACCGAGACCTAGATGCTCTTTTAAGTGCCCAATAGCCACCATAGGCCGCTTCCATATCGATAAGGAGTTGAAAACAATTCCTTTAGAAAACTTCAAAATGTACCAATATGAAGAACAAATCATGTTCTACAAGTTGGAAGAAAAGAAATCTGATTTGGAAGTTACTATAATCACGTGTTTGCTTCCAAAGTGGCCTTCCTATTATCAAAAGTCAATCCGTTTGCACTCATCGTAAAGTATGAACTCAATGAAAAAACACTTTTTTTCTGACGAAGAAAGCCTTGGTTGCGTAAAATGCACCGAATGCAGGTGGAGAGTGGTGGTACCGAGGAAGTAAACGTAAGCACCTTTCAGATAATTGATATGGCCAAACTTGAGGCTGATCAATGTTGAACTGGAAAATCTCATCTTCCGCACTCGCAAAACACAAGTTTCATCCAAGGCAACGAACATAACTCAGAGACAGATCTCTGAATTTTGATGCTCAGTTTTCCTTCCATCGGTGATTGCAATCGCTGTTGCAGCATTTGTAGAAAGTCGTCATGGGCTCATCCGCAGATCTGATTTGAATCTGCATGAAGTAGGCCTGCCCGTAGCTGCAATTCGAGCATGTCACTGCAAAACAACACCGTCCCAGTAAACATATTCACAAGTTCGTCAAAAAAATTCCTGGTTTAGAAGCTAAAGATACTTCACAAATAGTTAATTCAGCCAAACACTGAAATGTTGTGGCAAAGGAGGACTGTCATCTGAATATCACCTGAGGTGCGATCAACATTCTTCCAAGCATCCTCTCCGCCGAGAACATCGTCCACTTCTTTGTTCTTCAATTTCAGTTTCTTGCTAACCTGCAAAATCCCCCGTCAGAAAAACATAAACTAATCTCTCGCTTGCACGATATCTTGACTAAGGCATCTCGATGGTATAAAAAGCTTGTGCAGAAAGTTAACAGAGTCGGCTAGTTTGTATCATATAAAGGGTCTAGAGAACCCAGAGGAGGAAACCTTAGGTTTCTATGAAAACGCTAGAGTTATCTAAACGTCAGACTTTGTCGACTTTGAAACTCTACAGAAACGCTGTGTCTGCATGGAAGGGTACTCTATACTACTATCCCAAAGAATCTACCTGATCTCAGAAAAGAGGAAGAAATATCCAGGCTATTAATTTTTTTTAAAGTTCCACCAAATCTATGGCTGTCTCGGTGTACCAAACGAGACATGCACTTGGACCTCTTGATCCCGAGCTTTGCAAACAAAAGAATAGCAACATTGCAACTTTATATTCGAAATAGCAGAGTACTAGCATAATGATGATGCACAACGTTTTAAACAAATCCCCACATGTCTAATAGCTTCAGCATGACAACAGCCAGAATTGAAAGTTGTATCAAAACATTAGGGTTAACAATTATGCGAAATCTTGACTCTTGCAGCAGAAATATCACCTCAGAGTCACTACAGTAATTCACAATACCTAGTTCGGTTGCAAACTCACACCCTGTAGGAGGGAGCAAAATGGGAGGAGATGCACAAATACCTTTCGGTCAATGATGTAGATGTAGGGGCAAGTCGGGCAGAAGTAGCGAAGAGGGCGGCCCATACTGGGATTCTCTACCAGCAGCAGATTCGCACATGTTGGACAGAAATCCATTCTTTCCCCGCCTCAGCTACAAGAAGTGCCCTCGAAAATGCTCCAAGCACAAGAGCCACGTCGATTCTTCTTCGCACCTCTCAACTCGTCTCATCTGCAGTTCACTAAATTGATATAGGGACACACTGAGCGAGATACAAATGAGATGGTCTCTGAAAGCACCGCATTGTAGCACCTCCACAATTACGATCAACTCTAATCCAACAGCTTCCTGGATATCGTCGTAATTTATATCAGAATGCAACCACAGCATCGCTGCAATATTCATTGTTCGCAATAAAATACCTCGAGGGTAATCAACTGAGCAAAATCTCTTGAGAACTGCACTTACCACACGAACGAACAGCTGCATTGTATACAAAACCATAAAACCTAATTCCCAAACCCTAAACCTTAAATTCTACTCCCTCTGTCCCTCTAAAAAGCTCCAAATCAGACACATTTCTTGTAACACTAAAAAGCTCCCTTTTGCTGATTTCAAACGCTGAGAAAGCGTTTGTCATGTTCAATGATCTCATGGGGGCAAGTTAAGCAGTTATGGAGCATTCCTCTCCTAGCAAGCTTAGCCTTGCCCATATGAGGTACCATTGTTGTTACTAATCTTTAAACCATCAATGGGGAGCTGGCAACATGCACAAATATGGTACTTTTTGCATGGAATTTGGGTGCCCAAATGGCAACATCACAGGTGGAGATTTTGCATACATTTGGTAGATGGTATGTTGATTCTAGAATGCATGTGTCACTAGCACAAAGACTAAAATCACAGTTCATCCTTTTAAAAGGGAGCTTTTTGGACGTTTTTAGAGGGACAGAGGTAGTAATTGGTTTGAGGAAGCCGTTTCAAGGTCCACGTTGCAACAAAACCAGAAGTAGAGAATGAAAAACTGTAGAACTCATAAGTAGAGAATTGGCGATATCATGATGAAGCTACATCTACAAATACTCATACCAGGCATACTTGATTCTTGAGCCTACTTCAAAAGAAATTATACGAGCAGGATCGTTAGCAAAACCGACAGCGAGATCATACCGGCCACTATCAAATTACAAATGCGTACAGTTCAAAGTACCTACTTAATCGCAAAACCCTAAATTCTGATACGAAAACCCTAAACCCTAATCACAAGCACCTGAACGAAATCAGCGAGAACGATGTGCTTACTTAATTACAATCGCAATTCAGTGAGCATCTCCCGATTGGATTCAAAGTACTGACCAGAAGCAAAGCAGAAATTTTTGAGCAAGAATGAATCCAAGGGAGCCTGCAATGAGAGCATCAGTTGTCCGACAAATTTCCAGTTCCAAGTTCTTCTCCGAATCCAGCACAGAAAAAAGCAGGGAGAGTGAAGCGTATTGCGAGGGAGTCAAGCAAGCACCGTTCACGTACAAACTAGCAGTAACTCAGCCTGATTGTCAATTCAACACATCAGTGCAAACCCTAATTCCGTAACTAAGCTTAGCACGAAAGACTCGCAAAGTCAATAACGGGGTTTGCACTTTGCACATACGAAACCCGAAATTGGACTAAGGTAGGAGGCTCAAATTCGGAGCATCTCCTCAAATGTGCTCCTTCTGTATATCTTGTTTTTCATAATCCTTTAACAATGTACAGCTCATATACATTTGCAGAAGTGCTCCATTATAGAGCCCTATGGCTTTTTCACTTCAAATATTCATAACTAATTTCACAAAATTCCAAAAATTATAAAACAACTTGAATTAGATGCTGATTCTTCTTGTCTTTCAAGGAAAGTTTATTGAAAATCATTTCAAGGAGTTTCACCTACCCAAAATTCAATTTCAGCCCTTAGATGCTCCATTTATGAGCCTTCTACCTTATTACATGAAAATTGGAATCTGAAATTTGATCTTGAGGAAAGTTTACTCCATATTTTGTAAATGCTGCATCCTGTATTTCATGTAGATAGTCTACTCAAGCCAAAAATCACAATATTTGTAAAAAAGTTACAAAAGTAGATTGAATTTGCAAGTAAAGAGACTCGTCATTGATTGATTAATAAAGGGAACTGATATGTGCACACCAAGGGTTTGATGTATGCACACTAGGGGTAAATTTTAGATATTTACCATCAACCAGTTGTATTTGGAAAATTTGAATTCACATTTGGATTTAGAGATCTTGATTTAGTCTAGAACCACAAAGGAGGTTACAATTAAATAATGTCTAGTGAAAAAGCTTTGTTAGGGGGTAAACTCCTTTTATCCTTGTTTGTATAAAAAGGCTAAGCTTTTCCAGTGGGCATTGTTTGTTTGTAACCTCCTTAATGGTTCTAGACTAAATCAAGGTCTATAAACACTAGAAGAAAAACATGTCCTAATTGATTGGTTCATGACAACTGCAAATGTCCTAAACAACTATACAATGACTCAATTACAGTAAAATTGAGTTGTTTAGGACATTTGCAATCATTGTGCACTAGTCATTTAGGACAAGATTTCTTCTAGTGAAATTCAAATGTGAATTCACATTTTTCAAATACAACTTGTTGATGGTATATATCTAAAATTTACCCCCCCCCAATGTGCATATATCAAATCCCCGGTGTGCATTTACCAACTCCCAAAATCTAGGGAATTGCTAAATTCACCACACTTTTTGCTAAGTCCTCCACGTTGTACCATATTTAGGATTTCCTTAAGGGAAAGAGGGTAAATTTTGTATTTATTGAATGACCATTAAATGATGTTTATTTTAGGATTATGTATACTTGAAATTATAGAAGTTAAGTCAAGTAAAAGAAAGAAGAAAGAGAAGAATGGACAAAGAAAAGAAAGAAGAATAGAAAGTAGATAAATAAAAAGAGAAAAGAAAGGAAATAGTGGAATTCATTTGCTATTATTATGAAATGATAATTCAGTAAATAAAAAATTTACCCTTCTTTTCTTTTGAGGAAATCCTACAATACAATGTGGTGGATTTAGCAAAAAGTGTGGTGGATTTAGCAATTTCTCAAAATCTAAACTCTTATGTATTTTGGCCATTAAAAAATCAAAACTTTTCCACCCTAGCCCCACATAAACATATGTGCAGTAAAGCCAAGCACGGCAATACAGTACAATATTGTAGTTAATAACAGACTATGTAGTACAATAACTACACACCAAATAGTGTATTTAGGTTGCCCCATACTAATTTCTTAACATTCTACACTATTTAAATACTTACTGTTGCTATAGTAATTTTCATAAATTTGAAAAGACTTGATAACTACTACAAAGTTATAGAAAGACAAATTAGCAATATCCAAGTTGTAAATAAAATGAAATTTAAATATACAAAGAGTTGCATACACTTCCTAGTGGGCAAATGGTGTGTCATGAGGTAACTTTCCAAGGTAAGGCAACCTAAATGCACTATTCGGTGTAGTAAATAAGCAGAGGACGTACCGCGGTACCGGTAACTTCACAGTTCACACTCCCTTGGCCTGCAAGAAATCCCAACAACAACCTCTCTCGCTCTCTCTCAGGGTTTTTCCTTCTTTGGTGGAAAACTGTGAATGCAACAAGTGTCGTGCTTCATTTGTGCTTTCCCAACCGACGGAGTTTCAACAGCAATTTCGCAATTTCGCAATTTCGCAATTTCACAACCTCACAACATCGCAATTTTGCAATTACAGAGATCGGCTTCTCGTGTCGATTTGAATCTAATCGGGAGATGCTCACTGAATTGCGAGTGTAACTTAATCAGGTGAGCACGGGGTCGGTGCTCTCTCGTTCCTTCGCTCAAATTCCTGTGAAAGGTAAGCCGACGTTGTTTTCCGAAGTATTCCGTGCTATTCTGTGCCTGGGGCGTCTGGGATCAGGAATTCGGGTTTTCTTTTTCTCGATGGTTCTTTTTGTGACGTAAGAAGGAAAATTGTGCGTTTGCAATTCAATTTTGGGTGGTGTTGGTGTAGTAGTTTATTAATTTGAAGTCAATTGAGGAGCTGCTCAGTTTATCGCGAGTGGGATTAGGTGAGTGCAGTGTTGTCGCTCTAGTTACTCTCTGCGCTTCCGTTCATTGAAATGTCTTTCGAAAGGCAGCAGGCTCAATTCTTCATAAAAAGAGAGCAGTTGATATTACGAACTTTGCTTATGGAGCGTTTGGAGCATTGAGTGTCTGTGATTAGGGTTTAGGGTTTTCCTTTGGCGTTGGAGTGTTTTTTGCGATTGAAAGTTAATTTTAATACTACGCATTTGCAATTCGATTGTGGCCGGTGTTGGTGTATTGAACTGACTTTCGACTTACAAATAAGACTTAATTCTGTTCACTTAATTCCCTTTTAAATAGGAGCAGTGCTAATGTTAATTTCTGGAGTTTTTTAAGTGCTGCGTGTTTGGGGTATCTGCGATCGTATATTAGGGTTTCCTTAGTCACGTTTATTCTTCAACGTAAAAACCTACATACAGCAAACCTACACTAAATAGTGCATTTAGTTTGCCTTAGGTTTCCTTCCCTTGGAAAGTTACCTCACCTCATGACTCATGGCTTGGCCATTGAGAGGCGCATGCATTTCTCTAGATATCAGATATCATGATATCACTTGGTTTGTATCAGATATTAGGATATCAAGCCATTTAGAGGCGCGTGCAACTCTCTAGATGTCATATCAGGAAATCACTTGGTTTATGACTTGATTTGGAAATTGCTAGTTTGTTTTTCCGCAACTTTGCTGTTGTTTGCCAAGCCCTTAAAAAAAATGTTTATTTGCAGAAATTATTGATGAATATTACTGTAATACCGGTAAATATTGTATTTATGTATGTAGTCTAGAATGTCTAGAAATTAGCGTGGGGCAACCTAAATGCAATATTAATGTAGTGAGGCAAGTTGCTGTACGCTCTGAGTGGTATCGGTTGTTTCATTTCGTTGCCAGTTTGCGAGTGTTTTTCAGTGTCTCTGCAGTAAGGTTTCTCTTCGTAATAAAAGTAGTAGTAACACCACCGGCACAATTTTCAGTGTGCAGGAGTAGTATCATTGTATCACAATGGGGAACACTACAAGTCAAGAGGTTGGAAAGCCCGATGCTGCGCCGCTGGTCGCCACCACCACCACGGAGGCGCCCAAGAAGAAGATCTGCTGTGCGTGTCCGGAGACAAAGAAGCTGCGGGACGAGTGCGTCGTGGAGCACGGAGAGGACGCTTGCTCCAAATGGATCGAAGTGCACAAGCAATGCCTACGCAAGGAGGGCTTCAAAGTGTAGTGACAGTCCTCACATCATTTTGCCTAAACCCTAAACCAACCGCTCTCTGTCATTACGTTCCAACATTGCACGGTTGATACAAAAAGCATTATAAACTCTAAAATCCTAAACTGCAACTTGGGTACGAAAACTACTGTAGCACTGGAGTAGAGACGAGCTCACAATTCTGGGGTTCCCACCCTTCATCAATTCAATGCCCTGTTATGTGGCAACATCCTTTTTAGTAACATCTGTTGACGTAATTTGCGGCAACTAGCCTTTCTTTTGCATACATCATCACTGAAAGCTTTGAGAAAGTTTGTGAACAGCGGTGATTTTTTTTGTCATATTAGACTATTTCAGGATCTTTTTTGACAACATGTAGTGACAGTCCTCACATCATTTTGCCTAAACCCTAAACCAACCGCTCTCTGTCATTACGTTTCAACATTGCACGGTTGGTACAAAAAGCATTATATACTCTAAAACCCTAAATTGCAACTTGGGTACGAAAACTACTCTAGCATTGGAGTAGAGATGAGCTCACAATTCTGGGGTTCCCACCCTTCATCAATTCAATGCCCTGTTACGTGGCAATAACCTTTTTAGTAACATCTGTTGACCTAATTTGCGGCTCCTAGCCTTTCTTTTGCATACATCAACATTGAAAGCTTTGAGAAGGTTTGTGAACAGCGGTGTTTTTTTTTTGTAAAACTGGACTATTTTAGGATCTTTTTTATTGAATAACAAGCTTTTTACTGAATAACAAGCTTTGTCATGGGGAGACTTCCCACTCTGATCACAGGAAGCCTTTTGTATAACCAGAGAGGCTGCCTTGTGAGTTATGGCTAAGATTCTTTGTAATGTCATGAAACTGTCCAGTTTAACTGAAAACTTTGTTGAAGTAGAGTGTCCTTGTTTCTGATTAAGTTGGTGGAGTATGGTGTGTGATGGAGCTATTAACATGCTTTCTGATGTTTTAAGACTATTGTTTTTCATTGGCTGTGGTTGAGAGGTGTGGATGATTTACTAACATGTTTTGATGGTAGTTAGTGGGTGATCGAACTTACTGGATTTTGTTTTTTTGGTGGCACGGTCTTTGGATATGATGTCGAGGATATGATGTCGAGGACATCTAAGTGGAAGCATATTCATGTATGGAGAGGGAGCATGTGGTGTTTGGAAGTAGGTTATGGAAATCCTCAATGTTGTCAGTGGTGTTTGAGATTTGCTATAGGTGCTATGTGAAGGCTTCAGTATGAATGCGCAGCTTTACGTTTCGTACACAACATGCTCAGTTTTACATACTTTCAATTATAGAGTGTGTTGAAAAAATGCATTGGCTAATTGAAAAGTACATTGAAATGTTTAAACAAAAGATCATCTTAATAGTTTGAATACACCTAGAGTTTTTTTGATGTCGCAACTTAGGCATCCAAAATGTATGTGATGATGTAGAATTACACAACTTTCTAACAATATATTTGTTGCATATGAGATTCATTATTCATGAGATACTTGACCTTCAACCAAGTTGTGATCCTTCAATAGTTTTAGGTCTTATGTTTCAATGAGCCATTTTAATCAAATGAAAGTTAATTTGCACTATCTTTTCTATATGAAATCTAATACTACTATAAGTTGCAAAGTTTTCCATTTATTTTGGTGAAGGTTTAAAATTGTTATGACTATTGAAAGAATAGCGAAGAAAACTCATACAAACACAACACACATCCAAAAATCTATACCTTTGCCATTATAGTTTATCATTATGAAAAATGATTGAGTTGCATCAAACTTATGTGTCTTTCTATATGCTAAGTATCGAAATAAAAGACTAGAAGTATAAAATTTTATTTGCAATAGATATTTTTCAAATGCATTCAAACTTTATAATATATATAAACTCTGGAATTTAACTTACTTCTTTTTTGGGTTGAATACAAGGTTGATGCCCAAAGGCAAGTGATATGTTTTAATGGTCACAATAGAAAATAAAGCTACTCAACAAGAAGCTTAGTAATCTAGCATATGGTGATTAAAGCATTATTTTAATGTTGGATGTGGATGTAAAATCCAAATAAACAGTCAAATGGCTTAGAGGTGGCACAAAAAACTAGCATAAACTTCAATAAAATTTCATTCAAAATATAGATGAAGCTTGTGTATCCTTTGTTATACGGTTCAAAGTCTTCCGTATCCACTTGCAATTGTTTAAAATATATATAGGGGCCTCAATGAAGCGCATGTTTCTTGTTGAAATGAAGGATTATAAAGTAGTTAAAAGGTTCAAATTAAACAATTAAAATTCCGTAATGTAATGCCTGTCATTGACTACAATTTGATATTTGACTCTATCTAATATGGAGGAGTAGGTTGAACACTTGAATAACACTCCTCATTGCATGTAAACTTCAAAGTCTTCTACCACCACCACTCTCTTAATGAGAAAAATCTTGGATCACTTGTAACATGCACAATTTCAAATTTTCAAAATTGGATATGGTTTTGATGTGAATGGTTGAGAGATCTTGTATATCAAGTTCAATTTGCAACTTTTAATTCCGTATTGACAATGAAACCACCCAAAAATTCATGCCGTTAGAGTAGTAATTTCTAAAATGCTTACAATTTATAAATAAATAGGGACTAAATGATAGAAATTTTCTTTGTTGAAAACTGTAATTATCATTTTGGAAAGATTAGAGTTTGTCAAAGTTTAGCTTTTCTTCCAAATTTCACATGTTTTGAAATTTGTTTATATATTGGTAGAACTAGATAAAGAGCCAGCATTATCAAATTCTGTTTTTTAAAACCGCCCATAAAGTTAGTGCTTCCAAAGTAGAAGCCTTGCTAAAGTGCCAATTCCTTGAAGATGATGTACATCAAGTTTGGTGAGGTATTGAGAGTTCCATGAAGTAGGTAGGGAGTTTAAACTCTTTTTCTTTTATTCTTAGTGAAACTCCTCAGCACCAAATTTATATATAATTTCTTGTGACGTAACAAAGTGTTATATTGTGACAATAACACACAATTAGCTTTACGTTGGTTAAGGTATGGTTCACTCTGTAGCTTATATCCCCAAGTTTCATTGAAATTTCAAAATTTAATTGGTGCAAAGCTCAAAATTGGGATTGGGAATAATAGCTTCTCATTGAGTTCCAAATCCTAATTCACTTAGAAATATCTACATGGCACTACTTTTTGAAAATTGTAGTGCTAGCAAAATGGAACTTTGCTCAAAATTTGGATGTAACTAAAATGCAAATCTAACTGTAGAACCAAAATCTCAACATTATTTTTGCACAAAACATTCAAATTCCTTCCAATTTACATATGTTTCTTGCCCTTTCCAATCCAACAAAAAAAATGACATTAAGCTAGGACTTGAAGAGCTGCGGATACTTGTGGGACAAAGTGTGAGCCAATGTGCAGGGAGAATATGACAACTAGTGCTTTGTTATTTAATATCCATTTAAAATGCAAAAAGATAACCTAATTAAAAAAATCCGTATAAGGTAGCAGCATCCATAAGCAATGTATCCCCATGGGCATCACCTGCCAGTGGCAAGGGCTAATTAATAAAAAATTAAATGGTAGTGGGAGACTAAATGGTTATGGGTGATGAAGTGATGGTTATGGTGACTAGCATGACGATTTTGAATACCCATCTCACAATTTAAGAACCAACAAGTCTTGTTTTTAGCATCTCTTACACATGGTTCTTACAATTTCAATGATTTTGGACTTTGAAAATCTTTGTGAACAAATGGTTGCAGTTGAAACCTTGAAATTGATGCCAATATTTTTGAGTTCCACTTCCTAACTTACAGTATTTTTTTCAAAGTTAGTCAATTGTTTTACCTACTCCAAAACCCTTAGTTCCACGCTTATGGGTGCGCCTGCCTTAACCCCTAAATGCCCAAGGCCTTTCTGAACTTCTTGGTATTTTCAAGAAAGTGAACAATCAACCAACCTTTTCATAAATATCATCAAGTTTTTTTAAATTGAAACCATACAAATTTAAACTTAACATGTTAGAGATTACATGGAAAAAGAAAACACAACAATATCACTTATAGTTTGAAAGATTATAACGTTTGAACATGAGGGTGTTAAAATTGCAAAAAGTGACTTGAAGTTTTCTAATCCTCATTTCACATGTCAAATCTAAAAAGTTGGTCATCAAAAAAATATGAGGTTTAAGGTCATTACATGTTTAACCTCAACCAATTTACGGCTTTCAAAATCTACTCCCCTATTTTTTTTAAATGGATTTTTGATGTGGATTTTTCTCCATGCTCTAGTGTATTTGAGGCTCATTTTCAAGATCTTCCAACACTAGAAAACTCAAGAAAACTCAAGATTGCAGTGGACATCTTTGTACAAAATCTTGAATAAAAAAATCATGAACATTCATTTTCAAAATCAAATTTTTGATGTTGAAAATAAACTTTGAAACAAACTACTGTGTAAAAGAAAATACCAAAAGTAGTGAGTTGATAAGATTTTATTTGTCTTCAAAGTTTTGCAAACACCCAAATTGGGTGCCTTGAGCATTTAGGGGTTAAATGTGAACAATGTCAGGGGGCGAACTAGTGAAAAATTGATTGAAAATCGGAAATGTAAGGTATCAGCTGCTGAAGCTCAAAAATCTCCCCTAAGCCCTGGTGTGAATTCCCCTAAGTCTTGTCTTTACGATTTGGTGGGTCCATCCCTTCAAGTTTGGTAAGAATAGAGACTTTAGGGAGTAAGTTATGTGACTTCGCAGAAGGTGAAGCGCTGAAGCCAATGCCAAGAGATCTCGGTGTACTGGAAATAAAGTACAGTACTTCCGAAAAAACCTGGTAACATGAAAATATTTGGAAATAGAAACAACAGAGCACCTACTGAAAACATTCATAGAAATATGAGCTTTGTACCTGTAGCAGGATTTCAATAAGAGCTACTTTATAGTAGGAGTCAAGGCCATGAAAACTTGGGGTCATTCTGACCAAAATTTCAATCCAAATTGCTTCAAGAACATTCCCAAGTGTCCATTATAATATGGATGTAGTGGGGGCTAACTCTCTTTGTGTGTAAAGGCTTTGAGGCCAAAGATTTGAGGCCACTGGAGTAGACTTTGAAAATTTTAAGAGAAAAGGGATAAAAAAAGAAATTAAGGATAAACATTGATAGTTTTACTTCATATCTCAAAAGAATGTTTTCAATTGAAAGAATCATATTTTAATAAAATTTGACAATGGCCCCACTGCCAAGTATTGGCTTCACATTTTTAGGAGACCCAATTTTTGGAGTTGGGGCCATGTCAAATCTTACCTTTTAAATATCAATCTACAATTAATAAAAAAACTCAAGTTGGCGACCTATTTGTACAGTCGCTCAATGACCGGTTTACTTGTTGTCAAAAATGTAACCGATGTTAGGCAGTTAGGTTGCCGGCAGTTAGCTCCAATTCCTCTCTCCCACGTAACCAATGTTAGGCGGTTAGGTTTCTCATGTTAGGCGGTTAGGTTGCCAGTGAGGCTTCCTTTCTCCCAAAACCTACTAGTTAGCTTCAATTTCTCCCTCCTATGTAACCAATGTCATGGTCAGTTGTACGTAGCTTTGTCGCAAGCGACTTGAGTTATTGATGTTGCTTTGTTTGTTGCAAACGCCACAACAATAGTTTATCATGAGTTGTTGCATTAACATAAGTTGGAAGTGTGACTATTTTGAATCAAAAATGTGAAATGTGTTGAGGCCTTCATTTACCTTGGTAAATAGGTTTACAAGACTCGTATGTTCTAAAAAAATAACCTTGACTCCTAATGTAAAGACCTTGAGGCCGTTTTCAAAATATGAACCAATCAAATTCCAGTATTGGGCGAGTTAGAGGCTAGAAACTAACCTCAACTCGTGTGTAAAGCGGCCCTACTACTCATACTAGACTTAATGAGCCTCACAACTTGTTTGTGGGATTAGGGTAAAAAAAGGCTTCCTATTTTATGAATAAGGGTAAAAGTAAGAATCTATCCTTAGGACCGCTTTACATATGGGGGCAGGGCCAATTCACTGTGTCAGAGGTCAAGAATCCTCACTTGTGATTGTTCAGAAGGCTGAAATCAGCCCCAACCCCTTTACACCTACAGTAAAGGCCAATTTGGTGGAATGAATATTTTATTCAACAATGACAAGATCTAACATGGCTCAAGCTCAGTGAATTGGGTGCACCCAAAATGGGACGCCAATTCTTGGCCTTGGGGCCAATGTCAAGTTTCATTAAAAAATATTTCTTTTCATAAAATATTATTTTTCCTCCAATAGAATCCATTATACCAGAAGAGAGTGTCATGAGAGAAGCTAGGGGCATGGGGGGCATGGGGGGCATGGGGCATTTAGCTTGCTAAATGGGTTTGCTAATTTGTTTTTATGTGTAGGCTAGTATATTTTGTACTCCCTCTGTCCCATTATAAAGCTCCGAATTAGGCATAGTTCTTGTCCCACTAAAAAGCTCCATTTTGCTAATTTCAATTGTTGTGAAAGCGTTTGTCATGTCCAATGATCTCATGGGGGCAAGTTAAGCAATTAAAGAGCATTCCTCTCCTAACAAGCTTGGCCTTGTCCATATGAGGTACCACTATTGCTACTAATCTTTAAATCATCAATAATGAGGAGCTAGCAACATGTACAAATATGGTACTTTTTGCATGGAATTTGGGTGTCCACCGGCAACATCAAAGCTAGAGATTTTACACACATTTGGTAGATGGTATATTGATTCTAGAACGCATGTGTCATTAATACAAAGACTAAAAGAATGAGGAGCTGGCAGCATTCACAAACTATGCACAAATATGGTACTTTTGCATGGAATTTGGGTGTCTAAACAACAACATAAAAATTGGAGATTTTGCAAACATTTGGTAGGTGGTATGGTGATTCTAGAATGCATTTGTCACTAGCATAATGACTAAAAATGTACTTAATCCCTCATGGAGAAGTTTTTTGGAGCCTATAATAGGACAGAGGGAGTATCTATTGGCAAATTATTTTTTTCCTTCTATGCTTCTCATGAAGTTTTAAACCTTGCACATGTTGATACGTTGATTTCTTTTTCTATCATCTTTTATGCAAGATACTCTTAATGATCTATAACTCATAGTATTTATTCTGCTAGATACTATCTGCATAAAACTTGGTTTTTGGAAGAACAAATCAATATGCAAAAATATGATAATGCTTTGTGGTTGATAAAAAGAAAATAATGAAGGCAATCGATATAACATACCTTGATAAGGTAAACAAAAAACTTAAGAGTTGGTTTCAAACTTCATGTTTAGGGTTCATGCACATTTTGGCAGCGTCCCCCTCTGTCCAACTCTATTTTTTGATGTCTATCATCATGCCATTGTGTCAAATTAAAAAATAAAACAACGAATTAACTAAAAAATAATTGTGGCCTATTCTCACTTTACATTGCAACAAGAAGCCACTATCTCCAAATGCTAGCTTTTTGAATACAAGCCATGACCCATAAGAGATTTTTGTCACAACTTCTCACCTCTAGTGTAAAGATGGCTTAACTTTATTGAATTGGCCGGACTCCTTGGCCTCAAGGCCTTTACATATGAGACAATTGGCCCTACTATAATCTTATTTTAATTAGGCCAGCCTTAAGTAAAATGTGGGTTGAAATTTGAGGCAATTGGCCCCTAGCCAAATTGGCCCGGCCCCCGTATGTAAAGCAGCCTTTAGTTTGGAGTTGGTCATATATATTTCTTGTCAAGTGTTCTTGGACTAAATCGGAATCTCAAAATCCAAATGTAAATTCAATTTTAATTTTCCAATGATATATTTCTGAACTCTTTCATTTCTTGGCAAGTGAGAATAGGGAGATTTTTCACCCTAGCCACGCAAATAGGTGTTAGAGTCATTAAGTCTAGCATGAGATTTAGTCTGCTCCATTATAGTTCTGTTCTTTTTATTCATATTTCAAAAAGTGCTCTCCCTTCACATATATTATAAACACATGTATCTACAAAATAAAACACATGCTAGAAGAAAATTGCGTTGGAACCCACTAAACCGTATATGGTAGTTTGTGTTGAGTTCCTAGTTTCCAACCTAGGTTTTTGCATTGGAATGAATTTTTGCAGTGGAACTATGCAAAATTTTGAGTTGTTTTGAAGAATTTTGCGTTGAAAACTAGGAACTCAACACAAACTATCCTACATGGTTTAGTGGGTTCCAACGCAGTTTTCTTCTAATACATGTATCTGCAAAATAAAATCCATGAAGTTTCAATTTAGGTTTTGGACTTCACTAAGTCCCTTTTAGCTATTGGAGGATCTATTTTGTAAACTTTAGTGTAAACCCCCATTATTCAAGAATCCAATCATCTTCAAAAGAATATGACACTAGTGTCCACAAATCATATATATGTGAAGGAAAAATGTTGAGAGTTTACAATTCAATTATGGAGGAAAGAACAATGTCCAAAGTAAACATTATGAGAAAAGTCACATGTTTATACAGTTATGAATATTTTGTATAGAAACTATTTTGTTCATCTCCATATTATGTTATTTTCATCTAAAATATGGTGGTTCTAATCAATATTCATCAAAAATGGAAGTTTGTTTAGTAGTGTAATTCTCAACTTTTGATTCATCTATAGCAATATCATATTTGAACCTTCAGTATCCAGGGTATATTCTAGATCCTCAGTAACCTGAAGATCATTCGTAAAGTGCAATCACAAAGAACAATTACATGGCAACTTTAAATAGTAATTGTGGACTATAATCCATGTATCAAATCCATAAATCTACCACAACACTCACTAACATTGATCAATGACAGTTGAAACATACCATTCAAGTTTCCTTCTACAATTAGCTACAAAATGAGAAATAGGGAACTTCACAAGATCATTTGTAGTTGCTTTTGTCATGTTTAGTTTTAATTGTGCTGACACATTAAGATATACTTCATTGTAAGATAAATTTGAGAATGTTTTTGAGGGGTAATTTTTTTTATTGAAAAATATAGTTTCTAAAATTAGTACAAGACTATAGAAACATGACGATGGTTGAAAAATCAAGTTCCCATATGCAAAGGCAGTGTTTACATGCATCAATTGTTCAAAATTTGAATGCCTACATCCTAATGGATCAACTAGTGCAATTTAACACTATACCTTCCTAAAAACAACAAAAACATGAAAATAGTCCCGGGGGTTCGGTAAAAATACTACTTTGTTTTTTATACTAGCTTTGAACACTAAAAGAATTGGGTGAAGAAATCATGGAATTGTCAAATCTCCCTTAGAAAACCATTAAAAGAAAAGAAAAAATTACAAAAGAGCATGTATGTCCCAAACAATTTTAAGGGGAACTAACAAATAGGGGCATGAAAATGAAAAATATTACAAATAGGGGCACAATTCCAAAATAATTTGTTATTTTTTGTATTTTTTTATCATTTTTTGGGCATTAGTTGATAAGATATATCACATCAAATGTTAGCTAACTCTAACAAAACTTAGAGATTTTTTCAAAAAATGTCATCCCCTTTACTAAAATTTATTTATTTAGTTTTGATTTAGAGAAGCTTTTAAGTTTTTTGAAAGTTAACTAATGTTCAACGTAATATATCTAGATCAACCAGTGTCTAAACCAAAAAAATTACAAATGGTTTTGAAATTGTACCTCTATTTGTAATTATTTTGAAACTCCGCCCCAATTTGTAATAATTTTCACTTTCATGGGCCTGTTTGTAATTTCCACTACTTTTGAATGAAAGTTGGTAACAACAACCGACTTTACGTGCAAGCCTACTCAAGTGGATAATCCTATCCATTTTCCCCTTACCTGCATGCATTCTAGGTGTGTCGCTTAAAACAAAACAAATATCCCTAGGTACATGCATCCCTCTCAAGTGAGTATGGGAAACCTGTCATCTCCCCCTTGAAACCAAGAAAGTACGCAGTGAAGAGAATTTTCATGCACCCTCAACAATTACAAAAAAAAAAAGAAAACAGTAACAAGATACAAAGAAACTCCAACTTCTTGCATTGATTGCAATGTGACCTTCCACCACTCAGTTCTAGTACAATGGTTCCACCAGCCATGTCACGATGATCAATGTGAGGTAAGGCAATAGCAAACCATAAAAACAAGGGAAAATTTGAAAAATACCCAATTTTTTTTGCTATATTCGAAAAAACACCCTTGTAATTTTCAAAATTGCAAAAGTATCCTTGTAGGAATTTTATAAAGCATCTACTTTGCAATGTTATATCGATATGCACACACAATCAAGGCAATGCTTTCACGTTCAATTTTGCAAATACTTCTGTTCAATGAAGGCAAGTTTTTTAATGGTGAAAAAGAACATGCAAATATGCAAACATGTATGAGTATTGGAAAATATGTAAATAAAAAATGAAACAATGGCTTAATAATGAAATACGAAAGCAAAAAGAGAGATGAATTCAAATCTTGTATGGGTAGTTGTGAGGGTTGTTGTGTACTTTTGGCTAGACACAATATAGAGTCTTGGACATAAAGTTTAGTCCTTTTTAAAACCCCTCCCATATATTTAATTCTTCATCAAATTTAAAAGTGATTACATATTCTAAAAGCTAGCTCAGGGGGATAAAATGGATTAGAATTTGAAAAGTAGAGTATTCTTATTTCATACTTTTAATCCATGTCACATGCGATTTTGCACAAATTAGTATGCCATATTTATTCACTTTTATCAACTTCATCAACATTTTTGTGACTTTTAACCACCTTTTAGAATTTGAAATTATCTCAACTCAAGCAAGCATGTTGTACACTAAGAATAGATTGAGAATATACTAGTGGTAAATTGTTGACAAACTTGTAATGATTTTAAAAGCATTTAAATCATAACTAGATTTGTTTTTCAAATGTTTTTTTTTTCCAACACTTCTCTTTATTAGATTTATGTCAAATTTTAACAAAATTTGCTCCTTTTTCCAAGCTTTTCAAATAAGTAATTAGTTTTAGAATTGGTAAAGTATTAATTGCGTGAGAAATTTATAAAAAAAGGACTACCGCTTGCTGTCCATGACTCATCACAATATTGTGGAACTCCTATATGGCTAACTTCACAATTTTAGAATTCATAAGGAGATTTTTCAAAATACGGCAAAAACACAGGGATGTTTTCAAGTTTTCCCTAACTACAAATTAAAATAAAAGGACAACTCTTCATGCTTCCACCTTGACCCCTAAATGGCTCACTGGACATATCTTGTGCATGAGATTCTTCATAAGTTGTTTGCATCTGTGATGGACCTCGAGGTGGAATACACAATTGTTGGCATTTTCAGTTTGGGTTTTTGGATGTTTGAACAATCCATACTCGTATGAAAATGTTCTGACATGTGCAAGAAGCTTTGTATTTACTGTAAAGAGAACTACCATACTAGTTAGGAAGTGAGTCATGTTTAGGTATGCCAGGGGGAGATGGTAAATGGGTATTTTGGGAAATTAGTGATTGGGCACGTAGCCTCTGATTGTGGTGTATCTTCAACAAGGTTAGATACTTAAAGTTACTAAAGTCACTTTGTACATGATTCCATGTGTTTTAAACCCTTTCATGAATATGTACTGTAGATTTTTATTATTTGTACAACAATGTCCAAAAAATGTATAAATTTTACAACATTGTGAAAAGGATACATTTTTGCTACAATAAAAAAATTGTATTAATTAGAATTTTAAGCTTTGTAAAAATATTTATATCCTAATTACACCTTATATGACCAAAAACAAAAACAAAATGTATACAAACCACTTAGGGGTTAAATTTTGAAGGTTGCAAAAAGTAACTAAATGTCACAAGTTTTGCATGGATAGGATGGTAGTGATATATCTACATGAAAAATGTATGGAAACTTTGTAAAGCAAAACATGTTACATGTGACAAATATAGTGATAAATATAGGACAGTTGTAATCTTTTCAAATGCAAATTGAAGTGGAAAGTTTTGGAAACTTGTCAGAGCACAAAATAATCAATTTGATCTTTAAATAAAAGAAAAGTAGACATCAATGATTGCTCCACATATTACCTTTGACATGTTTATATTCAATTTATTCATGTGGCCCCTAAGCATGCAACTTTTAGGAATAACAACCTACTAAGCATCATGTTCATATGCAATCTATTGTATACTGTACTTAATTAGGTCTTGGTGGTAATCACTGTTCTATGCATTGTCCTACACATAGAATTTTCATTTTTATACATTCGCATATGAAATGAATTAGAATCAAATAAACGTTATTGATATCATTGTACTTTGATAACATTTTAATTTTGACGTACAACAATTAACACTTGTAAAAAAAAGATTATCATATGGCATCACTTGATTGATCAATGTATTTAGTAAGTAAAACGATAATAATCTGACTCTTACGTTATAGAGTGAGGGGTGCTCTTGCACCTATTTTTTTTATTTTACTACATGTGTTCATTCTTCAAGAATGACAAATTTGACATATTGACAAGTATCGTGTTTTTAATCATAAAGTAGGATGAATAACCTACTTACCACACATGGGTATTAATGGATTCTGAATCATTTATTAGTTTTTATAACTGAAGAAATTATTGATGTATAACTTCATGTACTTTTAGGGATTAGAGTTGCATTATACATTACATTTGGATTAGAGTTGCATTGTACATTTTTTATTACCAGCATGGCTGTCATAATAGGAACAACGGGTCATTAACCACGTGGATATTGTGAGGAGTTCATTTATAAATTAAATGAGAATTGATTTATTTTCTTCATAATTGTTCATGTTTGTTATCAATGACTAAAATTTCAAATATAAAACAATTTCCTATTTAAGTTAGATAATGTCCAAAAAAAATGCTGGATTATTATCCAGCAAAAAAGTAATAAGAGGTCAAATGAAATTAAGTGGAATTTAAAATCAAGCCTTAATTGTTTTTATTTGCATTCAACAATCAATTTAGGTCCTCTTCACACAAAGAGTAGAGGCCATTAAAAATTGGGGCTTTTTATATCAAAATTTATGCCACATATGACCTAAGATACAACCTATAGGACCCATCATAATAAGAGCAAATGATATATTATTCTTGTGTTTTCAGGACTTTGCTGTCAAAAAAAATTGCCATCAAAATTACAAGTCTCGAAATTTCAATAGAGAAGACAAGGACAAAATAATTTGAGCGAACAGAGCCATTAAAAATTTATTTCTATAAAACAGTGTTGACTATTTTAAATTTTTATTTATTTGTTTATCAAGGTAATTGTGTTTACTGAATACTAACAGTGGCTTGAACTTTGTTTATTTATTTATTAAAGTAATTGTGTTTAGTGAATAATAACAGTGACTTGAAGCCCACAAATTGGCCTTTCATAATGGGGGACCCAATTTTTGGGCTTGGGCATATATCAAATCCTGTCTTCTGAGCAATATAAATTTATATAATTATTTGCCTTAAATTCCTATTGTAAAGGTCTTCAAGTTGGTTTCAAAAAAAAGAACCAATTAGAGGTAAGGGTTGCAACCTATTGAGAGGCCGGGGTTAGATAACATTTTGTTTTGTGGGGGCTAGTGTGGAAGATCTTAACATTTTTTTACAAACAAGGATAAAAGTAAGAATGTGCCTCTATGTTCACTAGTAGAAAATTGTGCTGAAGTCAACATAAACTACATGATGTTTTCATGTTTCTAATGCAAATTTCTGCTTTAAAAACATGAAAACATCATGTAGTTTATGTTAACTTCAACACAATTTTCTACTAGTGATTAGAAGAAGTCACTTTATCCTCTTTTACTCTTCTAAAGTAATTCAGGGGCTATGAATACAAATATGAATTCAAAATTCTCCAAACTCAATCTTTTCATGGTAATTATCTAAGAGTCTTATGTTTTTTTGGAGGGTAAAAAATTAGAGCTTCCCAACCTTGGTCCCACAAAACAGCATGCCATGTAACCCCAATCCCTTAGAGGACTCCAGAACTGCCTAGACCAAAAGTTCAAAGTAAAAATTACTAGGCAACTACATTAGTCCACTATTTTGCTATTAGGTAACTACTCTTGAGTTCTCATAATAAACCTTTGCGCAACATTTGGGAATAAATTTTGACTTCACTTGCTAAATTTTGGCATTTCCCATTTTTCCATTTTCAACCTATTTTTCATTGAATTGCACCAATCATATTTTATATTTACAATGTTGTTTAATTTCCTAGGTAAATTTGATCAATTTTAAGCCAAAATTTCAAATTAAACTAGCTCTTTTGCATTTTGAACCTGCTAAGAGCAGCTCCAACCTTGCTCGCTAGACGGCAAAGCTTTGGGCCCAAGCTTGCGAGGACTTGGAATCCTGGTCCACCGCAGGCTCGCCAAATGCAAAAAGAAGGCTGGGCTCCTCAAACTTCTCTTCCAAAACTGTAATTTTTAGTGCGTCCAGGAAATTTGACGTGTCCTTATTTTGGAAGCTCGTTTGCTGCTGCGGCATTACCCGCTACTAGTGCATATTGCTTTTGACAATTCCGGACAGTGGTCACACAGTTTTCTATTTTCATCCTCAATTTGGCAAGTCAGGCTGGACCTCCCGCCTGAAGCAGCACCCTGCATAGAGAAAGTCACACAAGAAAATCCGTTCCTAGTCCTCCAGTTGGAGGAAAAGGCTGGAGAAGCTCTAACAATAAACCAAACGGCGGTTCGCCCCGAACATTGCCTGCAAGCCGATCTATAATTATTGAGTTAGTCAGCACAGAAAATTCAAAAATGATTGAATTGTTGACCTACAAAAAGAGACCTTCCAAGTATAAAAATCCTTCAAACTTCCGAGAGCACCGTAAAAACTCAATAATAGACACCAATCCAACTGGCGCTAGGTGACTCTACCAGAACAACTAAAAGCCTTCAGTTGTTTCATGCTCAATCATGAATCAAATTTCTATAGAAAGCATATCATTTCAGAGAAAATATAAGGAACAACAAGCCTCGAAATCTTCAAAATTCTTGTAACATTTTTCAAAAATCGATTTACAAATACTACTATTTTATAACGAAGTGTAGGTTCATTTTCATTAAAGCACATACCAAACTTGGTAATAAATAACCTCCCATTCTTTACGTAAACGTCATTTTGAACAAAATCTTTTGCATTTTTGGTTGCCAAAATACTTGTGAACATATTGACAAAAATTGCAACGCTCGTTGCAACGTGGTGTCATGTTACCTTTCATTATTCTTGCAAGTAAAAAAGACACGTGGCAAAATTTTCTCCAAGCAACATTTAATCAAATTGAGTGTCTCATATACAAGTAATTTCACATTTATGCCACTGGTTACTTGGACTCTACTCTTGTTCTCAATGAGTTAAGCATGAGAATGCCCTTGCATGAGTCCCTTAGAGCATCCCCGTTACACGCTCAAGGTTTGACACATGCAATACTTAGATGATAAATGCTTAAAGCCCCTCAAAATGTTCTCTTGACACTCAAAATGAGTGTGTGAAGCCATGGCTCTTAAAATCATTATTCATCCTAGATTTAGTGAGCTTTATCTTATTCTCCACTTGAAGATTGGTAAATTGATTATTTGTGGGGCACATTTGAAGAGCAAGGGTGGGAGACAAGAATTTTGAGGGCTTTTCCAAAGTAAATGTAAACGCTTGGCTTGTTAGTGATTGCAAAAAAGGGTGCGGATGCACTTACCCTACACAAAACAAACAAACCACAAAATTGTCACATTGGACACCCTCACTATGCTGAGTATTGCATTTAGGTTGCCTTATCTTGGAAAGTTACCTCATAACTCATTGTTTGGTCACTTGGAGGCATATGCAACTCTCTAGATTCTAAAATTTCACATGATTTACGGTGTGAACATTGCTAATTTGTTTTTCCACAACATTTTTGTTGTCAAACCCTTTAAAATTGTTTACTGGAATAATTATTGAAGAAAAATTACTAGCAACAGTAAAATATTTATATAGTGTAAAATGTCAAGAAATTGCAATATTCAGTGTACAAAAGAGGGACAGCTTGGACTCATCGGACCACCCCGGCCGGTAAAGACGCCGGGCCCGCTACCCGATACAATAGCCAGCTCGGGTGGCCCGCCGTCGTGACAGCTGGCGAAAGGCGTCTCTCGCCCCCATTCGACGATCGCTACAATCTACGACCAATGGACAGGAGTGGGACCCCGCCGACAAGATGGCCCCGCAGCGATTCAAACCGCCCTACAAATCTCCGAAATATGAGGAATATAATGAAAGGCTTCGATTGAAAAAGAGCATGACGCTTTCAGTTGCGAGGTGAAGCCGTGAAGGTAAGAAATGCCCCTCTTCCGGCGATGAAATCTACCAGAGGGGGGTAGATTAGGGCCAATTATGAGATGACGGACGAGGTCAAGAGCCGGGAATGCCTGGCCAGCTAGTGATGCATTCATTTCCCTGGAGGAAGTATTGGGTTGCAGCTGTGCAGTGTGCACACTCTCGTCGTCTTCTCTCTCTCTCTTCGCCGTTGCTGTCTCCGTCGTCATCTCGACTCTCCTTATCCCTCCAGTGGCGCATTAACGCAGCTGTTGTTGTTGCTGATGCTTCTCTGAACTTATTCTGTGCTACGAAGGTTAATGTGAGCTGTTACGACAAGCGGCGCACCTGGCAACAGCTGGAGTTGCGCGTCCTTCCACTCGCTTGCTCTGTCCCGAACGTTCAGGTGATCTATCGGTTCGTGCTGCTGCTTTTGCTGTGGTGTGATTTCGGTGTTTTCCGTGTGCACTCTGTTCTCGCTCTGCAAAGTATTTGTACTCGGAGGACGAAGCTGGGAAGAGTAGTTTTCTTCTTGCTACGGTGAGCGCTTGATGCTGTGCGTGGAAATTTTGCGGTGATTGCAAAGTCTCGTGGCTGAGTTGCGTTCTGCGGTGCGGATAGCGATGTGGCTGCGGTTCTCTCGCTGACTCGTGTGTTGTCGCAAGGCGCATTGGTGTGAGATGGTGTTGGTGTTTGCATATCTGAGTTACTTTCCATAGGGTTTTTCGCGGACTGGCCACGTGTTTGCATGGAATAGTTGTTAGGCAGTTGGTGACGCCGACATTGGCCGGTGCTGAGGTTCTGGTTTTTTAAGATTATACTCGTGAGGATTTCGCCGTGGTGAGGTTTCACAAATGCAGATGCTGTCGGCTAAAAGGAGAATGCTTCGGGATTACAAGTTCGTAGTGCCTAGGTTATGTCACGATCAGGATGAATCAGTGAAGGGTAAATAGTTACGATTTAGGGTTTATCAAAGCAGGAATACCTTAAATCTCGCAATGTCAAATTTTCTAAGCTCACGACAAGCTTTGATGCATCTATCAGCAATGCGTAATGCGAGAACTCAGTAGTAGAGCCGCGGTATATTAGACAGGTGTATGAGGGAACCGGTCCCCGAGACAGACTTGCGGATCCTCGTGTGGACTTCTCTCCAGTGAAATTGGACGGGGAGGTCCAGATGAGCTAGATCTGGGCGGGCGGTGCCTGACCTACTCGTGGTCTTCTGCCTTTGGCTGGCCGGTTCGCAGTCGCGAGCCTGCTGGATTTTGCTCGTGCCGGTCATTTCTCGACGTTCCCGTTGCTTTCGATGCGTCTCGAGGCTTTCCGGCAATATGCATGGCTGAGGTTTTGCCGCGGCGACTTTGATAGCGGAATCGCGTTGCGGTCAGGGGAAGCCCCGGGATTGGTCGCTCATGATGTGGATCACGGGGGTCTGTCTGCAGGCGGACTGCGTTGGGCGGGACAAGGTGTGCTGTCACTTAGTGTGGCGCGTTGCGCGGCGGGGCTTGGAACCTTCACCATCTGGGATGAAGTGAGGACGGAGGAATGCGAGTGAGGTCTGGGACTCCGCTTGTATCGGGCGCAATCTCGGCGTGCGGGTGCTGGCAACTGAGGCGACGAGCGAATCGTGGTGGTTCAGTGCGAGCAGAATCTCTTGGATTGGGCGGCTCCACAGAGTCGGATGGCGGTGTCGGGGAGGCGAGTGCGGGTGTTTCCATGACGGCGGTTGGTGCAGAGTACGGGCACCGTGCGTAGAATCGAAGAGATTGAGAGCGAGCTGATCTCATGTGCGGGTGACAAAGCGAATTGAAGGTGCTGGAGAGCGACTCAGTGATGGCGTTCAAGAAGAGCGTAGCGAGTCTGCCCGTGCGGAGCAACTCCGCCAGGAGTGGCGGGTACCGGCTGTCGGTGGTTGCCTTGCTGGTGATATCCGTAGTGGCCCCTCTTTTCATCCTGACGACGAGGAGTACGAGCTTCCTGTCCCCAGGTATCGCTCTGTTCTCGAAGGGCGCGTTGGGTAGATTTGATGTGGCGCGTGGGTGTGCGAGCCAGGGAGCACGTCCCAGGCGCGAGCAGTGTGTGTGAGCTACCTTGTGTTGGGAAAGGGGGTCGGGATGGTTGCTGCGGCAGGTCGGTGCGATGTGGCGAGGGCAGATTCGTGCATGTGTAGGGTCGAGAGCGAGAGGGTGTGCGTTTGGTGTTGGGAGTGGGTGAGAGGTGGAGGCAGGAGCTGCGAGGGTAATCGACGAGGGTAGACGGATAGTGTGGTGCTGGAGCCGAGCAGGGGTCTTTGTTGGCGTCAGTAGCGGTCAGCAGCAGCGGCGTTGTGATTTGGATCGGGGGCCCCGTGAGTGGACCGCAGGGATTTGACGATGTTGTGTTGGGCTGGGGTGTGCGCAGGGTTAGGCAGCGACGATTCATCCGCTGCGGTACGTCCATCTGAGCCTATCAGTCCCGTGAATAGAAGTGTGGAGTTTGCATGATGAGTGGGTGTTTCACGTAAGTGGTGCGGCACGTGTTTGTGTGAGTGACGTGGGTATGCCTGCTTCTGCAGACGAGGATAGGAGAGAGTCGGAGGCGCGGTGCCTTGGAAGGCATAGAGGCTCTGTTTCCGGGAGAGTTAATCGGGGGTTTGGCGGTTTGAGAGAGGAGTGCAGTGCCCCTTGAGAGAGCGTGTGTTGTCGCTATGTGGGAGTGTGTGGCCTCCGATGTGGGAGGGCAGGCCTGTGCGTGTTGTGGGGACGTGGTTGACAGTAGGAGGAGGGGCTCTGGGGAGCATGGATTGAGTAGGAGTGATTGGCGGCGATGCGGAGAGTGGATGAGAACGTGCTGAGGGGTTGGCGTAACTGACACATCGAGAATGTGTCGGGAATCATGCAGGTATCGCAGATCGTGAGTTCTAATTCTGAGGGCGGCGGAGGTCGGAAGCAAGATACGGTGGGGCAGGAAGAGACGTCGTTGTCGCGGGTGCAGGAAGAGGGGAGGTTCGTATCGAGGAGGTCAAAGTCTTACCAGGTACGATTGCAAATTGGGGTGCTGTGCGCAAGGGCGACCTTGTTCCAGCTAGGCGCATGTGTGCACGGTCCTGTGAAGGGTGTGTAGAGGACAATGCAGCGAAGATCATGTGGATGTCTTGAGTGTGGATGGTGCTCTGGGTTGGTAGGCGAGAATGATTGGATGGTCGGGATGTTGTGGGAGGGGTTCACGTGGAAGCGTGGTGTTGAGAGCGTGTGCGGGTGGGCACCCGGCGGACTGGCTGCGGGAGAAGTGACAATGTGGTGGCGTGTTTCAGGACTCGAAGGCAAGCCTAGACGATGCAGAGAAGAGCAAGCTCGGAAATGAAGAACCGCAGTCCGAGAAGACAGGTACGCGAGTGGGAAGGAGTGGGAGCAGTTGGGACCGGGGTTGCATTTGTGGATGTGGCATTGGCCTGCGAAGGGACGGGGAGGCTGAGAGATTTGGAGGGAATAAAACGTCGACAGTGCGGAGCAGGGAGCCTAGTTGCATTCGTGACGCTGCGTGTCGCCAGTGGCGATTGCCAGGGTGGTCGGATGTCTGGTGGATGAGTTGCACGTTTGTGTCTGCATGCGAGTTACTTCGCGCGCTTGCGTGAGGTGTACTGACACCTGTGTGTGTGTGTGCGCAGAGATCGGTTCGGTCGAACAGGTCGTCCGGAGCAAGGATGACGGCGGTGCCAGGTCCGACACGAGTGGCACGGAAGGGGTGGGCAATGGGAGTACGTGGAAGAGAGATTCGGACGGTGAGAACTCGGACGCCCTGGTGAGGCTGATGCGGGACCAGCTGATCATGGCGCGAGCGTATGCAAATATCGCACAGGGTCAGGGGCACTACGATTTGGTCCGTGACCTGAAGCTGCGAATCAAGGAGCACTCGAACATCGTGGGCGATGCGAATTTGGATGCGGAGCTGCCAGCAGGGTACTGCTCGGACCCTTGCTGCTTTCGGTGTTTGCGTGGTTTCCGGGCCGCTCCCAGGCGAGAGCTCGGTGGTTGTGACGCTCTTGGACAGTAAGAGAGGGAGGCGCGGAATGGAGTGTAGCGTAACGTAGTGTAGTGTAGTGAGTGGAGCGGCGGAGGGGCCGTGGCATGTGCCACCGGTGCCAGGGGAAAGGGCTGTGATTGATCCATCTGGCTGGAATGGTGCAGGGCCGAGGACAAGATGAAGATGATGAGCGAGCTTTTGGCGGAGGCTCGCGAGAAGCACTACGACAACAGCATAATGGTGAAGAAGCTGAGAGCCATGCTGCAATCGACGGAGGACAATGCGCGCATGCTGAAGAAGCAGAGCACGTTTCTGAGCCAGCTGGCGGCGAAGACGGTGCCGAAAGGGCTGCATTGTTTCTCGATGCGTCTGACGGTGGAGTACCACATGCTGCCGGCGGAGCAGCGGAGGTTCAAACACGAGGAGAGGCTGGAGGATCCGAGTTTGTACCACTACGCGCTGTTTTCGGACAACATTCTGGCGGCGGCGGTGGTGGTGAACTCGACGGTGTGCAACGCCAAGGTACGGCGACGTAACGTCCTCCTGTGGGGGTCGCGGGGTCCGGACCGCGCGGTTTGCGCGGTGGGCGCGGCGAACGTGGGTGGCGCATGTCGGTAACGTGGTTTTGTATGGGGGTCCGCGAGGTGGGTTTTGACGCAGCGGCTGATTGGGTTGTGACGTTGGTTGCAGGATCCGGAGAAGCACGTGTTCCACGTGGTGACGGACAGGCTGAACTACGGGGCCATGAAGATGTGGTTTCTAGCGAATCCTCCCGGCGGCGCGGCGGTGCAGGTGCAGAACGTGGACGAGTTCAAGTGGCTGAACTCGTCGTACTGCCCGGTGTTGAAGCAGCTGGAGTCGTCGTCTATGAAGGACTACTACTTCAAGGCGGATCAGACGAACCCCCTGTCGGCGGGGACGTCGAACCTGAAGTACAGGAACCCGAAGTACCTGTCGATGCTGAACCACCTGCGGTTTTATCTGCCGGAGGTGTTTCCGACGCTGGACAAGATCCTGTTCCTGGACGACGACATCGTGGTGCAGAAGGATCTGACAGCGCTGTGGGAGGTGGATCTGCACGGCGGCGTGAACGGGGCCGTGGAAACGTGCGGGGCGAGCTTCCACCGGTTCGACAAGTACCTGAACTTCTCGAACCCTCTGATCACGGCGAACTTCGACCCCAACGCTTGCGGGTGGGCGTACGGAATGAACGTGTTCGACTTGCAGCAGTGGAAGAAGCGGGACATCACCGGCATCTACCACCGATGGCAAAGGCTGGTAAGTGAGCACGCCCGCACTATCAGTTGCTTTCGTTTGAGCGGTTGAGCCGCCGCGTGGATAGGAGGTGGGTGGGTGTTGTGGGGGTTGAGGTTGAACGTGGGCGTTGGTGGGTTTGCAGAACGAGGAGAGGACGCTGTGGAAGCTGGGGACGCTGCCGCCGGGTCTGATCACGTTCTACAACCTGACGCAGCCGTTGGAGAAGTCGTGGCACGTGCTGGGGCTGGGCTACAACCCGGCGACAGAGGAGTCGGAGATCGAGTCGGCAGCCGTGATCCACTGGAACGGGAACATGAAGCCGTGGTTGGAGATCGGAATGGCTAAGTTCAAGCCGTACTGGTCGAAGTTCGTGAAGTACAACCACCCTTACCTGCAGCAGTGCAACATCAACGAATAAGGAACAAGAGTGCTGCCGGGAGCGAGGTCTTAAGGACCGTTGGTGCAGCAGCAGCTGAGGAGGTGGTCGCCGGGTCGAAGGGCTACCTGCTTGGTCTCGTCATCAGTGCGTGCCCGGGCGACAGGGTCTGGTAACCCGCTCGCACTTTGTGGCAGTCCGGTCTTCTCTTCTGAAATAATTGCTGATCCGTGTTTGAGAAGGGGCCGTCGCTGTATCGTACCACCAATTGAGTAGGAAGGCGCGAGCAATCGTATTTGGAGGCCTTGATAGGCGAGAGATGTGTCCGGGCCGCCTCCGGCGGGATCGAGCCGAGTAGGTGTTGGTTGAGGGAGGTCGATCCTCCCCGGAGTCACATTTTTCCCGACAGCATGAGAGAAGCTCGTCCACGGCGTAGTCCCACGTGTACTGTACATAGCCAATAGTAGGATCGAAGTTGCACCCATTCATATGTAACAGTGACAGTGCCCCTGCATTCCGATTGTTGATTGCTGCATGGCAAGAGGATCATTTCATAAAAAAGAAAGCTATTTGCTTCATACTTGAATGACCGGTTCTTCCCTTGTGGGCTCTTTGTTGTGACCGGGCTCGTTGAACACATGTGTAAATGGGTGCCGGCTGCCTCGGTGGAGGCTGGGTGTCTGGATGCGTGTGGTCCTGAGCGTGGGTCGTGAGGTGTGCGTGACCGTCCCGTCCATGCTGATGCCAGAGTGTGTAATGTGCAGGATGTGCGGTGCCAATGTGTATCATGTGGTGTGAGTTGAGATGCTTCGGCATTGGCGTGAGTGGAGGCTGTTTGGATTTGTGAGAGTGTTGCCTCCTTGAACTCCATTTGGCAAGTGTGGGCAGACCGGACCGGAGGACTGTGTGTGTGCTGGGGTTTTTGCGCAGACCTTGGGCATACCCGACCGGGTGTGTTGGGGGTTTTGTTCGGGAATACCGTAGTTGAACTTCACGGGATTTTCTGATACGAAAGGCCAGGGTCGATTTCAGTTTGTACCGCGGCCTACAACTTAACTTCGTTCACTCCACAGTTGACCAATTGCACAGTACATGTTCTAATTCCTCTAATTAGTGTTGGCAATTGCCCGTGCCATGCACAACATTCTGACCTGTGGAGAGTTTTATACATTTCCGGTGCCCACAAAAAGATAATATTAACTTATGCACAATGGTCAATTATGGTTTCATGTTGCAATATTGTGGAGTGAACGAAGTTAAGTTGTGGGCCGCGGTACATGGGTACCAAAAGCGGTCTGGAAATGCTTAGCGGATCATGCAGTAACGTTCTAACTCGCTTTGTTGGCTCGTGCCCAACGAATATACAGGTTGGTTTAGTAGCACATGCTACAAGTGGGGCCTTTGTACGACTAGAAACTGTGTTTGTGCAAGCAAGGCTGAAGGTAGTTCTAGAACTCTTGTGAATGATCTTTTTATTTTGAAATACTAGAGATGTATAAGTTCTCCACCGACACTGGCATTACAATTCAATGCGTGTTCGATCCTCACCAATCCACTCAAGGCTACTTGTGACAAGGTAAGAGAACCCAAAGCAAGCGCGGGTGTGAGAGGATGATAGGACTCGTCAACACACAATTACGGTTGTGAACATAACATTGTTAACCTGGAGTCTCACCTCCCTAGCATATTCCCCCCAGGATACTTGGGAGGAGAGTTTAGTTATAAGTACTTAACTCTAATTGGTCAAGGGCAGGGCCATTGCATGTCATTTGTTGGGATCCTCCTAAGATTGAGGGAGCAAAAGGGTCCCTCCCAGCAAAGGTAAACAATGTTATGAACCCTTGAAGGCCCAAGTAGTGTTTTCACTGAAAACTTTGCAATATTGCCATTTTTAGAGCATGAATCGAATTTGAAAACAAAAATATCTCTATGCATATGTAACTGTAGGAACTTGTAGTAGGATAGTTTTAGAAGATTTGAACGAAATTTCAGAATTTTCCATTGCATGGGTTGGAAGATAGGATGGTTTGAATATTTGGAAATGTCTTGTCAAAAACTTGGTGGCTACCTTTTAGAAGGTGAGATTCTTGAGGAAAAAAGGTCGTGTGGATGGTTCTTCTCTAAATTCCTTCTTCCACCCAAGTAGGGTATATGTCAAAAAAAATTCAAATCATTTGGAATTTTACGAGATATGGGAAAAAATTAGTAAGTAAAAAATAGAGAATTATTCAAACTACTAAATTGTTAAGAACTTAATTATGGAAATGAAAATTTCAAATCCAAATGGTAATAATGTTGTAGCAAACAATCTCTAGGCTTAGGTTTTGTTTTTTTTTCCAAAATATTGAAAAGTGAGTAAGATAAAGGACTTCAAAGTTTATTTCAAAGTAGAGTATCTATAATTGCCTGCAATCAAATTACCCTCATAACTTTCATCTCATTAATCAGAATGGAATCAGTCAAAGCTTCCCATGTATATATAACTCTAAAGAGTCAATTTAAAAAAAATGTTTAAAATGTAGTTTTGAAAGAATATTTTTGTCTGCCCGACAAGCAAAGAAAACTACATATCATGCAATAATTTTTGAATGATAAAGTTAAATGTTATGAAAATTGTTGGGCCTTAAAGCTACTCCTTGGACAGATCATGTGTGTATATTTCAAAGAAAAGAAATGAAAAACCCATTGGTAGTGAGTTGTTGGAAATTGCTATGTTGCCAAAAAAGGGTGTTTAGGGCTTTAGGGGTTAAGTAACAAATTTTTTGATCTACAAGAGATTCACTGAAACTTGTGAGGCCCAAATTTTGTAAAATATGTATTTTTAAATTTTTAACTAAATTTTCATCAAGTACACAAAATATTGTGTTTGCAGATACAAACTTAGTTACAATATTTGAGTCAAACAACAAATTTGATTTTCATAGAAAAATATATACTTTACAAAATCAGGGCTTATCACAAGTTTCATTGAATCTTTTGTAGACCAAATTTTTGTTACTCAAGGGGTTTTTTTAGCATGGAAGTTATGCGCATGGATGTTTCCTACATATCTATGGAATCAGATCTCAACATTTCATTAACAATGTTTTTCAATCAATTATCATGTAGAACCATGAATTTCTCACTAAATAATGCACCATAAATAGAGTTTTGGTTTTTACAAACTGAAATTTGGTATGCTTGATTGGGATTGCATGAGGACTTTTTTGACAAAGTTTTACCAATCATACTCCACATTTCATTAAAAATATTGAATGCCTAAAGTAGGTAGTTGGTAAGATTAGTGAACCCCATGGTACAGTACCCCTTAGTATGTCTGCGTTCACTGCCAATATTTTGCAAGAACAGAGCTTTCAAGTGCAATTTTGAAATGCCACAACATGCTCAAAAATTGTAAAATGCATTGAGAACACCATCAAGTACACTTTACTAACATATTAACCATTTGAAAAATGGTTATGAATACATACATATATAGATATTTTTTCTAGAAAGTATCTACCTTTTAGTGCTACCGCCATTAGCCTTGATTACAGACTTCATATGATAAGGCATGCTAGCAATAAGAACTTCAATCAACTCTAAAGACAATTCCTCCCATGCTCTATGAATAGTTTTGACTAATTCTTCCAAGCTTTTTAGTACCACCTCATTTTGGACACTATCTTTTACAACCTTCCATAGGTTTTCAATGGGATTTAAGTCAAGAGAATTTGCAAGCCATGAAAGCTTTTTCATGCCATGCGCTTGCCTCCAATAACTTGACTCTTTACTACGATGTACAAGAGCGCCATCTTCCATAAGTATAAGTGTCTCAAGATGATTGTGGAGAAAATAAAAGCCACTCAATTGACTTTCATAAACTATACTCAACAAAATCTCTACCTCTTTATCTATCAGGCGGTATTATAACAAGAGGACATCTATCAAAACCAATAAATGCACCCCATACCATTACTGATGAACAAATAGATTTAAAAGATGGTGCCAAACAATCCAAAGAAAAGCGTTCATGTTGTTTTCACCATACCTTCACTTGCTTTGATTTTTTTCCAATCTCAAATGAAGATTTGTCCGTCCATATGACATTCTTCCAATCTGATGTTGTCCAATGCTGATGTTCTGTATCAAACGCCAACTTGGCTGCCTTGTGCTTTTAACTAAGTAATGGCTTCTTTGCAGCAATCTGGTTAGAAAATCCAAGACTCTTCATTGCCTTCCTCAATGTGGTGTAAGAAACTAGCATAGGCAATTCTCTTCTAATTGTAGCAAGAATACAAACAAGATACCTCTTGTCACGCGTATTGAGCTTTTGAGGCCTATCGCTTGACTTCAAAGACTACAATGTTCCTCAATTTCTAAAATTCTTCAAAACAATAAAGAATGTTGATTGTGTCCTTCCTAATTCAGCTACAATGCAATGGGTTGTCATACCACTAGTATGCATTCCAACAATCATCCCCCTTTCACTCTGACTCAACATTCTAGTCCTCATAGCTGTAAAGACTTCACACCACCAGTGATGTTGCTTCTCACAATCAAAAACACCTTCACTTTCACACACACAAACTTGCACAAATTCTAAAATTTCACCAAAACACCTCCACAAGGCACATACACAACACAATCAAAAGCTACCACATTGTTTGTCCCAAACATGTTTTGCATTAAGAGGTTCTTGGAGCTCCTTTTATGAAGCTTTGATTGAAAAACTCTAAAATGTGTTGGCACAGGGAGCATTCACGTTACCTTCACAGGAATGAGAAGCAGACACAACTTAGGACTCTTGTCAATGCATTTTGAAATTCACAACCAAGTGGCTTTTTTCACTTCCAAATGTCACTTAATAAGTAGAGAACTTGATTCTCTACACTTAGGTGTTAGTTTACTTAATTTGGACATGTGAGGTGGAAGATATGGCATTTTAAAGTGCTAGTTCTTTTTTAGTGGCAGTTCCAGTTTGAAATTTTGAATGTAAACATATTGAGGGGCACTGTACAATGCTCCTTTCTTTCCAACACACTTGTAAAAGATAAATTTTTATGTTGGTTGTGCCTTGTGCAATAATAATCAATGATCCTAATATAAGTAACAATTTAGATCAAGAACAAGAATGTTTGGAACTAGCAAAATCTTAGTCCATCTAGTTTGGAATGTCAAAACACATACCCTCTCAAAATTGTTGCATACCACCATCCAAATGTGCACAATTGCATGTGATTAAACAAAAACTTCTTTACGACTTCCAAAGAATGCTCAATAGATCATAGAACAACTAGAAGCAACATTACAAAAGGACATTTCTGAAAAAACCAAAAACCACTAAATTTGACCAAGTCCAAAATCAAAAATAGGATGGGAGAATTGTTATGAAAGTTTGCAAATCATACTTCAAGTGCAAGAGTTTAAACTCCATTGTAGACCTTACTCTTGAGCAACAATAAATGACCTGTATCCAAGCTTTTGAGTAAGGAATTTACAAAAGAATCAATAAGAAAAAACAATAATAAACAAGAACGCAAGGTCATTGTGTTCAATATGAGTGTTAATAGGTGACCTTGTAATGAAAGTATCAAACACAAGAAGCTCGAAGTGGTAAAAAAGCTTCTCCTACCATTAGACATTGCATGAAGTATTTAACATGTGAATTACTACCTTCTTAGCATCACTCTTTGGCCTCAACACCTATAACCAAATTGACAAGAGCACATAGCACCATCAACAATAGAAAAACCATCCATAAGCAAAAAGCCAAGCCATCTTGAAACAAATCAAGCAAAAGCATTAGCTCTAGAAGAGTTTTATACATGATAAACAATTGCTTATTGATTTGAGAAGCTTTCACTTGGTCATGTAGAAAGGTGTCAAGTACTGTGTTCCATGAAAATTCAAGAGAGCTTGGTAAAATTGCCTTATTACCAAAATTCACGTTATTTCTATATTCCAAGGGATAAACAAAAAAACACTAGGAGCAAGAGTTTGGATATAAATTTTTCAATGATCAAGATGTAAGGAATTCTAATTGAACAATTGGCCACCTTTTGGTTTCCCAACTAGCTTGTTGCCAATGTTTGTATTGTCACCTAGTCCTTGCAGCTTAATCTTCTTTTGAGGTATACATATTCCAATCACTGACTAAGACCACCAAATTAGGCATGGCTCTTTGGTGAGAGATACATTGCCAATCTTTGAAGGGAACCTTGTAATAAGACATGGGAAATAACAACAAATAGCAATGTTGTAGGATTAAATGTACAATCAAAGTGCCAACTCCACTAGAGGAACTCGGATGAATAGGTTTTTGGTTTCTTTTTAACTTCCTTCAATGTCAAACTCCTAGAGTTCTAAACATTTTAAATGGAAAAAAATGTTAAGACATCTAGAGTAGCATTCTCTTTGCAATCACCTCTTGCATCTCTTGATTTTGTTGCTTGTCAAAGCAATATTAAACAAGCCCTCTATCAGCTTGCACATGCCCAACAAATTAGCCCTAATATGGAAATTGCACTCAACACACTATGATTAATTTGCTTTAGTTGATTTAAAATTGGCAACTTCCAACATTTTGTAATCAACCGTAGTGCCAAGTGAAGGTAAATTAGAAATGATGCCTTGGAACTAGAGCAAGTACTACAATGTTGATTGGAGTTGATTATACCATAAAAAGGGGCAGCATCTCCTTAAATCCGTCAATATTAGAATTAATTCTCCTTGTATATTAATTTAACACATTATTGCATTCCAAAAACTCACCTAAATGCATAATGCTCACAAAGGCTAGATTTTATTGCAAAACAAAATATATTGACTTGTTTGGTATTCTAGTATTTTAGGTAACTTGCAAGTATTTTCATGGCAAGTTTAGGCTAGTAATGGTTAGGAGTATAATGTAACAAAACAAAGGTCAACCCATGTTTTGCGATGGCTTCCTTTGTCTCTCAAGCAAGGTTTCAACTTGAGCCTCAAGGTTTCATATTGGAATAGCACTCCAATTTGCATGCGTAAGAGCTTTCATCTCTATGTTTTGTGGATGCTTCATATGCTAAACTATCTCATAAATTGTTTCTTCTTGTCATTTGCCAATGATTTTTAGTTGGATAAAAGTGAGCAAGTTTGTAAGCTAGAATTACCAACTTCATACCCAAAACTTCCTAAGGTTGCTCTCTTGGAGCAATGTTTCATTGCCCATTGGAATCAAAGGGCTAGGATCATTCCAACTTTTGTAAGTATAGTAGAATGGTTGCAAACCACTTTTGTACATATTTTCAAAGAAAATGATTGTTGTTATGTTTCTCTTTAAGAGCATTGCCACTGCTCTCTTGCAACACCAAATGCAACTAGAGAATTGACGAGCGACCACGCTAGCCACTTCACATACTAGCTCTGTCTTTCTAGGAACACCTCCACCGTGCACTCACGCTACTTTGTCTCTTCTTCTCTCCAATGCTAGGAAAGGAAATGACTAGGAACGAGCCTTCAATGGATTTGAATGCTCCCATGAGTTGTTTTGTGAATGCCAAAGACCTGGAGAGGAGCGTGGACGGAAGCTTGTAGCATTGCTCAAAAACTAGGGAAAGACTTTGGCATGGATGCAATGGAGCTCAAAAGTTCAACCTTTGCACAACACTACCGTTTGGGTCACTTCTTGCATTTGCGGTGGCAATGCTCGAAAGACTAGAAAAGTTTGATGCAAACCTCTCCCACAATCTGTAAATAAATCAATCTCAAATTTGCTTATAGTTCAAAATGAAATAGAATACAAAGCTCACCACCTTCACCTCCGAGGTGCATCCTATAAAGATGTCTACTAAGTCTTAGAACAAACTAAAGCTAAATCAAGGTCTATACAGTTTACAAAAGTCTAAGAAGACGGAAACCAGCGACCAAGTATTCTCACAACATCACGAAGTCCTGGGTGAGACTCAAAAAGTACAGCATTTCACACCTTCGCAAATTTCCTTAACAACCATAATTGTGTGTTGACGAGTCCTATCATCCTCTCACACCCGCGCTTGCTTTGGGTTCTCTTACCTTGTCACAAGTAGCCTTGAGTGGATTGGTGAGGATCAAACACGCATTGAATTGTAATGCCAGTGTCGGTGGAGAACTTATACATCTCTAGTATTTCAAAATAAAAAGATCATTCACAAGAGTTCTAGAACTACCTTCAGCCTTGCTTGCACAAACACAGTTTCTAGTCGTACAAAGGCCCCACTTGTAGCATGTGCTACTAAACCAACCTGTATATTCGTTGGGCACGAGCCAACAAAGCGAGTTAGAACGTTACTGCATGATCCGCTAAGCATTTCCAGACCGCTTTTGGTACCCATGTACCGCGGCCCACAACTTAACTTCGTTCACTCCACAATATTGCAACATGAAACCATAATTGACCATTGTGCATAAGTTAATATTATCTTTTTGTGGGCACCGGAAATGTATAAAACTCTCCACAGGTCAGAATGTTGTGCATGGCACGGGCAATTGCCAACACTAATTAGAGGAATTAGAACATGTACTGTGCAATTGGTCAACTGTGGAGTGAACGAAGTTAAGTTGTAGGCCGCGGTACAAACTGAAATCGACCCTGGCCTTTCGTATCAGAAAATCCCGTGAAGTTCAACTACGGTATTCCCGAACAAAACCCCCAACACACCCGGTCGGGTATGCCCAAGGTCTGCGCAAAAACCCCAGCACACACACAGTCCTCCGGTCCGGTCTGCCCACACTTGCCAAATGGAGTTCAAGGAGGCAACACTCTCACAAATCCAAACAGCCTCCACTCACGCCAATGCCGAAGCATCTCAACTCACACCACATGATACACATTGGCACCGCACATCCTGCACATTACACACTCTGGCATCAGCATGGACGGGACGGTCACGCACACCTCACGACCCACGCTCAGGACCACACGCATCCAGACACCCAGCCTCCACCGAGGCAGCCGGCACCCATTTACACATGTGTTCAACGAGCCCGGTCACAACAAAGAGCCCACAAGGGAAGAACCGGTCATTCAAGTATGAAGCAAATAGCTTTCTTTTTTATGAAATGATCCTCTTGCCATGCAGCAATCAACAATCGGAATGCAGGGGCACTGTCACTGTTACATATGAATGGGTGCAACTTCGATCCTACTATTGGCTATGTACAGTACACGTGGGACTACGCCGTGGACGAGCTTCTCTCATGCTGTCGGGAAAAATGTGACTCCGGGGAGGATCGACCTCCCTCAACCAACACCTACTCGGCTCGATCCCGCCGGAGGCGGCCCGGACACATCTCTCGCCTATCAAGGCCTCCAAATACGATTGCTCGCGCCTTCCTACTCAATTGGTGGTACGATACAGCGACGGCCCCTTCTCAAACACGGATCAGCAATTATTTCAGAAGAGAAGACCGGACTGCCACAAAGTGCGAGCGGGTTACCAGACCCTGTCGCCCGGGCACGCACTGATGACGAGACCAAGCAGGTAGCCCTTCGACCCGGCGACCACCTCCTCAGCTGCTGCTGCACCAACGGTCCTTAAGACCTCGCTCCCGGCAGCACTCTTGTTCCTTATTCGTTGATGTTGCACTGCTGCAGGTAAGGGTGGTTGTACTTCACGAACTTCGACCAGTACGGCTTGAACTTAGCCATTCCGATCTCCAACCACGGCTTCATGTTCCCGTTCCAGTGGATCACGGCTGCCGACTCGATCTCCGACTCCTCTGTCGCCGGGTTGTAGCCCAGCCCCAGCACGTGCCACGACTTCTCCAACGGCTGCGTCAGGTTGTAGAACGTGATCAGACCCGGCGGCAGCGTCCCCAGCTTCCACAGCGTCCTCTCCTCGTTCTGCAAACCCACCAACGCCCACGTTCAACCTCAACCCCCACAACACCCACCCACCTCCTATCCACGCGGCGGCTCAACCGCTCAAACGAAAGCAACTGATAGTGCGGGCGTGCTCACTTACCAGCCTTTGCCATCGGTGGTAGATGCCGGTGATGTCCCGCTTCTTCCACTGCTGCAAGTCGAACACGTTCATTCCGTACGCCCACCCGCAAGCGTTGGGGTCGAAGTTCGCCGTGATCAGAGGGTTCGAGAAGTTCAGGTACTTGTCGAACCGGTGGAAGCTCGCCCCGCACGTTTCCACGGCCCCGTTCACGCCGCCGTGCAGATCCACCTCCCACAGCGCTGTCAGATCCTTCTGCACCACGATGTCGTCGTCCAGGAACAGGATCTTGTCCAGCGTCGGAAACACCTCCGGCAGATAAAACCGCAGGTGGTTCAGCATCGACAGGTACTTCGGGTTCCTGTACTTCAGGTTCGACGTCCCCGCCGACAGGGGGTTCGTCTGATCCGCCTTGAAGTAGTAGTCCTTCATAGACGACG
Source organism: Ulota crispa (assembly GCA_963920765.1). Classification (NCBI taxonomy): domain Eukaryota; kingdom Viridiplantae; phylum Streptophyta; class Bryopsida; order Orthotrichales; family Orthotrichaceae; genus Ulota; species Ulota crispa. The sequence continues at coordinate 31,459,199 of OY987244.1, forward strand.
ACTCCAGCTGCTTCAACACCGGGCAGTACGACGAGTTCAGCCACTTGAACTCGTCCACGTTCTGCACCTGCACCGCCGCGCCGCCGGGAGGATTCGCTAGAAACCACATCTTCATGGCCCCGTAGTTCAGCCTGTCCGTCACCACGTGGAACACGTGCTTCTCCGGATCCTGCAACCAACGTCACAACCCAATCAGCCGCTGCGTCAAAACCCACCTCGCGGACCCCCATACAAAACCACGTTACCGACATGCGCCACCCACGTTCGCCGCGCCCACCGCGCAAACCGCGCGGTCCGGACCCCGCGACCCCCACAGGAGGACGTTACGTCGCCGTACCTTGGCGTTGCACACCGTCGAGTTCACCACCACCGCCGCCGCCAGAATGTTGTCCGAAAACAGCGCGTAGTGGTACAAACTCGGATCCTCCAGCCTCTCCTCGTGTTTGAACCTCCGCTGCTCCGCCGGCAGCATGTGGTACTCCACCGTCAGACGCATCGAGAAACAATGCAGCCCTTTCGGCACCGTCTTCGCCGCCAGCTGGCTCAGAAACGTGCTCTGCTTCTTCAGCATGCGCGCATTGTCCTCCGTCGATTGCAGCATGGCTCTCAGCTTCTTCACCATTATGCTGTTGTCGTAGTGCTTCTCGCGAGCCTCCGCCAAAAGCTCGCTCATCATCTTCATCTTGTCCTCGGCCCTGCACCATTCCAGCCAGATGGATCAATCACAGCCCTTTCCCCTGGCACCGGTGGCACATGCCACGGCCCCTCCGCCGCTCCACTCACTACACTACACTACGTTACGCTACACTCCATTCCGCGCCTCCCTCTCTTACTGTCCAAGAGCGTCACAACCACCGAGCTCTCGCCTGGGAGCGGCCCGGAAACCACGCAAACACCGAAAGCAGCAAGGGTCCGAGCAGTACCCTGCTGGCAGCTCCGCATCCAAATTCGCATCGCCCACGATGTTCGAGTGCTCCTTGATTCGCAGCTTCAGGTCACGGACCAAATCGTAGTGCCCCTGACCCTGTGCGATATTTGCATACGCTCGCGCCATGATCAGCTGGTCCCGCATCAGCCTCACCAGGGCGTCCGAGTTCTCACCGTCCGAATCTCTCTTCCACGTACTCCCATTGCCCACCCCTTCCGTGCCACTCGTGTCGGACCTGGCACCGCCGTCATCCTTGCTCCGGACGACCTGTTCGACCGAACCGATCTCTGCGCACACACACACACAGGTGTCAGTACACCTCACGCAAGCGCGCGAAGTAACTCGCATGCAGACACAAACGTGCAACTCATCCACCAGACATCCGACCACCCTGGCAATCGCCACTGGCGACACGCAGCGTCACGAATGCAACTAGGCTCCCTGCTCCGCACTGTCGACGTTTTATTCCCTCCAAATCTCTCAGCCTCCCCGTCCCTTCGCAGGCCAATGCCACATCCACAAATGCAACCCCGGTCCCAACTGCTCCCACTCCTTCCCACTCGCGTACCTGTCTTCTCGGACTGCGGTTCTTCATTTCCGAGCTTGCTCTTCTCTGCATCGTCTAGGCTTGCCTTCGAGTCCTGAAACACGCCACCACATTGTCACTTCTCCCGCAGCCAGTCCGCCGGGTGCCCACCCGCACACGCTCTCAACACCACGCTTCCACGTGAACCCCTCCCACAACATCCCGACCATCCAATCATTCTCGCCTACCAACCCAGAGCACCATCCACACTCAAGACATCCACATGATCTTCGCTGCATTGTCCTCTACACACCCTTCACAGGACCGTGCACACATGCGCCTAGCTGGAACAAGGTCGCCCTTGCGCACAGCACCCCAATTTGCAATCGTACCTGGTAAGACTTTGACCTCCTCGATACGAACCTCCCCTCTTCCTGCACCCGCGACAACGACGTCTCTTCCTGCCCCACCGTATCTTGCTTCCGACCTCCGCCGCCCTCAGAATTAGAACTCACGATCTGCGATACCTGCATGATTCCCGACACATTCTCGATGTGTCAGTTACGCCAACCCCTCAGCACGTTCTCATCCACTCTCCGCATCGCCGCCAATCACTCCTACTCAATCCATGCTCCCCAGAGCCCCTCCTCCTACTGTCAACCACGTCCCCACAACACGCACAGGCCTGCCCTCCCACATCGGAGGCCACACACTCCCACATAGCGACAACACACGCTCTCTCAAGGGGCACTGCACTCCTCTCTCAAACCGCCAAACCCCCGATTAACTCTCCCGGAAACAGAGCCTCTATGCCTTCCAAGGCACCGCGCCTCCGACTCTCTCCTATCCTCGTCTGCAGAAGCAGGCATACCCACGTCACTCACACAAACACGTGCCGCACCACTTACGTGAAACACCCACTCATCATGCAAACTCCACACTTCTATTCACGGGACTGATAGGCTCAGATGGACGTACCGCAGCGGATGAATCGTCGCTGCCTAACCCTGCGCACACCCCAGCCCAACACAACATCGTCAAATCCCTGCGGTCCACTCACGGGGCCCCCGATCCAAATCACAACGCCGCTGCTGCTGACCGCTACTGACGCCAACAAAGACCCCTGCTCGGCTCCAGCACCACACTATCCGTCTACCCTCGTCGATTACCCTCGCAGCTCCTGCCTCCACCTCTCACCCACTCCCAACACCAAACGCACACCCTCTCGCTCTCGACCCTACACATGCACGAATCTGCCCTCGCCACATCGCACCGACCTGCCGCAGCAACCATCCCGACCCCCTTTCCCAACACAAGGTAGCTCACACACACTGCTCGCGCCTGGGACGTGCTCCCTGGCTCGCACACCCACGCGACACATCAAATCTACCCAACGCGCCCTTCGAGAACAGAGCGATACCTGGGGACAGGAAGCTCGTACTCCTCGTCGTCAGGATGACAAGGGGGGCCACTACGGATATCACCAGCAAGGCAATCACCGACAGCCTGTACCCGCCACTCCTGGCGGAGTTGCTCCGCACGGGCAGACTCGCTACGCTCTTCTTGAACGCCATCACTGAGTCGCTCTCCAGCACCTACAATTCGCTCCGTCAGCTGCACATGAGATCAACTCGCTCTCTCAATCTCCTCAGTGCTACGCACACCGCCCGTACTCCGCATCAACCGCCGTCATGGAAACACCCGCACTCGCCTCCCCGACACCGCCATCCGACTCTGTGGAGCCGCCCAATCCAAGAGATTCTGCTCGCACTGAACCACCACGATTCGCTCGTCGCCTCACTTGCCAGCACCAACACGGCGAGATTGCGCCCGACACAAGCGGAGTCCCAGACCTCACTCGCATTCCTCCGTCGTCAACACCTCACTTCGGGACCGAGATGGTGAAGGCTCCAAGCCCCGCCGCGCAACGTGTCACACTAAGTGACAGCACGCCTCGCCCCGCCCAACGCAGTCCGCCTGCACACAGACACGTGATCCAAAATCATGAGCGACCAATCCCGGGGCTTCTCCCGGCGGAACTCGACTCCGGAATCAAAGTCGCCGCGGCAAAACCTCAGCCATGCATACTGCCGGAAAGCCTCGAGACGCACCGAAGCAACGAGAACGTCGAGAAATGACCGGCACGCGCAAAATCCAGCAGGCTCGCGACTGCGAACCGGCCAGTCCAAGGAAAAGGCAGAAGATCACAAGTAGGTTTAGGCACCGCCCGCGCAGATCTAGCTCATCTGGACCTCCCGTCCAATTTCACAGGAGGGAGGTCTGCCTCGGCGGCCAGTGCTGTCGATACTCGCGGATTTTCGTAACCTACTCTGTTGAATAGGTAAACTTTATTACGCATCGCTCTAAAAAGGTGAAGAAGTAGACAGTTCATATTGTTCCAGAACTTAGAAAAGCTAAGTATCGACGTTACATGCTGATATAAACCCTACACCATCTCTGCGCACAGTCGTCAGGACACCCCGAAAAGCACGTGACCAAGTCGCTATCAACCTCCAGTGCGATATCGTCCTTCACGACGCGGACAGCAACTGCATTTGAGAGACCCTACCGGTTCGACATCCTTACGATTATAATGTTCAAAAATCCAAAATCATACAAGTGCCAATGCCAGCGCAACCTACTGCCTAGAAAACATCTGCATGCGAGCAGAAGGCCATTTTTCGAGAAAACCTATGCAGAAAAATCTCGAATATCTCTAAACACTATCTCACAACGGATACAACTCTCACTATTATCTTCCAGTCGAGTAAGCGAGAAAACCGATGCCACACCTCAACGCAATTTAGGCACGAGCTCCGCAACCAACGCACAAATCGCCATGCACCACTTCAAACGAACATAATAATAATAAGAGCGAAAGAACTCGACTCAACCTTATCACCAAGTGCAAGTGCTTTGTAGAGCGAGAACAGAGTGCATACAGCAAACGCCGGATTTATACAACAGCAAAAGCAGACGGATAGATCACCTGGCGGAGGAGAGAACGGTGAAGACGGAGCTGGGGCGCGACACTCCAACTGCTGCCAGGTGCGCGGTGAGTAATAAGAGCTCACCGGAAGCTCTCGAACACAGAGCAAGGACAGAGCAGCAGTAGCAGCAAATATCCGATAGCCCGGAAATACGGCGATGGCGATGGCGATGGCAATGGCAGTGGCGATGGCGATGAGAAAAGAAAAGAAATAGAGAAAGAGGAGAGACGACTGCTGACAGCTGCAACACCACTGAACCGAGCAAGTCGCTCGGTGGGCAGGGCGTCCCTCTGGCCCTTGACCACATCCGTCACCCTCCATAATTGGGTATCAATCTACCCCGCCGATAGATTTCGTCACAGGTTGCGGGGCAACTGAAAGCGCAAGGCTCTCTCTCTCATTGGCAACCTCTCATGCATATTCCTCGTGATTCGTAGATTTTGGACGTGTTTTGAATCGCTCCCGGGGGACATCGTGTCGGCGCGGTCCTACTCCTGTTCCTGGTCTGTAGATGGTGGCGATGATTGAAGGGAACGAGGAGGGACACGTTTCGCCGGCTGTTCGGGGTCGTATGTCTGAATGCCACGGGTTGGGTAATATACCGGGTAGAGGGCCCGGCTTTTTGTTATTTGGCCACGGGTGCTCGGGTAATTCTTGGAGTGTCGTCTGTGTTTTGATTGAGGGGCGGTGTGTGGTATGCACTCAAAATTGGCGAAAGTGTAAAGTGTGTGTCTCAGAAGTGGGGCCCACGGCGGAGGAAGCAACGAGGTAATTGTGTGGGGTCTATGTGTAATTCCGAGGGGTGCAAGGGAATGGTTTTGATAGTTAACCCCTGAGCGCCCAGCTCAGGATCACCTCTGGGGAGACCAGCCGGTACTGAAATACCGAAAAATGCGATCCACGAAAATGGACCCTTGTAATTGTTTCTTCACTTCAGCCTCGAGCTCCGCCCCGAATCTTGGGTCGCTTGACCGTACCGATTAGGTTTATATAATGGTTAAACTGTGCTTGACTTGTGCTTGACTTATTTTTTGGGGTCCGATTTTATGGGTGCCGGGCCGCAGTATGAGGTTTTTCAGGGTTCTGTTCAAGAAATTTTGCTACAAAAGTTTAGGAGAAAGTGCCTCTATGGGTCTCCTGACTAGCCTCCAAATTTCGGAAGAAATGGACAATGGTACCAAACATTATCCCAATTATAAGCACCTCTAATTGAATGACCGGGAAGGCGGTTCGGCCATAACCGACACACTAGTCACGCGGTCTCAAGCTGGCAGTTTTGTTCAAGCCACGTCAAAACTCCCACGTTCTCAACCAAACGTACTGCAATCTTTGGATCCAACAAGCACAAGCTGGCGCAAAGGTCACCCTCACGAATGGTACCCAAGCGTCTACAACCGGTGGCGTCGGTCCACCCTTCAACACTAAACAACTTCAAAACCCACTTTTGCCCATGATGCAATTGTCCTATGCATGGCACAAGACATTCAATGCTCCCAAAACCCACTCTCCAATCTCAGTAAACCACTACTAGTATCTCTGGTACTTAATCCAACTAGTGCACCCCCCTCAGCAACCAAAAATATAATTGAGAAGGCCAATGTTGGGGACCCTGGGCGCTTAGGGGTTAAAGTAGGAACACCCATAAGCGCTAGTTTAAGGGTTTTGAATTTGATGACTCTTAATAAACATCTAGCAAATTATAGGATCGTGTTAGCAACACAAAAGTAATGAGTTTGCATTTTCAAATGTATTATTTGGATACTGTGAGAATAATTTGTGAATTTTAAAGAGCAAACTGCCGTTGTACCCATAAGCAACACTAAGGTTTCATGTCCACATGTTGTACATCCTTGTAATTACATCTATTTACTTCTACATATTTTCCAATATTTTAGAGGTGACAGGTTATGGGGAAACTAACGCATATGGGTGTTCCTACCTTAGGATTAGATTATTTTTTTAATCCTTTAATCCCTCACTGTGGCGGTTCTCAAATAAGATGTTAACCCTACACCGCCCAAGGGGAAAAAATACGTCCCGATTTGCGACTGTTTTGAGAAACCCTGGGTGGTGTAGGGTTAATCAGAGACAAATACGTTTGCTCAGGCAATGAGGGTTAAAATCAATATAAAAGTGTTTTGTTTGATGGATAACAAAAATATGTTGGATGCAAAAAGGTTGTTTTTTTTTTACTGTTTTAAAAAAACCAATATCCGTCATGGTTCATCATGGAAGGTAGTAATTAACCTCTTTGAATGGACTTGGTTTTTTAAGTATCCCAAATCGTAAGAAGATTTACAAAAATAGTGCTATGCCCCTTGGTGTCCTTCTTGCAATTTCCATGAGGTAGCATTGCATGCCAATTTATGCAACTTTTGGAAGTAAGTTACAATAGTATAAAATCCTATGAGCACCTTACTACATCAGCCACACCATTGTATTGGGCAGCCACGGTGACAACTTTTTATTTAAGAATCAAATGTGCCATGTTACTTGCCACTTTTTGCTTGTGCTACTCAATTCATGAGCATCATGCATATGAGCTCTTTAAAATGTCACATCTTGCCTGATTGCTTCTATATTTGAGTTAGCTCTCATTTCATTTTGCCTCGCCTCACTTTGTAGTGAGATGTTCCAAAAATTAATTCACTTCAAAAGTATATCTTTTCTAACACACAAGTACATATATTGATTATTGTTGTATAAATGGTACATATTTTAAGTTGTGAAGTTTTATAGAGCCTTGCTGCCATTCCAAATTCAAAGTTTTCATAGCTAATTATCCAAAAGTAAAAAGTTGTTGATTTAAGAGAGTTGGATGTTGCTTCTATATGTTTCTTGAGAAAATTGATCAAAATCTAAGTGTAAACTACCAAAAAACCTGAATCAACTTAGAGAAAGATGTTTTATACTCACCCGTCCTTACAAACATATTATCTTTGAGATTTTGATGAAGTCTACCATTCTTTTGCACTCTACTCTTATGATGAAAAAACTTATTACAAATCTTGCAATGTCACCAAATAAACAAGCAGCTTTTAAGTACCTGGTTTTTTTTTGCCAATATTAATTTTTTACTTTACATACTTAAAAATATATAACATTAAGGATATCCAAAATAATTTTTAGTTAAAAATTCCAAATGTCATGAGTTTTCTAAACAATTTCAAGAGTATTGATGCTGACTCTTTCAAAATGTTTTGAGATGATATCCCCTGGCTGTAACATTTAGGTTAATTCTCATTGTCAATATGTTTCTCATAAGAAATTCTTATAAACTAATTATGAGTTTTTTCCTAGCCCTATAAGCTCCAAACTTTCAACTTATGGCAAGAGTTTAGCTTTACTTCTTACAAATAAACATTTTGAATTGTTAAACTAGAGATGTGAACAAAAAGATCCATTCCTCACTCAAACCCTTCCCATGTAATCAATTCTTTACCAAATCTAAAACCAATTACATGTTTTAAAAGCTTATAGAAGGGAACAATATGCATTAAAATTTGAAGAGGAGAATATTTCAACTCCATGCCTTCAACCCATGCCAAGTGTAATTTTGCACTATCAAATATGTTATATTCATCAACTTCTAATCTTCCACCAATAATTTTTTTAGCTTAACCACCTTTTAGAGTTTGAAATTGCCTCAACTCAAACAAACGTCTTGTAAATAGAAAGAGGGACACAATGCACTAAAATTTGACATCAATCAAATTAGGAATAGTGTAAATACAAAAATATTTGAAAAATCAACAAATTGTGATTAATTTTAAAAAAAAGTTACTACAGGTCCATAATCAATCTAAAACCAATACATTGACAATTTATTATTAGAGCTTTCAAGATATGTAATTTCAAATTTTGAATTTAATGAAATATCGATTGCATGAGAGGGGTGATTGAGGAATGGGTCTTTGTGTCCCCATCTCTAATTTGAGTTTATTTCAATCACAGTCCAATCAAAACCAATATCCACTCTCTGCAATAAATTAGTAATTTCATGCATCAATAATGTTCTTCCACTAAACAAAACAAGTCCAATAACATGAGTGGGTTTAGGAAACCACATTCTATACGATTACTCATTTACGCTTGATTAAGCTGGCATGTTGAGTTTTATGATTCTTATCCATACCCCAAAATTGTTATATGAATTTTAGGAAATTGGTTTAGCCTCCAAAGGTTCTCGACCTCGTTCTCAACTTTGACTCTTCGCTAGGAAATTAATTTTGAGTAATTTCCTTGTTGTAAAACAAGGATTTTGGCTTTTAACAAGGTGTAATGAGGCAATCACACTCATACATGTCCAAAATCGTATCTAAGCATGGTTCCAATAAGTATTAATTTGTTGTTTTTTATTAAGTCTTCATGGGAATTGAAGTATTATTTAAGCAAAAATCAACACAAATAGTTTGGACATAACATCAACAGACTATGTTAATTCAAAGAATTGATGTTGATGTATCCAAAATCAATTCAAGGTTGTCATGTACAATACAAGGATTAGCAATTTAAGCAAACTAGTTAGGACTTGTTTTGCAAAAGATCGTGTGCTCATTTCTACGCATCTAATACATCCGTCTTCATATACAAACAATGTTCATTTCTATTCTAAAATATAAGCCATCAATATATGAGGACACAATTGAGTGTTGAGTGGGTAAAATAAATGTCTATCTTACTTTGCATGAGTTTTGGTTACATTTACCAATTTATAGCCCAATTGACTTCAACTGAATTCTTGCCTACAGTTTTTTCAATAGAGCAAATTATTATGTATGAATGAACTTTGATTGGAATGAGGTTGGGATTTGAATCATAAAATGAAATTGAAAGGGATAGGTAAGCAATTTCAATGGTACTTATCATGTCAAAATAGTGTAGAACTTACAAATAACAAGAAAACATATATACAAATTGCATGGAGCTCTAGGAAGTTTGCTCACCAACTTGTGGATGTTCTTATGGAGTAAGTTGCCTTTTTCAATCAATATAATTGTTGCCAATGCCCAACCCCTAGAGGAGTAGGGATAGAAAGCCTAAAGTGGACAATCCTAGGAAATAACTCGAACCCATAACATCTATACGATTTGATGTAACACCCTTGCACCTCAGATTGAATAATTCATCTTCAATGGTAATAAAACCTAATTTAAAGTGCATAGTATGAAGTTTTAACCCCTAAAGGACCAAGCCATTTTTTTTGCAAAAAACACAAAAAATTGTCACTTTTGGGGAAGCAAGTACAATGATAAGAAAAAAAGTTGTTTACAAGAATTCAACCATAAGATCTTATAGTAGACTACAAGAGGTACACGTGGTAAAAAAATCAGCTCAATTTACACAAAAATGAGTGAGATATCTACATCTGAATTGCGGAATTTTTTTTTTTTTGCTGCTGCCCGGAAATTTTAGAAGGCTTTGACCACTCTTAGATCAAAAAAACTACTCTACACAAAGTTGAGGTTTATTTTTCCCATGTAGGAGACCAAGTTAGGTATGTGTGGGAGAATTTTCAAATCAATTGAAACTATACAACACATGGGAAAAAATAGTAAGTAAAAAGAAGTAAAGAATGAGTCAAAACACTAATTTGTTAAGAATTTAATTATTAAAATGAAAAATGCAAATCCCAACAATTGTAATGTTGTGATAAACAATCTACATGCTTTGGTTTTGTATTTTTCCCAAAATATTGAAAATTGAGTAAAATAAAGGACTTCCAAGTTCATTTTAGAGTAGAGGATCTAAAACTGCCCGTAAACAAAAACTCTTCATAACTCTCATCTCATCTATCAAAATTGAATGATTCAAAGCTCTCCACGTCTATACAAGTCTAAAGAACCTATTTCAGATTTTTATTTGAAAAAAATGAAAATTTTAAAGAAGTTTTTGGCTGCCTAGAGAGCAGCATTTTTTAGATTTTCATGCATAACTTCTTCAATAAATGTTGGAATGAAGAAAAAATTACATACCCACATAGATCTTTGAATTCTTGACCTTCAAAAAAAGTTTCAGAAAATCATGCAAAGTAGTTTAGCCATAGATACATGCCCAAAATCCCATTTGTCCCCGGAATGGACAATGGTCCTTTACGGGTTAAGTCTAGAAACTTTTAGATTCCCAATAATTCAATTTGAGAAATAAGAGGAATTTACAAAATTAGACAGAAACAGGGGTCTCGAAGTTGTAGTGCTTCTCACCAAAAAAAATTAAAACCTCAAGTAAGGTTTTCTCCACCCCTTTCTTTAAAAATAAATAAAAACCGTTACCTCAAAGACAGAAATTCTATATTTCGTTGGCGGTTCAGTTGTCTTTCCTCCGAATTCTCATGCAAGGGAACTCCATTGAATTTTTTTGCACATTTGGATATGCTAAAAGAAAAATCGAACTATTACTTTGTAAATTTGAGCCCCTCCCACCTTCCGTGCATCAGGCAGCTGAATAACCATAGGGTCGTTCCATAGTACAACATCCTCTTTGGATGTGGTGGGTGGTACGTAAATATCCACAGTACTTGTAACACGAAATACAGTTACTATTGTTTGCACATTTCATTCAAGACAGACAATTCCCAACATTGAATGGTAGGATTGTCTTTACCACCCTTTTTTTGGGGGGTTTTGGCAGAAAGCCAGATTGGCTACGTTATATTTTAAACTGTTGCCCTTGTGGCGAGTACTTCATATCCGTAGATGAATTGTTGTGATAATTGTGGATTGTAGATATGGCAAATTTGGCATAGTGTGCTAAAAATTGGTGACAATTTTTGGCACTAAGGGAATAAAGTGGCTATATTGCTCAAAACTGTTGAATTCTCCAAGCACTAGAGATAACTATATCCAAGCAGAAAGGGCAAAATTGCTATAAAAGAATGGTGTCATCTAGCACTTGGTAGGGTTTTTGTAAGAAAATGGAAATTGCAATTCCATATTTGCACATGTTAAAATATTTAAAAATACAAAATTTCATTCATGGAGGGGAGGTTGTCCTATAATTTGTAGCAATTTGGCACTTGAAGTAAAACAAGAGATACTGCATGATCTCTAGAGGTGGCAATGACTATGGCCAAGGTTGAAGCTTTCTAGCCGCGCCCTTAAAACCCTAAGTTGTTGTAGGGCTACTTTTATTTTATTTATTTTTCCCTTATGCTTTTTCGCCTGCTTTTTCAAGTGGTGATTTCTAACCCTATGGTGCCAAAAAAAAAAGGGCTGGTCTTTACGGGTGATTGCAAGAAACACTTGTACTATTTTTTGTCCCCTTCACCTCCTACAAGGGCTTTTTGGCTTGTAACTTTTGCATAGCAAGTTCTTTTGAGCTGAGATTTCAGAGGAAGGTACATGTCATAGTTACAAACCTTCCATAATTTCTGTGGTTTTTTTAAAATTATTTTACTATTTTTGAAGAGCTCCCGGATAGGTATATACCTTGGCCATTTTGAGGGTTTTTAATATTATTTTAGGTTCAAAAAAGAAAATCTCATGCCACAAATCAGGGAAGTTGTTCATCATAGAACATTATGTGGATATGTAGAAGGGTTTCATAAAATTCTAAATTCCATGCTGTGCACACACCCTCAAAGAGAGCATCCTTTCTCAAATGATTGGTGAAATAAATAAAAAATCCTACAAAAACCACTTGCATCAGGTGAAGCTACTCAAAGAAATAAAAAATGGCCATTTTTTAAAAAAATTTAAATTTTTTTTACTATTTTCTAAAATGCAAAAAAGAATTTGTCTTTTTGTTGGTAATTTTTGGCCCTCTATTTTTGTGCATAACTTTTAGAATAAAAAATTTTTAGGTCAAAATTTTCACAAGTATGCTATTTTAAGTGCTCAAAAAATTTTCCATATTTTATTTTATTTTAAAAAAATTATTTCAAAAGCTCATAGTATTACCTAGTACTACTGGTTTTAAAGGTGTTTGAGACAAACTGTGAAGTGTTTCTTGCAACTACTCTTACACTAGGAGCAAAAGGCATGAAAATTTGGAGCTTTCTTAAATCAGATAACCTATAGAATTGCTCTAAGCTTTCATTGTAATAAGAATATAATGTGGTCAATTCGTTTGTGTAAACGCCTTGAGATCAAAAAATTGAGGCCATTAATGCAAATCTTGGAACTAAATGAAAAAAAAGGATAAAAAACAATGCATAGACATTGAGATCTTTATTCCATCCTAAGATGTTGACAATGTTTGGAGAGCATCAGCATATAGTGTATTGTCAACATGTTGAAATTATAAAATACTAGCTGAGTTCTAGTTAATAATTGGTTAATTTTTCAAAAAACACTAAATAAAATATAATATAGCATAAATATATGAAATATCTTGTGCATGCACGTGAAAAAACTAGTTGAAAATGAGAAATGCTAAAGCAAAAACTAATTCTTGTGTTTTCTATCTCAAAAGTATAATCTCATTTTAATAAAATTTGATAGTGATCATAAGTCAAGAATTGGGCTCCCATTTTCACGAAACCAAATTTTTAAAGTTGAAGCCATGTCAGATGTAGTCTTTTAAATGTGAAAATATGTTTTAGAAGTGTGACCGAGACTCCTATTGTAAAGATTTTGGGATGATTTTCAAAATATCAACCAATAATTGTCATTGCCAATTCTCCAAATCGGCCTCAACTCCTAGTGTAAAACCACCCTTAATTGTGTACACTAATGTTTACACGTTTACTAAATTCGACAAACACTGCACCAATTTTTTTCGTACCTACAAAAAAAACGAGCATAAACGAACATAGCAAGATGAAGAAATTGAGAAAAATCATATTTATCTAGGGTCACACAGGAATGGCTCCTCAATTTTCCAAACTCAGTGTAAGCTTAACTGAAATATTCATTCCTTGAAACCAAAAAGGTAGAATCTGAAGTTTTTCCTTGTTTCTAGTGGGTTGTACTACTGTAGTCTTTTAATCTTCTGTGTACCTCTTTGTGGTTTGGGGTTTAGAACTGCAATACTGCCCATGCATTTGACGTTGGTATTTTCTTGAATACGGTGGTACTTCCAACAGCAGTCATCCAATTGATACCGCGGTGCCAAAGTATGCTACATAAGTTATTTCAATCACTAATAGCGCTAACTTGCAAAAATTCAAAGAATGAACAAATTTGAGACACACTAATATGTGTTTTAAGGTAATTTATGTTACTTTGGTTTAGTTGTGAGTTGCAATGTTTAAATACTATCTCAAATAGAGTGACTCAGTCAAAATTGTGATAGCAAGTATCTCAACTAGAGAGTGTGTGAAGGATTTTGTATTAATTTATTCATATTTGGATGTGTAAATGGTAACTTTTTAAGCTTTTTGGATGGGCATATTTAAGGAAATGTCAAGCAAGTTCTAAAACAATGTGTACAATTCCAATTGTTCCAATGAATGCATTGCATGGACTATGTTTGGGTATTGAATTTTGAGACTAATCCACAATCCACTTTCAAAACCTTTTTGCTTACCAGGAGGGCTTCTTGTTGTTAATTTGTGCATAAGTGTACATTGACCCCACAGGGGGTGCACTCTCCATTTTCTTGTGGTACACGTGCAATCAAAATCTTTCACCCCTATCTTTATATTGTAAGAAATCAATTAAATAGTTTGAAAAAATTATGGTATGTTCTTCTATATTTAAAGTTTACATTGTGAATTATTGAAAATTTTCACTTACAAATTTTGGAAGAAAATAAATACACTGTATAGTTGGGAATTTTTTTTTACCTCCTACATTATGTGGTAATTTTTTTTAAATGTTTTTAAATTGCCAATAAATGAAGGCTTGGTTATGGTTTGTGTATACTAAAAATTGGATACAATTGTCTTCCAAACGCAATCTTGATAAATATTCAAAGTGGAAATTCAGCCATTTTAGTGCAATTTTCAATTGCGCATTTGGATATCATGTTTAATTCATTTGAATCCAAAAAAAATTCACATAAAAGATGTAATGATTTTGTAAAACCTCCCAAAATTTTGGAGCTTAATCAAATTTTATTAAAAAGTAAATAGGGGGTGGAAAATTTACTTGATCCCACTTGACCTCCAAAGAATACATTGAGTGACCTCCCCGTAATTGACCCAAACATGACATACAAACCATTATAGGATTGAGAAAGGTGTGCCACCAGGTGGCTACCATGGCTATCTCAAAGGGATACAAGGTTGTGATGGAAACCGTACTTGGATAATAAGGATAAGTGCATTGCCACATCTTCACACTAATTGGGCAAAAATCACTCAAATTAGTGTGAAAGAGTTTTGCACTATATACATATATATACACATGCACATACAGTGTAATGGAGCACTATTTGGAAATTTTAATTTTCTATCTTTGTACTATAAATACTGTGGAACATACTAATTATTCACCTCAAAGAAAAATACCATGGCTCCATTATTTTGAGATTTTTAACAAAGTGTGGTGGAGATGCACAACGGTTCATAGGCAAACCAAATTGTAAATGTGCATACAAAAAGAGCAATCTTAGATGCCCATCCAAGATTTTCGTCACTAAAAGTTTACTACCACAATATTAGTTATCTTTGATCATTCCTAAAACTTGCTTTAGCCACCATTACATTAACAAAGCAATTAAGAATTCCAAAAATTAAGAAAATTCTCTAATAATATTAGGTTGGTAAACTTATTTACAAGTTGGGCAGTTGTTTCAAGTAATTGCAAATTTGACTTACAGGTCCAACATTAGTTTTAAGACTTTCACTAACTTTTCCTAACCACATTGGGGAATGATAAATTGTGAGCAAGGATCCATGAGCTGTGAGCCTAGATTTTTAATCAAAATATTAAATTTCCTTATAAACTTGTACATAAGGCCTTATAATTGTGCAATATAAATGTTCATCTCTTGAAAAATTTATTGTTTTTTAAGTTTTTTTCATTGATTTTGAGTTTGAAATTGGTTCTAGCTTACAAAATTTTGGCTCACTGCTCATGGGCTTACCATTTTATGCTTGCAAAATGACGTTGTCCCAATGTAAATTGTCCCTAAGAGGCCGTTCACACTATGTCCTAGGTCCCATCTTTGCAAATCCCACCTTAACCTATGATCCCAACTTTATTGAGTTATTAACCCCTAAATGCCTAAGGCCTTGTTTGAGCTTCTAGGAATTTGCTCTAAACTGAACAAAAAGTCAACATTTTGATAAGTTGTATCAACTTTTTTTAAATTGTAACCGTACAAATTCAAACTAGATATGTTAAACATCACACAAGAAAAGAAAAGACAACAATTCCACTTATGAATTGAAAGATTATAATGCTTGATCAAGAGGGTGTTATATTTGCAAAAATGACTTCAAGTCTTTTGGTCCTCTTTTCAAATGACAAATCTAAAATTTTGGTCACCAAAAAAAATTTGAGGTCAAAGAACATAACATACATAACTCCAATCCATTTACGGTTTTTTCAAATTTCTTTTACAAATTTTTAAAATGAATTTCTAGTGTGAATTTTTCTCCAAGATCTAGTGTATTTGAGGCTCATTTTCATGAGCTCTCAACACTAGTCAAGATTGTTATGAACACCCTTGCACAAAATCTTGAATTAAAAAATCAGAATCAGTCATCTGCAAAATCGGATTGTTGAAGCTAAAACTAAAATTCAAAAATAGTAATTCTAAAATATTAAGTACTAAAAATAGCAAATTAATTAGGTTTTATTGAATTTCAAAATATTGTCAACACAAAAATGTGGTGCCTTGGGTATTTAGGGGTTAAAAGCAAAAAGGAGTACAAAAGACAGTCATGAACATTTTATACAAAGCCATTGGTGAAACTTAAGCTAAAAATTTGATTTAGCAAGATAATTGTCCCAAACCTTGAGTAAAGTCCCTCTTTCTTTGGAACTAAAACTTTCAAAAAATATTGTCATGTCCGTAAAATGCAATGAACTGGGACGTGGGATGTATTATGAAGTGCCAAGTCCCAACTTTTGGAACCTGCACCAATCAGATTCTCAGATTTCAGTAGGACGTGGTACATTGTGTGAACCGCCCCCCTTAAGTTTACAATGATTTGTTTTTTTTGCCAGGGCCCCAGTAATAACATCATACCAAATCATTTTCCTTCATATCACAGTAACTTCACAACAACCCTAAAGTTGTTGCCACTTGCCACTAGACAAAAGGCTACCCCCAGAACTACCATTGCCATTATGGGAATTTTTTATCTCTTTTGGATGTGACTGAGGTGCATGAATCATGATGAGTGCAGGTTTTATTGAGCTTGGAAGGGGTGGAACTACGCTCATGTTTGTTAGAGTGGGCACATGCTCTCAAGGCATGATTGGGGGTAAATTCAGTTCCTCACATGGGTTTCTTGGCTCTCCTACACAGTGGGTTTGTAGCCTCAGCCAAAAATGATGATATTCGAAGGTCATGTGCATATTGTGTTGTTGTTGGGTTCATTCTCCTCTTCAATGGTGTCCACAATATCTATGGTGGTTCACACCATGTCCCACGTCCCAACCAACCTTTATTTTTCCTATGTCAAAAGAGGGATAAAGGGCATGCCACACTAAGAGATGAAGTATTGTAAAAGATACGTGGCAGCACTTATCTTTTTATGTAAAAGTGGATCCCTCAACTTTTTACACTCATCTTTTTGGTTTATTACAAACCAATAGTTTTCGACCTTCACAAATTGATATTCCTTAATTGTTGCTTTTGAATGGTGGAGAGGTGACCCTTAACCAATTAGGGCCAGAGGAGGCAGAAATTGCCTTCGTAGGTTTTGAAATGAAATTTAGGGTGTGTTGTCAATTTTGGATCATGGGTTGACCAGCTACAAACATGTAAGGAATGAAATCTGTTTTCACGCACACTTGTTTGATCAAAGTTTGGAATTACATCTTGTTGTAGAGAGAGTGATTTGTCAAAAGGGTATCAGAAAATTTGAGTGTTTAGTACAGATCACTCACTGAAACACTAACAAGAAGATGATGTCACCTAATGTCTTTAGGGACCAAGTAAATAGTGCCATGACAATAGCCAAACCAATTATTCTTTAGCTTTGTACCCCCTACTTAAGCTTTTCAGTCCTTTTAGCGTTGCACACTCAAAATTACTTATATATTGTCACACTTCTTTTGAAAAAACACATGGTTGTAAATTAATACTATTCAAATAACTTGTCTGGTTGGATTTTCTAACCATGTAAACCTCATTTTTCTAAAAATGATCAAAATTTCATGATCTTTTCCACAATTTCTGCACCCTAAAAACCCATGCCTTTCCTTCATTGAATACAGCAAATAGTACAACTTTTTCCCAAAATCTTAAGTTCAAGCCCTTCAACATGTCACACAT